>CAUJNA010000779.1:2015000-2282500 GCA_963377175.1 Effrenium voratum
CCAACATGAGGCACAAAAACTCGATAAGGAGCACTTCAGGAGGCCAGCCTTGTATCTGTCAAAGAAATGACCTTACATGGGCGCGTCTCATTTTAATGCTGGTCCTTCTGGTTTTCCTCTAAAACCACAAGAACAAAACAAGGCGGCCGCAACCAAAAAGACCCTGCTCTTTTACCCCGCCCCTCCCCCCCAGCCCGTCCTTCCCGCCAAACTTACCACAATGGAATCCGGGCCTTTGTCCCCGAGGTCTGGACCAAAGATTTGCATCAGGGCTGTGGGGAATGACCACTTCTGTGATACAACAGAAAGGGCTTCCCAAAGACTATTTTGCTCATATAAAGGGCGATTCCCAAAAGTATCAAAGAAGTGGTTGGAGAAACCCCGAGTGATCAACCACAACCCTGATTTGCATCCACGGCGCCGTGCTGTAGAGAGGAAAAGACATGCCCTTGTAGAGCGCCCGCGCGCCTTCGTGGCCTCGGGCCAAAACGGGTGGGTCCAGGCTGTCCCAGAGTTTCAGGCTCTCTTTTTGGCCTGGACCCTCAAACTACCCGGACAAAAATGGGTTATTGCCCCCCCAAATTGAGGATTTTCCATTTTGAAGGGTAAGGGTCCAGGTGTTTGATTTTGTAGCTCTGCAACCAGGGTTGCTCACCCTTCATATTCAACCCAAACAAACGTGCGGCATCTCTCGCATCTCGTGGCCGGATGGAAAGGCCCATGACCCTCGGCCCTTGACCCCAGCGACACCAAAGGGGAGCGGAGCAGCCTGACGCATCACACTGGAGCCAACCGCTTGAAGGACACGGTCCCAGTGCTGTGCTCCTGACAAAAGAAGCCACGCTATGCTCCTGTCTTCCTGTGCTCGATGTAGCGCAGAAACCCACAGACCAGCCAGAGCTAGGGGCATTTGGTGTCTCCCCCTGATTACCTTCTGAGTGGAGTCACAAAAGTCCGGACTGCGTGTTTGCCCCTAAATGTGTTTTCCCAAGCTGGGGACAAGTCGAAATTCACACATAGGCCATGTTGCTCCTACCATGTCCCTATAACCAGAACTCCATTTCGGTAGCTCCGCGTCCGACTGCCTCTTTTAGAGGCAAACTTGGACACCTCACTTCCCGAGCGGATGGGCAAAACAAAGGCCAAACTTGCTGGTTGCCTAATCATATCTCACAACACTCTGCCCATGTTTTATATCAACATCACATGATTATCTTGAAGATGGTATATATTTTACAAACCCGGAGAACAAAAAACCAGAAAAAGAAACAAACAAGTGGCCCACCCCCCCCAAAAAGTGGGCTGAAGCCCGAGCTCCGGAACTCAGGATTTATGAGAAACCCCCAGCTCCGAGCCCGGCTCTTCCCTCGCATTTCTTCCGAGCTGCGGGCTGTGTCGCTGAGCACCTGGCCGACTGGCCGACTCCGACCGCCCAAGGCTCGGCTTCCCTCGCATCTTGGTGGCAGAGACATGGCTGTGGCTCAAGAAATGGAACCAAAAGGCTTGCCTGGGAGCCATTGCCTGGGGCTATAAGAAAACCAACTGTGGCCATTTTGTGGGTCAAGAATAGGGTAGCCCCAAAATGGCGCAGGCCCTGGCAAAGGGAACCAAGGACTAAGACCTGTGGTCCCCTGGTGGCGTAATTTTGACCCATACCCAAATGGAATGACCCCGAATTCATCGCCTATGGACCCCTCTAAGGGGACCCCTGGGTTCGTTTCCACATTCCCTACTGAGCACCAGCAAGGAATTGGTCGATAGGGGAGGTGGTTTCCCTCAGTTGCCCCCTGCAAGAACCAGTTGAAATCCTCAAACAACTAATCCAAAAGACCAATTAAGGGCCACCTCAAACACCCAGACTCAGACCCCCAGTGGAGTTGCATGGGAGAAAGCATCTTGCTGGTGCTCAGTAGTTAGTGAATGAATTCCGAGTTCGGGTGTTGGACCGCTTGGGGATTCCCAAGTAACTAGTGGAATTATTTATAGGGGTCATTCCCTCGTTCCCTGCCGAGCACCAGCGGGACAATTTTTTCGGGGGGAGCCGGTTTTGAACGGGAAAGGGTGCGCCAGTAACAGGACCTTCCCAGGGCCATCATGCGGCAAAACCTGAGTCGCCTTGCTGATTGTTTGGGGCAACTCGCCCCTTTTCGATGGTTCCATCTGTGGCTTTTGATTTTAAGTTGAACCCACGTTTAAGGCGTTTGGGAAAAAGGACCCAGTTCCACAAAGGGAACCAGTCTGAAAGGCAAACCTTTCCCGGGAATTACTTGAGAGAACCGCAGCCGCCAACAAATGGGCTCTCTCAGTTGCTCCTTAGGGAGCCTGAAATAGATCGGACCAAACAGGGGAATCGAACAGGTCAAAGGGCCGGCTTTGGGCAAGTGAGTTCTTAGAACATTGTGAGGGATTCTGATCAAAGTTGAACATCCAAGTGTCCAAGTGTGTTTTTCTTTGGAGGCATCTTGTCCTTGGCTTGAAGGTAGGCCAAAAGAATAATCACCATTTGACAAGGCTATGTATGCGTCCCCTTAATCCATCGGATACTCAACTTGGGGGCCCAAAAGTGATGTTTTCTCACTTGCCCAAGAACGGATCTGGAAAAAACATGCTCTCCCCGATTGATAGATCCACACACCCCTAAATAGTTTTATGTTCCAGGCCAAAACCACTCCTGCCCCCCCCCCCCACTTTTATGTTCAACCCAATGCTACACTTCTGACAGCCGTTAATTGTGTGCTTTCAGGACCACCCACCTGTTAATTGACACATAAAACTGTGAATTGTGATGTTAATTTCGCCTCTGATATGAGTCCAACAAGGGAATTGGACTTGGATGAACAAGGTGATCACCTTTTGGGACCAAACATGGTTGCCAAAAATGGAAAACCAGTAGGCGAGATCAGGTTTGAACAACTGAGCAAGACAAAAATAGGGGGCGGCCCCCGGATGCAACAATGGCGGAAGCGAATAAAAGGTGATCACTGTGGACAAACAGATCCAGTCGACTGATCCGTTTTGGTGCTTTGTTGGTTTTCCCCTTGTGTTTCAGTGGCCAAAATGGGGTAAGAAAAAACTCCAAGCTTGTTTGTATGCCACTAAAATGGTCCAACCGCAAAAAGTCTAAAGTCCATGAACTCATTGAGTGAGATCAATGGAAACCCCAAACAAAGCAAAGCCCTGTCGCAAAAACAACGCCCTGTCGTAACAGGAGGGTATAAAGGGACAAAAGGACCCCCCGAACCAAATGAAGTAGTGAGATGCAAGGGGGTGCACACCAACGACCACCAATCCAAACCACCAACTAAGGGTTACCTGATGCAGCAAGAAGTGAAAAACACACGCCCAAACCGCAGCTGTTGCGGCTCCAGGATCCCCGCCTTGTAGGTGCCCGCGTTTTCGAAGCGCTGCATGGCCTGCAAGCGTGTCTTCGCGGTGTCCAGCGGGTGCCCGGCCAAAATACCTCAGATCTCTCAGCGCGGGCCACCAAATCAACGCAACTCTACGGGACACTTCCCCATTCTTTCCAGGGATCCTTCTTTCCACCCCAAAGGAAACAGCTGCTTTTTGAAAAGAACGATGGTTGAAAAGAATGGGGAAGCAACCCCTAGAAACTCACTACTTCGGAGAGCAAGTGGGTGGCCCAAAAAATAGGGCAACCAGGAACCTTGTTTATTTACCACTAAGATGGTAGCCAAACCCAAAAAGTGTCAAAGGTCCAAGAACTCCGGAAGTGAGAAAACCAGCGGGCAAACAACATGTACAAAATTCCAGCACCCCCCGACCTATTGGTTACTGTACTGAGCGGACTTTCGACATGGCTGCAGTTGTGGGCTGGCTGTTACAAAGGCTTATGCAAAACAAAACAAACAAGTGACCCGAGTCTGCAGGGAACCATCTTGCATTTGCTTGAGAATGTGTTGTTATTCTTCCCTGTTGGACCCGAATCTGCTTTTGAACCCTCCCTGAACGCTGCCCCGCATCACCGGGCCTCCCTGAAATTTGGGCCTATCATGCCTATCGACCAGCTTGTTTGGGGCTGGTGGAAAAGATTCGGAGAATTGCCAAGCCGTATTTTGGTGCATGGGTTGCAACCCAAAATTTACTTTGGTTCTTCGATGCCATGGGTTGCAACCCACATGTCATGCTGGGCGAATGTTCCCTTCTGTTGGTTTCGCTCCGGGCCAGGGGGCCCGCCATGCCTCCCAGCGTGCCCCCGAAGAAGTCCCTCGCCGCCAGCGCCGCGTCCGACATGGCGGAGCCACCGAGCGGCGGAGCTTCGGTTGTCGCGGAGACGCCAAGCTGCGGCGGGTTGCTGGGTTCTTCCGGTCAGTTTGAAGCTTGAGCTGATTTTTGTGTTTGTTATGTTCTTTGGTGCGGGTTCTTTTTGTTTCTTCCCTTTTTTGTGGGTGTTTGGCTTGCTATGTTTATGTGTTTGTGTCTTTGGTGGCTTGATTGCTGCTGATTTGTTGTTTCGCTCGTTTTGAAACTCGGTCTGTTTGCTATCCGATCTGTTTGTGTCCGTTTGGTCTTGCTTGTTCAAAGTGTTGTTTCATTATTTAGTTTATTGTGCTTCTGTGTTGGCTGTGTTCTACGTATTTCTCCTACACCATGTCTTGCATCTTAAGTGGCAAGGCTCGCCAAATGGCTTGAAAGCTGACAGCGGCTGTGCCGTACTTGGGTGCGGCTCAAAATTAAAGACCTAGGGTTACGCAGGTTTTAGTGCCTGTTTCCAATTTAGAAAGGTGCCATTTGTGTACATGATTTTGAGCCACAGCCAGTTGTCAACACTTGACTTGCGCAAATTTGGATTGCCCGAGGCTACGTGGTGGCTTGGTGGCTTGCGTGGCCTTTGACCCAAGCAAAAGTACCCCCTACTCCAAGTACCCGGCCTTTTTTCAGTTGGTATCATGTCGACCCTCTCCTAAGAAAGCAGGTATTTACCATGGAAAACCAGGTTTTCCCAACAAGAATCCAAATGAAAGCGGGTATTTTGAGTAGGGGGTAAAACATGCGTGCTACTTCGAGCTTGGATTCCTCAACAACCCCCCCAGTGCCAACAAAACAACTTTGAGCGGCTGAGTGAAAAACACATCTCTGCCAAAGTCTCAAGATCCAATGAAACAGCGGCCAAGCTGCCTTTGAGTACTCATCATGTTCTCAATTCTGCACACAGATTGGAACGTACCACATGGCACGAAGGAACTTCCGATTCCTTTTGGCAGTTCCCCTTTAGTGTTCCATTGGCTTCCGCACTGACATTTGGATGGCGGTAAGTAAGCTACATATTCGAATGAAGCCCTGTTCCACAAACCTGAATGTGAATCGGTACCATTTTCCAGGTGTGGGGGTTGAAGGTATACCCATACTATGAACGGGTGAAAATGGTTGTGTCCATTCCACAGTACATGGCGGCATTCATCTAAGGGTTGATTCCCCATTCTCCTAACCATTTTGGACAAAACAAAGGAACATCGGCATATTACGTATTGGTTATTTGGGGTGGAGAGGCCTTCAAAAAACACACACACACACACCCAAAGCTCCCCTTCCAAATCCGAACCCCCCACCAAGTCGCTGCCCTCACCTCATAGACGCGCCGCCAAAACCGGCCATGGCGCGGCCGAGAGGTCTGCTCAGTAGCCCCCAAAAAAGCCGTCGCCGAACAGGGATCCTTGCATTATACACCTGAGCATTGCAACTTGTCAATGGTGGTTTTATTTTGGTGGAAAATGCCATGTTTCAATTGTGCAAGATGTATCCTTTATGGAGCCCTGCCGAATAAAGAACGGCTCGCCTTTTCCGGAATCTGGACTATGGCTGCACCCGCACACCCCCCATGCAAATGGGATATCTTACCACCAAATTTGTGGGGTGATGTCCTCTCTTTTGGTAGGTTGAGCTTCATTTGGACCAAAATTGGAAAAAATAAGGTGAGGATTCGCTTTAGGACTTCCAAGTCCATTTAAAATTTAGATTGACCCAACTCTTGGCCCCATGCAGCTTGCGTTCCGATTTCACAGGAAAAGCGAAAGGGGCGCATCGGATCATCGGCCCGCTTTTTGTTGGACAATATTGATTAGGAACAGGCGGCCTGGAGACTTTTTTGGCACGAGAGGAACTCCGGAAACACTGACCCTTTCTGGTTTTCGCTGGAGAGGAAGCAGCGCAAGCGGGGTGTTCGGCATCCCACAAATGACAAATGATCTATGGGAGGTCGGCTCATCGGACAAGAAAACAGTGGGCGATATGCATTCTTAGACCCCATGCTTATTTAATACCGGGGTGTTGCCCTCCACAAGTGGCGAACCCTGACTAAAACTTTGGACAGCGCCATATTAATAAATGCGCAAACGCTCCCGATTGATTTTGGGCCCTCAAACAGCCAGGTTTTGAGACCTCAAAAAACCCCTCTGGGTGTGCAATCTCCCCTGGGAGGCGTTCGGCCGAACCTGTCCGTGAGGGCAAATCAGATCTTGACCCAAGCAGAGTAGGCTGGTCTTTGACCCTCTTGAGAACCCTGTGATAGTTCCCTGGCTTCTGACGATTCCCCAACGTAAATACACATAAGCAATGGTTCCCCATGGTTTTCAAGTGGTGCGAAATGGATGTTGTCCATCCACTGCCATGTTACGTGGGGTCCCTTGCTTTCATTCCCCAGCTTCTCCCTGGCCCGTTTGGTGTCCATAGACCCACCGAAGCCTGCTGGGGTTCTGATCCTAAAAATGGGAGTCGGTGCCGTCTGATGCTTGCTGTCCTTTGCACTTCAAGTCTGAAAGTCCAAAGATCCCACCAAATAGCCATAACGGGCAACACAACATAGACATAGTTTCGGCGGAATCGGACCTTCTGACTCTTATTAGCCCATCTATCTTGCTCCACATTTGGGGTATACCAGAAAAACTGGGTTGTGATTCTGCCTCATATTTCGCCCACCCGAAGACTTGAACCAGTTTTGGTCTGGGCACGGAAAGTCCAAGCTCCCCGTCGGAAGCTTCTTGCGCCCCCGGCTGGCCGGGTGTGTCAACTTGGCGCAGCATGGCGCACTTCACATCCTGAGTGACACATCGTGGAAACTTGAGGGTTGAACCTTTCTTGGCAGGTGGGCTTTCTGGAAAACCCAGCTACAGGCAGAAAGGGCCCAGCTGGGCTGCAGGCGGCTTCGAAATGACTGCCCGTCTAGAGCAATTGACCGATGGGCATGGCTCAAAAAACTAAGAGCTAGGGTTACCCTTCGGTTTTAGTTGGCTCCATTAACCAAGGTGCCACTTTGGTACTTTATTTGAGCCACAGCCAAATGGATCCCACGGGAGGCTAAAGCCCAGAAACTACCCCCCGGCCTTTTTTCAGGTATGATGTCGACCCTTGACAAGAAACATGATCGGTATTTACCATGGAAAAAATTGCACCCTGTGTAGGGGGTAGTTGGCTGTAGCATGTTTTACACTTCCAGAAAACGAGTACTCACTGAAACACGCGGAATCCATCCTGGGCAAATTGCTCCTCTCGACATGACCGGAAGCAAAACATTCAAGCAACGTATCCTCCTCATGTGTGAAAAACCAATAAACCGTACAACACAGGGTGCTCATTCTTCCTCTCTGAGGTCACACCAAAGACCAGCCATGCAAAGCAATGTGCAACAGAAGGTTTGCAGTGAAGCTCCGCGTGCAGTGGATGGTTCTACCATATTGAAAGTAACGGAAGTTGTGAAAACCGATTCTCTGCTGAACCTGGATTCACGAGCTTGCACTTGAACTATGTATCTAGTTTACCGTGTTTTACTGTGTAGTTTTCAAATCACGGTGGGTTTGTTTGAGCAACATCGACTCGGGAAATCGGGGTCGGAAACTGACCCCAGCTATGGCAATTGATCCAATAAACAGCTTGAGGGCGGCTGACTGTGTGCGAGCAAAAGGCAAAAAAGGGGAGCCACCTGGACCCGAAAGAATGAATGAAATGGGTTATTGCCAACCAACATGATGGTTGGTGAATTACCCCATGTTTCAGGTTCTGCCAAGTCATTGCACATTTTGTGATGCTGCTTCATGACTTCATTTGGATTCAAACTGACGACTTTGGCCCCTCATCCCTGTCTCAGGCGAGCGTTTTTTTCCGCAGGCGAGGCTGACACGTGACACAAGGCCGAGCCTTCTGCTCCAAAGCTGGCCGTGCGGTCGCTTGCGCTCTGACTTGCGTGGCCCACGGGGGGGTTGTCATCTGGTTCTTGCGGCCAGTTCGCCACGTGAAAGACTTTGCCGTCCCTTGGCTTCACCCTGGGGTTCAAAGAGCCATTAGAACAATGGGGGTTCATATAACCACCATTGCTTACCTAAGGGTTGTCATCATCCAAATTGGACCCTAGGGTTCATAGAATGCCTCACAAGCAAATTGCCCACCACCACGGCAATCGTACCATGTAATGGCAAGGTTTATTCGACAAACTATCAGGGTGAATCAAACATGATTTCCCAGCATGAACAAACACATAGAAAGGAAAGTCGAACACCTCCGTATGTCGCCAAACGATGAGCAAGCTGGGTCACTCCTTTTCCATGGGTGCGTTGCTTTGTGGCTCCCCTCTTCGCGCCATCCAAGACAGGGATCCCCATTCACTCACTTCCTGAACGCAACCATACTTTCTGTTTGCACTAAAAAGAATCTCACAACCAACTAAGCCAGGAAGGGCGCCAATTGTTGGACTTATTCTCAAGAGAACTTGTAGTCAGGTTATTCAATAACCCCCAGCTTATTAATATAGGAGTGGGGGGGGTTCCCCTCCAATAGTAGTCCGATTCCCCAAATTTCACCCAGGGACACCATATGAATCAGTTCATCATCTGGAGTCAACATTGCCGACGTGGAACAATCTGCAGCCCACCCATCGCAAGCCAAGGCTAAGAAAAATCCGCCAAAGCTGGGCTGTTCAAATGGCTTGGAAGGGGTGTGTCCTAAAATAGGGGACCCTTACAATGGCTGGTTTTCCTTTTGCCCCCCTATAAAGCAACCAACACAAACAAGGTAGCGCGTACCATCACATCAACAAATGACAGACCCATTGCCAGATATGAGGAGAAAAAACCAAAAAAGACAAAAAACAAAAAACATCAAGCTGGAAAGGCAAACCCTTCTCCGGCGTGGCCAAGGCTGGTAGCAAACCCACAAAAAATGATAAGGGAAAATGGGTGTCACTCATCAACTGGGTGCACGGAGGCTTGGCACAAGTTGACCACACATGACCCATTCTCTTTCAGCCATCGTTCTGTTCAAGAACCAGCCATTTCCAGGATCCCCGCAAAGAATGATACGGCCTTCCTTTTCATTCGGGCGAAGGAAACGCGGGGACCATCGACGTGTCGTTGTTGGATGGATGGGTTACTGTTGGCTTGCGGTGTTGTTGACATTACCCCTACCCCCTACTCCAAACACCACTTTTTTTTCAGGGTATCATGTTGACCCTCTACTAATAATGGAGGTATTTACCATGGAAAACCGGGTTTTCCTAAAATGCCATGAAAAAAGCGGGTCCTAGAATGATAGATCTCAAGATCTGCCATGCTGAACAGCCCTGCCATTCCAAGGCTGGCTCCGTGCTAAATTGAGGCTCTGAACAAGTCGAGGCACCCCATCCCCCACTGAGGCAATAGATGGGTGTGTCTGAACATATCTGGATCGCCAGTTGCTTTTTTTCCCCCCATGCACTTTATCTCAAAAACCGATCGCAACAGTGACTGAAAAAAACAATCGCAACTTGGCCATCTAGGTAGAGTCTCCTTCCGACCCTGGAAAAATGGGTCAATGACCAACCATTATTTTGGAATTCATGACCCACCATTTTTTAAGCGTCATGGAGACTCCAGGTAGGGGACCTATGGGTGATAGCTTTTGCTGGCTTTCCTTAAGGTCAAGCCAACACCGGCAACCCACAAAAACGTCAACCACCCTATGCACAATTTCGCATCCAGGTGACGCAAGCGAATCCCAAGGATTAAAACCAACAGGGGAGAGAAAAGAAGAAAAACAACTAGTCCTGGGTAAAAGATCGTCTTCCCAAGTGCCTGAGGTCCAGAAACTCGAGTGAGATGGCCCAGGCTGCCCCATGTTTATGGGTTCAGGGCCCGGGCTTCAGGAAAAGGTGGAGGTGCCCGTGCACCGGCTTCCCCCCGTTCTTCCGGAGAACCACCTCAGCTTTCGGTTCACCCCACCTTCTCGGGGAGGGTGGGGGTCCGGGACCCAATTCCATTTGTCCACCATTCCGCAAGCAAAATGGAGCCATACATGGACTTCCAGGGGTCGAACTCCCCCCTGCCCCAATTCCATTTTGAAGGGCGACGAGCTTTTGGCCGGCTAGTGAGGAAACACAACATGGGCGTCTTTTGGTGAGGGTACCCTTGTTGGGGTTGTTTACAGGGACACCAGAAGGCAAACCACCATTTTGTGGGTTCCCCTATTACCCCGGCACGAGACCTCAAACAGTGATAGGCGGCTGTCAGGAAGCTGCAACATCATTTGGCGGTATTTGTGCGCACATTCACAAAGACAAGGACACGGCCTGGAACAGACACGCGGTTCGTTCTTGTTGTTCAGAGTACCATCGAGACGCCGTCGCAGCACAGAAGCACCATCCAAGCATGCCCAAAGAAAGGCTCTGCAAAGGAGAGTGCTCTGCAAAGAAGCGCAAGTGTGCTCTGCAAAGGAGAATGCTCCGCAAAGAAGCGCAAGTGTGCTCTGCAAGGAAGCGTGCTCTGCAAAGGAGTGTGCTCGCGCGGACAGGGCGGGAATCGAGCCCGGGACCTTTCGCCGGAAACCCGTGCCGCCGAACCACGAGACAACCTTCACGGTCCCCGGAGCCGCCAACAAAGCAAAAAAATCGAGTTTGTGCGAGCCTGCGCAAGCGAAACGCACTTCAACATCAAGCAAATGCAAGAATCTGCGGTAAATACCACGCAAAACGCTCGCGGACAGAAGTCGACACCTCACTTTGTGCGAGCCTGCGCAGTCGAAACGCATTTCAACATCAAGCAAAAGCAAGAATCTGAAGTAAATACCACGCGAAACGCTCGCGGACAGAAGTCGACACCTCACTTTGTGCGAGCCTGCGCAGTCGAAACGCATCTCAACATCAAGCAAAAGCACGAATCTGCGGTAAATACCACGTGAAACGCTCGCGGACAGAAGTCGACACCTCACTTTGTGCGAGCCTGCGCAGTCGAAACGCATTTCAACATCAAGCAAAAGCAAGAATCTGCGGTAAATACCACGCGAAACGCTTGCGGACAGAAGTCGACACCTCACTTTGTGCGAGCCTGCGCAGTCGAAACGCATTTCAACATCAAGCAAAAGCACGAATCTGCGGTAAATACTACGCGAAACGCTCGCGGACAGAAGTCGACACCTCACTTTGCGCGAGCCTGCGCAGTCGAAACGCACTTCGACAGCAAGCAAGAGCACGAATCAGCGGTAAATACCACGCAAAACGCTCGCGGACAGAGCGGGCACCTCAATCTGGCACCAAGGCCTTTTCTCTTACCGCAAGAACCCCTTAGTGTAGACACACTGTTTGGGGAAAAAAAAGACACCCACAAGTCAACCCAAACCGTTGAAAAGATCCAGCCAGCGAAGAATCCCTAACCACAACTTGGACCGTTTTAGTGATTTTAGTGGCTGCCTTTAAAGCAGGGGCAAATCCGCCTTCCTGCGCCCTCCAAAAACTGTCCATTTGTCCATTTATGTGGGTCTTGTTTGAGCCATGTTTGGGTACCAATTGCCAATTTCTTTGGAGGTGCTGGTTGGTGACTATCTTCCATGTTCTTAAGAATATACCTGGGCGCTTCTAAGTGTTCAATGTTTTGCTGTTTGGGCCAAAGTCTCCTTTTGGTGCAAACGACACATTTTTTTGCCAAAGTGCATTTTTGCGAGTTCTGCGGTTTTGCGAAACTAGGATGAAGACGAAAAGGCGACTTTGCCCGACCCAAAGGCGACATTCCCCGACCAAAAAGCGACATTTGCCGACCACGTTCTGGCAAGATATTGAAGCAGCACCTTTGAAAGGAAAGTCTCTTTTTTGGAGCAAACAACATAACATATTGCTTTTTAAGCAAGCAGCAGAAAAATGCACACCTGGAGGGTCTAGGTATGCTATAGTGCTTGCCTTTAAACCAGAAAATCCGCCTTCTCGGTCCATGTGTGTTCTTTTCTTTTTCCTTGAACCCTCAGCCGACGGCTGCCCCCCTTCGTTTGTGAATCCTCGAGCGGATAAATTTGGGCGGACGAGGCGCGTTGCAGCGCTTCCAGAGCTTCAGACCGCAGCCCTCCGCGGTTTGGGTCACGTAGGAGGCCCTGTGGAGGTAGCCTCGGACTGCGCGACGCCCACGCCGACGCCGAAGCGAAGGGATCCAGCGATTCGGCCGGCCCGTGTTGGGCATGAGACCAGGGGAGCTACTTCTTCGGAAGCTTGGGGGGAACTGGTGGGGTCCTTCTGTTTTTTTCCCTTTTTTTAAGTGGATTTGTGGGATTTGTGGGGAGTTTTGTGGGAGTTGTGTGTGTGTTTTGGTTTTGAGGGCATCGATTTTGGGGTGCTTGAATAAAGGAAAACCCAAAAGGGGGAAACAAACCGGTCCCAGTCCTTACAAAACAATGTTCGGAAAGCCAACCAAGCCACGGAATGCTTTCCCCAGGCGAAGGGACTAAACGGCACTTCACCTGGTTTCCTCCAGCCTCACATTTCGGGCCCGAGTCCCGAGGTCTTGGGGTGGTTTCATCCAATGGGAACCTCGGAGCCGCAGAACCTTGTGGTTCATTCACGTGGCCAATTCCTTTTGAATGAATATCGCCCCCTTACTCCAAATACTTGTTTTTCAGTAGAGGGCCGACATCATACCCTAAAAGAAGCGGGTATTTGGAGTATATGGATATAGGGGGACCTTTGGAGAGTTCCCCCCCATTCAATTGGCCCGAGGCGCGCCCGGTCTCCGCCAGCTTGAAACCGTTCTCCGGCACAGGACCCTCCTGCACCGGAAACAAGGTATTGGCTTGCAACAAAATGACTCCTAGATCGCCAAGTTGCGATCGCTTTTTTCAGCCACTGTTGCTGGTTTTGGGGGTAAAGTTCATGGAAAATAGCAGCAACTGGCGATCCAGGCTGTTTCGCGGCAGCCCACTCAAAACATGAACCAAACAACCGAAACTGCAGAAAGAAAACCCGCCAACCGAAGAATTTGGTGACCAACGAGTGCCATCCCAACCATGCCATCCCAACCTACCTAGATAGCCAAGTCGCGATCGCTTCTTGTCAGTCACTTGTTGCTGGTTTTTTGGGGTAAGAAAGAAGAAAACACAAATCACTGCCAAAGCAGCGAGACAGGATGGCACTTCTCTTGGTCTTAGCCTAGGGACCTGCAAGTCAAAGCTGGTCTCGCCTTGTGACCCCCTGAAAATGGGAAAGCCGCAAGCCCGGGACCCTCCGGCAATCCTTCCAAACGGGATATTGCGACCCCAAACCCAGATTTATTTTGGGCCCTCAAACGGCCAGCTTTTGAGAAATGGCCATTGGGTCTATACCATCCATTTGCTTAAGCCACCTGGCAAAATGGGCAAAACAAACCCAGTAGTGAAGTCAATTCCTAGGAGGAATAAAGCATCTAGGTCCTCCAGTAGAGAGCTTAGAATCAGGGTACTGTACCCTTATTCCTGTAGTCTATTTTAGTAGGGGAACCCTCCCAACTAAAAAAGTTGGGTGAGAAAGGGCACTACTGGGGGACCTAGGCATATTCTGTTCAGCAAATGTAAGTTCTTCTACAATTATCCCAAGTTACCAATGGCAGGCTAAAAGGGCCGATCGAAAGTTTCTGACTTTGATATACACAGTAACTGCTTAGTCCTCTGTTTATTTTCTTATATGGGTGGATCCAGATTCGCCACATCCAAACCATGTTCTAGACCATGGGTTCCTCCCCCCTGTTTCAAGTATCAATGTCTTTTGCAGCTGTTTCCGTGCAAAAAAAAAAGCGATGTTCCATGATAATGAGCCCCATTTTTTCAGTAAAGGGTCAACATTTCACACCCTGAAAACCAGCCTTGGTTCTTGGAGCTTCCGGGGGACATACTGTGGATGGATGAAATCCATTTCGCACCACCTGAAAAACATGGTTGAAACCATAACGTTTGTTGGTAGGTACAGGGGAATCATCATCATTCTAGGGTTTCTGATTCCGGTGGTGCGAAATGGATTTCGCAACCATCTGGCTGCGGGCCAAACATATGCACCCAAAATGGAACCCTGGTAAATGCAAACATGGACCAAAACCTGCGTAACACACCCGTATGGACCTCTCCACTCCCCATCCCTTTTTTGGTAAGGTGTCAAAATTAAAAATCATACCCTGAAAACAGCCTTGGTTCTTGGAGCTTCCGGAAAAAAAAAAAACGAGGACCTCTCCACTTGGCTGGAATTAGCACTTAAGCTAACTCTGGGGAAGAACTGACTTCCCACCCTCCCACCCTCCGCCCCCTCCGCCCAAGTGCCGAGCGCCTCCTCGTTGGCGGAGCCGCGCCGCGGCGGCGCCTCCGTGGAGAAGGCGGCGAGGCCCCGGGGCCGCAGGCAGCGGCCGCAGGCCGCGAGCACCGGCTGGAGGTCGCCTGCAGCTCGATCGCGTGGAGCGCGCCGCGCGGACGAAGAAAATCCCCGAAGCCTGTCGGGCCCCAAAAACTGTGCGGTGCTTCCAGTTGTTGTTGTTTTTGTCTCCTGGAAAATATGAGAAACATATGGCTGTGGCTCGAACATACCGGTACCAAAATCAACCCTGGCAAGTGGAAACATGGATCAAAACCTGCGTAACCACTCCTGTTTAATTTTGAGCCACACCCATATGTCCAGTAATGAAATCGACTCCCTTGAAAACCTTTTGTCGCCCTCCCTGGAAAATATGAGACACATATGTCCAGCAGTGAACTCGATTCCCAAAACCAAGAGGAGAGGAAACAGATATTCTTAAGCAAATGGAAGGGTATAGGTATCCGTACCTATACCCCTACAAATCCGAAAAAGGTATCCATGTTTAATAGTAGATTCTACGTGGTTAAACCTGAAGAAGAGCGAAAGCTGAGTTTTGCTTTTCAGATTTCAAAAGAAAGGTTTGTTGCGAACCCGGTTTTTGTTTTCGAGAACCTTTGATTTTTCAAAGGTGCTTGGAGAGGGTATCTGTGATTTATGTATACCTAGAGTCTCCATGACCCTTCACAAATGGGGTCATTACCCAAAATTAAGCCCATTTTTTAAGGGTCATGGAGACTCTAGGTATAACCCTGGTTACCCACAAAAGCATCACGGTAACTTTGTTTTGGGGACTCCCGAAATGATGGTTGTAAACCTTGTTCAGTTTGAAGGGGTTCGTTCCAGGGGAACGCCCAACCAGACAGAAACATGGATTCCCTAAGACGGACACAACACACAGCGGAAACGCTCCTTTTGGTATTTGAGTTCAAAGGGGGATAGCGACAAAGGGCACCCTTTTGTGGTAGCTGATTTCACGGCAACCTTCAAGAAAAGCCACTGGAGGTCTGTAAAAAGAGGAATGTTGGTGTCGTTCCTAGCTCTGAAAGGCTCCTTTTCACCGAATTTGGACACGCCCCAGCTCCCTTGCAACCACCAGACTACTTGTTTTGAGCGGAACTGTTCGTACGAGGGGACCCATCCCTGATATTGTTTGCCTGGATCGCCAGTTGCTATCGCTTTCTTTTTCCATGAGCTTTACCCAAAAAGCCGATCGCAACAGTGACTGAAAAAAGCGATGGCAACTTGGCACCCGGAAGTAGGTGAAACATGTACCACCATAGGTGTCCTTTTAGGGGAAATAGATGGGTTCCCCTGGTGGATGCTTCAACCAGGTAAACCAGGAATCGCCCTCTATTTTTCTGCCAAAACAAACCAAAAAGGACACCCTATGGGTGCCACTGGCAGCCCTCAGGAAGTCGCCGTCGCCGCAGAGATCGCACCGGGCCACTGCTTCTTGGACGGGACTTCCGCCAAAGCACAAATCGCCGGTCAACACAAAAAGCGGCGCTTTGGACGTGTCATCTTTCATCTGGGTTCCAGTCAACAAAGCAGTCCAAACAAATTGGCCTTCGACAAGACCAAACGAAACATGCGGCTCATGATTGTACGTTCCCCATTTGCCCACCAAGGGAAACCATGGAACATGAACAGCAGGGCTCCCTTTTAATTCCTTCGATGTTGACATCGGGGGTGCAGATGCTGGCAGCAAGCGGCACGCTTGTGCAAAAATGCATTTCTGTGTCACCAGTATGATCGTTCCATGACCTGCTTCATCACTAAAGGGGTTCTGCATGCATCATGGCCCATTAGCACCATGTGCATTGGCCCCAAGTCCAGACTTGTGTTCTAGATCGATCTTCCCAACAACTTTCAAGTCCAGAAAGTGGAGGTCCCGAAGCTACCGGGACCAGCTACAGCTCCCTTCCAATGATCAAACAAACCCCAATTGATGGTTTCGATTTGCGGCTTGGATTTGGAGTTGAGCCCCAAGCTCTTGTGGAGAGATAAAATAGAAATCAATCCAAACCACCCAGGCGAAAGCCGAGGTGAACCAGAGGGATGTAGAAACAAACTCAACCTGCGGCGAGGCGCCGAGGTAAACGAAGACATCCGCAGCAACCACCAGGTCCAACTCTTGCGACAGAAGCTCCAACAAGTCGCCGCAGACCAAGCGGTCATAGCCTCGCTGCTTCTCCTCGGCCACCTGACGAAAAGCTGATTGCTGCAAGGACCCCCCTGCAAAAAGTGAGCTTCACTTTTTGGGGCTTTGGTGGAACACCCAACTTGATTTCAACCAAAAAGTTAAAGTCTAAAGATCCGTTGCCCAGTCAAGCAAAGTTGAAGCCCGTGGGTACCGAAAGGGCAGATCGGGTACCGAAAGGGCAGATCAGGTCCCATGGGAGGGGGGATCATATACGGCTAAGGAACCCTGCTTGAAGGGTAGAAGTCTCTCAGCGTGTCTTCACCAAGAACTACTTTTCCGATGTACCCTGCCCCAGTGGATCCATAAGACCAGCACGCTTGCCGGGCAAGCGCCGCCCCGCCCCCGCCCACACCGAGCCGGGATCCAGCGAGCTGAATTCAGCCCGAAGTAATCATCTCTACTCTTGGCATGGGCTGGCGAAAAACTGACTGTTTCTTGCAACCCCCCCAGTAAAAATGAACAGAACAAAAAAACTAAAAACCAAAAAAAACATGCCAAGAACAGTGAATAATGTGGATTTGGATCTGAACCATGTGGCTCTTGACAGAAGATGGGGTTTACCGCCTAAACTCACCTCCAAACTTCCCTTCGGCAACCTGGATGAGTTGAGGCGCCCGTATTGGTTGAAAAGGGTTCCGGATACTGTCGACAAAATCAATTTCGCACCACTTGAAAACCAAGTAAAACCATAACGTTTGTTGGTATTTACATTGGAGACTGGTGGTGCGAAATGGATTTTGCAGCCAGCCACAGTATTTGAATGTTGTAACATACAATAACTCGCATAACATGATGCGTTCTTGCTTAGAAGGGAAGGTCCGGGAAGGTCGTCAATCAAGGCACACAAGAACCAACATAGCAGCCAAACTCAAAAACGTTTGCCTCGCCTTTGGGTTGCATTTTAATCGCTAAGGCCAACGAACGTTAATTCCGGTTGTTTGTGGAGTGAAATCGGAGGTCTCAACGGCAGCTGCGGGCTTTCGGATGTCAACTGGAAATCCCCCTTACCAAGGGTTTACTCACGGGTTCCGACCGCAGGGAGGGTCAAAGTCGGGCCGCAAAGGCAATGCAACCCCTCAGCAAGCGCATGGGAACAGCGAGCGCAAAGGCTGCCCAAATTCTAACATGTTCGGATGCATCGGGCCTGACAGTGCAAATCAAAGCTACGTGGTTTGAAGGGTAACCCTAAGCAATCCTAATCCAACAGGAAAAACCATGATATGTTCCAATATTTGCTTAAGTCCAATATTTGCTTAAGTCCCCTGGAAAAAACATATGTCCAGTAGTGATAGCTTCCCTATAAAACCAACAGAAAGGGAATTCAAAACTATTCTTAGACAAATAGAAGTTTTTTGGCTGTCTGCAACGACAGCCATGGGGTGTCAGGACGCCGGACCGACCGCCCGCTGATGTCGAATGCTACATTGCAAGGCAAAGCACCAGCATGCCACCGTCCAACGATGCAGCTAACACCAAGACATACAGCAAACACATACTTGGATGCTCAAGCTAAAGTAACACAGCAGCTATAAGGGGAACAACCTCAATAACCCATGTCAATGTGGAACCGTGGTTCTACTTAAAATACTTACCAAACAAGTTGAGCATCCAAGCGCCACTCCCGCGAACCCCCACCATCCCGTCGCCTGCAGCATGTTCCTGGACAGATCCACCCCTTCCAACTTCTCCACCCCCAGCTTGCGCAAGCGGGGGCCCATCAGCCCCGTGCCGCAGCCCAGGTCGACGCAAAAGCCGAAGTCCAACTGCAACGAACTCTTGGCCTCGCCGGCACGCCACGCGAGACTCATATCTGGGCATTTGCGTATCCATCACGCGCGTCGCCTGCTGCTGCACGAAAAAGATGGGCTTTGCACAAGACCTCCTGACGCAAAAAGCCGAAGGATTGGTGAGAGATCACCAGCGCGCGGTTTCCCGGCAAAAAGGTTCTGCCGGAAGCGGCGCAGCAAACAGCCTACAAGGCCCCTATATCCTGGTCTTCACATGCAACTGATCTCACGGTGTCTTGGCAATCGGGCCATTGCGCGAGCTAGCACTGACTGGGCGCCGTGGATTACGCGATTTTTCCCTTAATAGCTTGTAGATGTTCTCGCGTTCCTGGGTTGGCAAAACATTGCTTACACCAGCTGCTTACTGCTTAACCATGGATTTCGCCTTCCCGAAAAGACGGGGCGCGCCCTGAAGTGGCGCAGCGCGAGCTGAATGCCATACTACTTGCAGACTGCGGGGTAAGTCTACCACCTGGTTTGAAGAATCCCCGCATGGCCCTGCCGGACCTTCGTGGTAAGATTGTCTTTTTGTTTTTTATTTCTCGCGACGTTTGCCCTTGTGGCTTCAGTGCGTGCCTATGCGTGTGTGCGTGCCTATGCGTGTGTGCGTGCCTATGCGTGTGTGCGTGTGTGCTTGTGTGCATGTGTGCGTGCGTGCGTGTGCGCGTGTGTGCGCGTGCGCGTGCGTGTGCGTGCGTGCGTGCGTGCGTGTGCGCGTGCGCGCGCGCGTGCGCGCTCGCGCGTTCGTGCGCTCGTGTGCTCGTGCCTGCGTGCGTGCGTGCCTG
This sequence comes from Effrenium voratum, assembly GCA_963377175.1. Taxonomy (NCBI): domain Eukaryota; class Dinophyceae; order Suessiales; family Symbiodiniaceae; genus Effrenium; species Effrenium voratum. The sequence goes on from CAUJNA010000779.1 coordinate 2,034,327, forward strand.
CGTGCCTGCGTGCCTGCGTGCGTGCGTGCGTGCGTGCGTGCGTGCGTGCCTGCGTGCCTCCGTGCCTCCGTGCGTGCGTGCCTGCGTGCTTGCGTGCCTGCGTGTGTGTGCGTGCCTGCGTGCCTGCGTGCGTGCGTGCGTGCGCGCGTGCGCATGCGCAGGGCGGGCGGGTGGATGGGTGGGTGCGCGGGTGTGCGCGTGCGCGTGCCTGTGCGTGTGCTTGTGCGTCTGCCTGTGCGCGCGTGCGCGTGCGCGTGCGTGTGCGTGCGTCTGCGCGTGTGTGCGCGTATGCGTGTGCGCATGCGCGCGTGCGCGTGCGCGCGTGTGCATGTGCGCGCACGCGTGTGCACGCGCGTGTGTGTCACGTGTGTGTGTGTCACGTGTGTGGCACGTGTGTGTGTGTGTGTCACACGTGTGTGGGTCACGTATGTGTGGGTCATGTGTGTGTGGGTCACGTGTGTGTGTGTGTGTGTGTGGGTCACGTGTGTGTGGGTCAGGTATGTGTGTGTGTGTCACGTGTGTGTGTGTGTGTCACGTGCGTGTGTGTGTGTGTGTCGCGTGTGTGTGTGTGTGTCACGTGTGTGTGTGTGTGTGTGTCACGTGTGTGTGTGTGTGTGTCACGTGTATGTCGCGTGTGTGTCGTGTATGTGTGTGTCGTGTATGTGTGCGTGTTGTGTGTGTGTGGGTGTTTGTGGGTTTGTTTGTTTGTTTGTTTGAGTGTTTATTTAGTTGTTTGCTTGGTTTTCTTTGTTTGTTTGTTCGTTGCTTGGTTAGTTGGTTGCTTGATTGTCTGTTTGTCTGTTTGTCTTTGTGTATTTGTTGGACGCCCCAAAAGGTGAGTTGTCATTGAAAGCCAGAAGAAAAAGCGGTTCCCTCAAAGGGCTCAGTAGACGAAGGCTATTCCCACGCTGATGAACTGCCTGGTTGCTTGGTTTGCTGTCAGGGCTGTCCTGGCCCGGCCACTGGCAGGAGCCTCAGGCAGCGGACAGGCGATCACGGGTTACTTCTCCAGCCCACCACCACATCCCAACACCCATTTCTCCACCCTTTACCAGCAAGCATTCCTGCAAAAGTAAAGAGTGTGTGATGGCATGGTCAAGGCCTGCATATGCCGTAGCTGTCTCTCTTTCTCTCTTTCTCTCTCCCCTCTCTCCCCTCCCTATAGACCTTTCTCGCCGCCTCACACTTGCACGGCACCGGCCAAGCCGCAGGCTTCGGGCTGTCACATCTGTCTGTCACAGGCTCCGTCGGCGGGTGGGCGTGTCGCGGCAGGGTGTCACTTTAAAGATCTTACAACCCACAACTCCAAACCTGTCGAGTGCTGAAAGGGGCAGGGGTTAAAACCCGCTTACATCCACTTACCATGGTGATAAGTCTCCGTTCAGTGGGTTATTTCCCACTTGCCTGACCTACCGAATCGGTCGCCCCTGTAAGCGGCCGAAACGAGACACCCGCCAGGCCGCTGGGCGCGCAATTTCAGTGGCTAAGAAGATGTAAGGGTAACCTAAGGTCACAACCCACATCAACCCACTAATAAGCCCCCCGTTCAGTGGGATTGACCTATGATTGACCTAGTAGTACGATTGGGGTTTGTAAACGAATTTGCTAGCCACGTATCAACTTTCAAACATCGAAACATGGCATCTGGGTTACTTGCCCTGGGCAGTGTGTTTGCCACTTTTGGGGAACCAGTTTCTTCAAGAGGGGAATCCGTAACCACTCATTTGGCAACGAACATCTTGGTGTCTCATCTTTCGGCAAAAGCAATCTGTCTATTCGACACCCCTTCCGAATCAACGAAAAAGTGACTAAAGTCCAAAACGGAACTTGGGGAGTGAGACAAAAGTTCAGATTGCAAACAAGAAAAACACCCTGGAGGGGAGGCAAAACGGTGATCTGCGAATCTGTGATTTGTTTTCTCCCACGTCTTTGGCTACCCCCGTTAACCTCCAAATACCCAGCACTTTTTTCAGGGTATCATGTCGACCCTCTACTGAAAAAGGAGGTGTTTGCCATGGAAAACCAGGTTTTCCTTAACATACCCTGAAAAAAGCAGGTATTATGAGTAGGGGGTACACCTCTCCCATTTTATGGCCCGGTGGCAGTAAAGCCCCCCCCAAAAAAAAGAAATGAGCAATTCAACAAAGAGAAGCAGGGGTGCCCCAAATTCATGGTGCCTCAGGAGGGTCTTTTTTTGGAATGCGAAACCAAAAGGAAAGCCACACACGTTGGGGGGGATCCAAATCCAAAAACACACAAGCCACCTCCAGAAATCCTTTTGTGGGCAGGGAGGCATCCATTTCGAGTCGAAATCCGGTGAGGAAGGTGCAAACCACGAAAAGGCAAACCGCCTGGAAAAAGGTCTAAGAAAGAATGCGCCCTGCTTTCAAGACGTATCACTGCTTGCTGCTTCGGGAAACAAGCTCAACAAGTCAAAGGATGCGAAAAGTTAAACATCCAACTGGATAGCAGCCAAGTGACAGGGGTCCACGGATTTCCCCCTTCAAAAGTTGCTCAACTTACCAGTGGCTTCCACCTACGCTGCGGGAGCTTGAGAGGGAAATGGAGGATACCCCGAGTGAATTTCAGCCCAGGAAAAGGAAAAACAAGTACAATGCCAAAGCCCCGGTCTCTGCGTTCACCCTCTTGACCATCCTTCTTTTGGCGAAGCGGAAACTGGCTGGTTGCGGCGGACGCGAACGAACTATTGCAAGATATGGCAAGTAGATCAGCCAGCTGAGTGGATGCGTCTGCCAAAAAAAAAGAAGTCCAACTCAGGAAGTGAGAAAATACCATATTATTAAGTGAATAGTAAAGCAGACATGTATGCCATCAAAAAAACCAGGGACCTCTCGGAAGAGAGTACCGTTTCCGGCGGGTTCAAGGCTTCGGGTCCCTAAACTGCGCCTGTTTTAACTCCTCCTCCAAGAGTTCAGGGGTGCGATACTCCAACGCCCCCACCAAGTGCTCGTCGAAGCCTCGGTTCGTTTCAGGAGCGCCGAGGAGCGCCGAAGAAGAACCGAGGCGCTTCGCAGCGAAGGTGCCCGGGTGATCAACAGCTTTGGTTTGGCGATGCGTTGGTGGCACATCACAGGCTCAACACCTCACCGAGCAGAGTAAGATCTAGAAAACCAGCGCAGGGAAACCCCGAATGACAAGCCCATCGCAAGCGTGTAGTCTCTCCAGACCCTTAACTTGCCCCTTAAAACTCCCAGCCCTGGGGAAGTTAATCTTTTACAGACATATAGCTCATGTTACCCAAAAAGTTGAAAAGTTGTGTTTTGAAGAGGTAAGCTACCCAAAATAATGGGGTCATTGACCCATTTTTCACTTGGGTCAGAGGGAGACTCCAGGTTTGCTTCTTGGGCGGGTGGGAATCCCATAAAGCCTTTCGCCTTTCGCCTGCCCAAAGAATCTAAGATCAGCTCACCCCGGCCCGGACAGCTGAGAGATGTGTATCGATGTTCAGGGACCCTTTGGTGACCTAGAAAACCCCCGTTAACCTCCAAATACGCTCGTTTTCAGTTGGTGTCATGTCGACCCTCTACTGAAAAAGTAGGTGTTGCGATGGAAAACCCGGTTTTCCCAAACATACCCTGAAAAAAGCCTTGGTATTTTGAGCAGGGGGAACTCATGTCCAGCAAGCACATGTGGCGCCATAAAACGTCATTATCAAGTAGCCCAAACGTTTAAAACTTGCTAGTGCTCAGAGGAAGAGAAATGGAATGACACCCATAAACCATCCAACTGGTGGTTTCCTAGAGGGCCAAGGTCTGGGTTCATTCCCATCCCTACCTATCGCACCACCAAGCAAACGTCAAAAAAACGCAATCGTCGTGCTAAAACGCGCTGGGAGTGAGGCGTCCAAACGAGTGAGGCAGCTCAGGTCACAGGCTTGAAACGCGCCCTCACGCGAACGGGTGCTTGGACCCGAGACAAAACAAACCGCCGAAAACCAAACTTTGGGTTGTGACTTCCCTTTCTTAAGGGTACCCCCTACACCCAATACCCACTCTGTTCAGGGTATGATGTCGGCTTTTATCAAAAAGGATGTATTTACCATTGAAAACCAGGTTCTCCCAAACATACCCTGAAAAAAGCGGGTAGTTTCAGTAGAGGGTAGGTATTGTTGTTTTGTCCTGGTGGCTCTCCTGGCTGCAGTGAAATGATTTGAATCCCAGATTGGACTCAGAAGTCAAAGGCGAGCACCTTCTGGGGCCAAATATGGACAAAGCAGACACATGTCAAAAGGGCGATTCGCTTTCGCAATTTTCAAGACACTCATTACCTCCATTTGCTTAAGTCCCATGGAAAGAATAAACATAATTCCAGTAGTGATAGATTCCCTTTAATACCAACAACCCATTCTTGGTTTTTTTCTGCTAAAAGTGAATATTTTTTAGTGGTTTGATACGGAAAACCCATGAGTTGGCAAAAAGTTAAAGTCCCAACATCCAAGCAAAACGCACCAAAGCATTGCAAGCAAAATGGAACATGACCTCAGCCTGGATCCTCAAACTACCCATGAACAAAGGGAAAACACCCCATAAATTTGGGACAGTCACCATTTTTGCGGGTAGTTTGTGGGTTCAGGAAGGGCACTTGTTTGGTCCTTCCCGGTTCCTTGAGTGCCCGGGCGGCCCCAGCCGCCCAATTGGGGCAGGAAAACCCCCGTTTTCTGAGGTTTTCGCCGGGATCCGCGGACCTGGACCACATGGGCACCCAAACGAAGACCCACACACCCCATGCCCGGCGTTTGGCAACAGACACCTGGTTTTGTCAAGTTGTTGGTGGCACTTGGCCAGTCACAACCAATCCAGTTGAGACTGAATCTTGCTGGTGTCACCGCCTAAGGCAGCATCACCCCACGTCACCAAAGATCCATCCTCCAAGATGGAAGCAAAGGCGCAAAAACCGGATGCCAGGATCTGCTGGACGCACACCAAGTGCTCTTGCACCTGGCTGCTGTCACCGCCGCAGTCAGCATCACCCCAAGTCACCACGGAACCGTTGTCCAGAAGGGCAGCAAAAGCTCGAGCATTTGCTTGGATCTGCTGGACGCGCACCAACTGCTCTCGAACCTGACTGCTGTCACCGCCATGATCAGGCTGGCCCCAAGTCACCACAGAGCTGTCGTCGAGGATGGCAGCAAAAGCAAACGCTGATGCTTGGATCTGATGGACATGCACCAACTGCTGTCGCACCTGGCTGCTGTCACCGCCATACCGAGGATCGCCCCAAGTCACCACAGAGCCGTTCTCCAGGAGGGCAGCAAAAGCTCGAACAGTTGCCTGGATCTGCTGGACACGCATAAGCTGCTCTCGCACCTGGCTGCTCTTTCCGCCATAGTCACGATGGCCCCAAGTTACCACACTGCCATCCTCCAGGATCGCAGCAAAGGCAAAACGAGTTGCTTGGATCTGCTGGACGTGTTCCAACTGCTCTCGAACCGAGCTATTGTCACCGCCAGAGCCACCATGGCCCCAAGACACAACAAAGCCATCGCCCTGGATTGCAGCAAAAGCAAAGTCAGTTGCTTGGATCTGCTGGACGCGCACCAGCTGCTCTTGCACCTGGCTGCTGTCACCGCCATCGGCAGGACTGCCCCAAGTCACCACAAAGCCATCACCCACGATGGCAGCAAAAGCGCGAGCAGTTGCGTGGATTTCCTGAACGCACACCAACTGCTGTTGCACCTGGCTGCTGTCACCGCCATACTGAGGATCACCCCAAGTCACCACAGAGCCGTTGTCCAGAAGGGCCGCAAAAGCGCGAACAGTTGCTTTGATCTGTCGGACATGCACCAGCTGCTCTTGTACCCTGTCACCGCCACTGAGTGGAGTGCCCCATGTAAGCGCAGCACCTCCAGCAACATAGAGTACGTGTGCTTGAATTGTGGAAGCTATCTTCACTGGCTGCACCACTGCATCAATGCTGTCACCATCTCGCGCGCCCACGTCACTCAACTTAGAGGATGGATCTAGCTGCTGCCCTCTGAAAGCAAGCCTCAGGAAGCGGCGCTTAAATTGCCGTTGTGCCTCAGTCTTCAGCTCGCGGACCCTGGAATCCAGCGAAGGCAGTGACACGGAGCAGCTCTTCCCACTTGGCAAACACACGTCTAGCTGCATAGCAACGGGCAATGACGTTTACATGACATAGGATTTGTTTTGGGGCCTGACCTCTGGCTTTGTTGGCTGGTTTGAAGGTGGGTGGGTTTGCGATGGATTAAGCCAAATAAGTCTGCGACAAGCACCCAAACCTCTGGTGGATACGGAACAAGGAGCGCCAGAGCTTATCCCTCTGATTGGTGGTCCGGATTGGTGGTTTGGATGTCAGCGGTGGTGTCCATGTACCTATACAGGGAGTTCAAATCCAAATCCGAACCACGAATCCAAACCGCCAACAAAGGGTTGCCAGAGTTTTGTAGATCCCCAGAGGCTCCTGGCTTCGGCTTTCAATGGAAGACCCCTCCATTAGACACAACGGCCCTAAATCAATCGAATTGGAGCCTCTGGGATTCGAAAGGGGCGCCGGCAAAATCTTTGTGCTGGGTGCTACATAGGGGCATTTGACACCTGACCGAACCCGTCCAGATTGGTTCCCCTTTGGGTAACCTGAAAAATATGAGCTTCCCTTGCTTGGGGAAACTTGAAGCACTCTCTTCATTGCACAGACCGGAACAAATCAAAGGTTTGTGGTTGCTCAAAGGTGAGGCAAGGTAAGGTAACCCCAGACAACTGACCCCTCCACACCGTAACGGGAAAACGACAGCTCCGCGCAAGCCAAACAGCAATGCATCAACCTTGCGAAACACTTCTTGAAAGTAAGTCCTTTCTGTCGGATTTCCACGTCAAACTTCAAGAAGAAAGACGGTTCAAACCATCTGCCCTTCAAACCTCGTTGAGGGAAACCGCAGGGGCAAACCCTTTCAAAACCTGAGGTAGCCTCAGTGTCCGGGGCAATTTCTTGAAACAGCCCAATCCTGTTTCAGGTTCTTTGACGATTCCTTGAACAAATGGATTTGGAGTGGGACCTAAATCGTTAAATTGGGTTGGGGAAACTGTCGCACCAACTTATCTCACGGTCATCGGGCGATGGTTTGTCCCCCTGTAATCACCCAACACCCACTTTTGTCAGGGTATGATGGGGAATGATGGCAAAACCTGACAACATAACCCGGAAAACCAGGCCTTCGAAACGTGTACATATATATATATATATATGTGACAAAAACAAAAACGGGTATTTGGCGGCGGCGGCGTAACTCGCTTGCCCCTTACTTGGGCCGGCCGAGAACAAAGGAAACCAACCGTGTGGCCCGGCATTTGTTTTGCCCATGGCCAGATATGAGACTAGGTCCTCCAGAGTTGAGAGATTAAAATAAGGGTGCCAACTTTTTTTCTGTGGTCTATATATTTTAGTAGGGGAACCCTCCCAACCAAAACAAGAAAGGGTAAAAGGGCACTACTGCGGGACCTAGGAGAGGCTATGTCAGGCCCTGATTAGACAGGAAATATCACTCAGGAAGTTGCAATTCCCACTCAATTGCCAAAAAACGATTTGGTTTTCCCTTTGTGGTCCATTTCCAGTCATGGCCCCAAATGGTTGACCTGGTATTTCTGGGTCCTTGGGGCAGGTGAGTTGTTTTCGCCCAAGACCGAGTGTTCGACCACTTTTGGTATACTCGACCAATCTTTCCTTGGTCTTCGCGTTGGGGGGCCATCGCACTGATTCAGAGTTTGGGGAGCATTGGTCAGCTGTAACGGGAACTCAGGGTGGGCTTCCATTGGATGGTTGGGGCTCTCAAAACCAGATTGTTTGAAGGCCCCAAATCAATCGGGAGCCTCTGGGTAGGGCTAGAGCCAATTCCTAACTTCCTAACTCGTGCCCGTCACGGCTAGCCACTCCCATCCGCAGACACGGAACCTCAGAGGAGTCCTGGAAGACTATGTTCCTTTAAAAAGGGACCCGCCGGCGGCTACATGTGGGTGGGCCAAAGGCCCCCCTTTTGTGATGCACCCAAGACCCACCCGGTTTGCAGGGTAGGATAGGGCACGGTGTCAACCCTTCGCTAAAAAATGGATCGGTATTTACCCAGGAAAACCTGGCAATTGTTTATCCGCATGCCATACCAGATGGGGTGTTGTATGGAGCAGGGCTTAGTATCAGCTTCGGATTGCTCAGGGCCCTAGCAGTCACGCCAACCCCTGAACAAGTCGTCCACTTGCTGAAATGAGTATTTAAACAGTTCCCACTGTTGACTTTGAAGGGAATCGATTTCGAAATATTCACATTTATTCCTGGGCCCTCATTTTTCACACAAACGGCGTTTTTCTCCCAGATTTCACCCCTCCAAATTCGATGCCCGGTCAATTCAGCTGGTTCCTAACCATACAGTTGACGGCAGGAATCAGAAATGTCTTAAAGCTTGGCTCCTACTCCAAACACCCACTTCGTTCAGTCAGTTGAAAACCTGGTTGAAGCTACGGCTGACGATTGGTCAAAACAAGTCCAAATTGTTGTTTACATTTACTAAGTTGTCTTCCTAAAAAGTGTACAGTCCGAAATGGAACTCAGGAAGTGAGAACATGGGAACCCACAAGGGGAAATACCATCAGATCGATCGGTCGGTCGATTCGCTTTCGTAGAAGTCAGAAGCGTCCCACTGCATCAGAAAAAAGTCCTGAAACCGAATGATATTTTGTTTCGACCTGCAACAACTTTAACCCAGCCCGCCCCCAAAACAAACACATGCTGGTGATTCCTGGACCCCCAAAGGACCCCTTTTCTCTGCCTTTGACCCCAAAAAAGGGGTACAAAGGCAAAAAAAAAGGTACTTTGGGGGTCCAGGTTGTTTACCCAGAGACTCCTGGCTTCGGCTTTCAACGGAAGACCCGACCCCTTCATTAGACACTTTTGGTGTTTGGGGATCTCAACACCAAGTTGTAAGGCCCTAAATCAATCAGGAAGTGAGAACTAGGTCCTCCGGTAGAGAGGCTAGAATAAGGGTACCAACTTTTTCTGCATAGTCTCTTTTGGTAGGGGAACCGAATCTCCCACAAGAAAGGGGTGAGAGGTCGGGCACCTAGCTGGAGGACCTAGCCACTCGAATGGTCTTACAAAGCGGGTTGGAAACCGCGGAAGCCAAGGGGTATGAACAATTCGTATGTACTCCCACCCTTAAACATCAGAAAAAAGTAAGAAGCATCCGAAGCGGCTCGCTCCACTTCTCCCCACCGATCTCCGAGCCGAGCCGCGCTCGGCGTAGCAATCGAAGAGCCCCGCAACGTACTCCGCGGGAGCGGTCGCGGTGGTCTCTTTCCGCAGCACCGCCAGCCAGTGCTGCGCCCCCGCGCTGCCTCCAGCGCCCACAACCCGTAGGATTGGACCCAAAAAGGAGGACACGTGGGTCTATATGGGTCTGTCTTCTTTTGAGGACATCCTCTTTTTGGTATATTTTTGGTTGGTGTTAAAGGGAAGCCAGAAGAACAACCCATCAGGTGGGTCCCCTAAAAACAAGACGCCCTCATTTTGCAACCTCCTGCATTTCGGGCATTTGGTGTTTAGGCGTCCTGGCTGCATATGCTCTAAGTGTGCATGGGCCCCCCCCCATAAAAAGAAAAGATAAATGAAAACAAAAGGCACTGAAAGGAAGTCGTCCCAACGATACACTGCATTTTCTATTGGCCCCCTAGTTTAGTTGAGCATTTCGGGGTGTGGGGGGGGGGGGCGGGTGGGCGGGCCTTGACTTTGTGAAGGATGCCTGGCGCGGGCACAGCGCAAGAGGGGTGGTTGCTGTGATGGTTATGTAGAAATATATGTATAGATATATATATATATATATTGCGTGTTTACTTTTTAGTTTGTTTGGTTGTTTGTTTGTTTGGTTGGTTGTTTGTGTTTTGTGTGTGTGTGCGCGATTGTTTTTTGAGGGCAATGGACACCCATCAGCTGTTTTGGCGAGGGTGCACCCCGTATTGAAGCAGCATCACACAAAGGCCCCATCGGGACTCCCTGCAACCTCCCCCTGCCAAAAAGGCCGCTGCTCAGGGGTCCCTTCAAAAAGGAATCCAGCCGAAATGTTGCTTGGCATTTACAACATCGGGTAGTTCAGCGCTTGGGCGAATGATTTTGATGGGGGCAAAATTTCACCAGGCACAAGGGTAGAAAGCATGGCACTCGCAAGACGGGCGTACGGGCGTACGGGCGTATGGCATTTTCTGGGCCAGGAAATCGGAGGGCGGTGCGTTTGCAGGATCAACAAAAACAACTGGAACCAAAAGACACCCCCAAAACACCAATCCCCCACATGCCCAAATCGTGAATCTCCCATACATTCCCGAACAGGGGGGAACTGAGGTTGACCGAGGCGCGACGTTTACCGCAGCGACTGTGGTCGTTGCGCGCGACTTGAAGGAACTCGTCCAACGCCTGCCACACGGGGGGAAATCTGTGAGCCCAAAACCCATTCTGTTTCTGAGACGGCCATGCAGGCTATACCCGGACCTGGTTGCTTAAAAGGTAATCACCTTTTGGGGTGCCTAAAAACTCACTTCTTGAGTGGATGGGCCAAACAAAAGTCCACACTTGTTTATTTACCGCCAACATTGTCTTCCCAAAAAGCGCAAAGTCCAGGAACTCATAAAGTGAGAAACTGGGAACCCCAAAACGGAAAACCAAAACGGCCGCTTGGTAGTGAGCAAGCCCCAAAAATGAATAGACAAATAAACGAAGATATGACAATGTGTCCTTTCAACTAGTGATAGATTCCCTTTAAGCGCCAACAGAAACTCACTTGCCCAAAGGACCTGGAAGTAAAAGGTGATCACCTTTTGGGACCTCTACTAAAAGTAGGAACCCAAAATGGGAAAACCAAAAGGTCAGATCCGGTCGTCTTTGAACAACTGCTCACTTGCTGAGTGGATGGCCCAAAAACAGTCCAAACTGTATATTTACCACTAAAATGGTCCAACCCCGAAAAGTTTAAAGTTCATGAAGCAAAGGAAGTGAAACTGAGTCCAATCGAAGCGAAAGTAGCACCTCGCCTCTCCCGCTTCCTCCTGCTGCCCAGCTTCCCTGAGGCTCATTCCTGAGCCGAAGGCCCGAGCTGCGTGGAACTCGGAGGGCGGAGGGCGGGGAGCTGCCTGGTGTTTCTTGCTTCTCTGCTTGCCTGGATATTTTTTGGACCCCAGCAAACAACAAAACCGCCGGGTGAGCGGAAGACATAGGGACCCCCAAGAAAGCAAAAAAGCAAAAAAAAGAGCTAATTCTGGGGAAACCTGTACGTGATTATAGAAATTCCAGAAAAGAAACTTCAGGCAAAAAGCAAGGAAATCCTTTTCCAAGCCCGGAATGGGACTAAGCCAGTGTTTCCAGGCAAGCCGCTGTAGCACATAAACAGGTATGGCTACCTCCAGATTTTACATGGGGTGTGGTGGGCCCAGCGTTTGATTCCTTTTCCATCCCCGCTACTCCAAGTACCCGTCTCTTTTGTATGGGTACCGTGTCAACCCGGGAGAAAAAAAAATATAGGAAAACAAATGGAAAAAAAACATAAGAACAAGAAAGAAAGAAAAACAACTGAGAAAAAAATAAATAAAACATATTTGGAGCATAGGGATGTTCCACCGGCGCTCTCTCAACCAACAGCCAGCTGTTCCTTTGGTTTCTGCCGGCTTTCTGCAAAGGAGCCTGGAACAAGTCTTGTTGACGTTTGGGCTTGGGGAGCAACATTTGTTTATTTGTATTGGTTTTATTATTTTTTTTAATTTTATTTAAACAAAAAAAACTTAAAAAAAAAGCTAAGTGGGATTCCAACCACTAAACCACAATAAGCTCAAACATGGAGGAAAGATGTTTCCCAACAACAACCATGAAGTGCGGAAGGAACTCAAGTGAGCCGTGCCAAATACTCTTGTGTAAAAAGCGGTCCTATGAACTTGCTTTCGCGGACCCTTTCGCGATGCTTTCGCGACCCCATGTTTTGCTTTCGCGGGCTTTGGTTTCTTTAGAATTGCTTTCGCGACGCTTTCGCGGCGGACCGTCACACAGCATGCAGGCTTTCGCGGGTCTTTCGCGGCGGGACCTTCTTTGGTTACTTTCGCGATAAGCTTTCGCCAGCTTTCGCGGCCTGCGTTTTGGCTTTCGCGGGGATTCTATAGGACACCCCCCTTTACTACTTTGTATTGTCAGGGTTTACGGCGCTGCTCAAGTGGATGCCCGTGCTGCAAGCAAATTCCTCAACCACACTGAGCCGCGAAAAACAAGGCGGAAAAAAAAAAAAAAAAACATGCCAAACCAACTGGTGTAAGTTGAATGGTGTCGTCCGTTCTTCTTCCCTGATGTAGACACATGCTCCTGTCAAGGGCAAGGATCCCCCAAACAAGGGGGCAACAATTATCGATTCCAACCAATCCCACTAGGGGAAAATAGCACCTAGTGCCGTGAAAAAAATCTTAAGCAAATGGAAGCAAGGTATCCTGGTGCCAAAATCTTCAGACAGAGGCGCCGAGGCGGTACAAGCACCCGCTGTGCCGCGGCTTTAGCCGCCGCGCCGACCGCAAAGCGCTGACCTTTTCCTCGTTCAGCGCCTACGGGGCCCAGGCTTTCGGGAGGGAAGCGACGGGGTCACTGGGTCACTGGCGACCTGTTGGGTAAAAATGGGATGGGTTCCCCTGGCAAATGGGGAGAACCAAGCGAAACCAGCGGAACCCATCTATGACCCAAAATGACCCCAAAAATGACACCTATGGTCACTTGATTTCCCCAAATCAATCGTTGAGGAATTGACTGCTTTGGGTTGAAACGATCGCCACTTGAGCTTCCCGTGAAAAAGCGGAACCGATTCCTGATCCAAAAGGTCTTTGGAGTAGGCCTTCAAGTTTAGGGTCTTGGGCTCCAAGTAAGGGTTGAATCCGCATCCTCGGCCTTCTCTTTCCCAGTAATGTTGACCCCGGAAATAATAAACCCGGTTTATTAATATGGGGGTGTCCCCGGTTTTAGTGGGGATTTATCACTTTTGGAAGGGAACACCCCCATATTAATAAACCGGGGTTTAGTAATCCGGGGTCAACATTAGGCAAGCCACTAGTAGGTAACCATGCTTCCTTATCTGTTGTTGTTTCATGATGCTTTCGGGTTACCTACGGAGTGGCTTGCCTGGAACAAGGATTAGGAACCACACGTGTTCCAATAAAATCCACCAATTTCAGTGGAACAAACTGCACCCTTGTTGTTAAGGGACCCGCCCCTCTACTCGTGGAAAATCAGGGTTTCCAACACATGCCCTGAAAAGTGGGTATTTACTCCAGATACCCGACGTTATGTTAAACGGGAACGTCGTACCGCTAAAAAATTGCAGGCAAAGGGATCGGAGCGAAAGTTGTAATCCGTTTCTGGCGACGGCTATAGCCTGAAACGGAATACAAACGCGAACCCAACCAAACAACAAACCATGCAACCAATCAACCAACCAACCAGCCAAACGAACACACAAACAAACAAGCAAGCAAACAAACGAACGAACGAACAAACAAACACACTAAGAAACACACAAACAAACAAACGAAACGAAACAAAACAAGCAGAACAAAACAAGCAAGCAAACAAACAAACAAGCAAGCAAACAAACAAACAAACACAACCAGAAAAACCGGTCAAGCAAGCAAGCAAACAAGCAATCAAGCAAGCAAGCAAAGCAAGCAAGCAAGCAAGCAAGCAAGCAAGCTTGCTAACAAGCAAGCAAGCAAGCAAGCAAGCAAGCAAGCAAGCAAGCAAGCAAGCAAGCAAGCAAGCAAGCAAGCAAGAAAGCAAGCAAACACACCAACATCAACAAGCAAACACACCAACATCAACAAGCAAACACACCAACATCAAACAAGCAAGCAATCCAACATCAAACAAGCAAGCAAACAAACCATAATCAAACAAGCAAGCAAACACACCGACATCAAACAAGCAAACAAACCAACATCAAACAAGCAAGCAAACAAACCAACATCAACAAGCAAACACACCAACATCAAACAAGCAAGCAAACAAACCAACATCAAACAAGCAAGCAAACAAACCAACACAAAACAAGCAACCACACCAACATCAACAAGCAAACACACCAACATCAAACAAGCAAGCAAACAAACCAACATCAAACAAGCAAGCAAACACACCAGCATCAAACAAGCAAGCAAACAAACCAACACCAAACAAGCAAACACACCAACATCAACAAGCAAGCACACCAACATCAACAAGCAAACAAACCAACATCAAACAAGCAAGCAAACAAACCAACATCAAACAAGCAGGCAATCCAACATCAAACAAGCAAGCAAACAAACCAACATCAAACAAGCAAGCAAACAAACCAACATCAAACAAGCAAGCAAACAAACCAACAACAAACAAGCAAGCAAACAAACCAACATCAAACAAGCAAACAAACCAACATCCAACAAGCAAGCAAGCAAACCAGCATCAAACAAGCAAGCAAACAAACCAACATCAACAAGCAAACAAACCAACATCAAACAAGCAATCAAACAAACCAACATCAAACAAGCAAGCAATCCAACATCAAACAAGCAAGCAAACAAACCAACATCAAACAAGCAAGCAAACAAACCAACATCAAACAAGCAAGCAAACAAACCAACAACAAACAAGCAAGCAAACAAACCAACATCAAACAAGCAAACAAACCAACATCCAACAAGCAAGCAAGCAAACCAACATCAAACAAGCAAACAAACCAACATCAAACAAGCAAGCAAACAAACCAACATCAAACAAGCAAACAAACCAACATCAAGCAAGCAAGCAAACAAACCAACATCAAACAAGCAAACAATCCAACATCAAACAAGCAAGCAAACAAACCAACATCAAACAAGCATGTAATTCAGCAAGAAAACAGGACATGTCCGAAGTGATGCTTGCTTTTGTTCCAACCCTTTGGGATGTGCAGACGGTGTGTTGGCGAGGCAGAGGTTGTTTGGCAGATTGTGCCATTTGGCTGGGAGACTCTTCCCATCGTGCCATCTGGGCTGCCATCTGAATCAAACGAACAGGTTTCGGATGATTGCAGAGCTCCTCACAACCCCCCCGCTTTTGTCCGCCTGAATCTCCGAGGTATCTTCGCCGCATGCCTTCTCCCTCTCCTCGCCGGCAGAAGGATTTGGCCGACAATTCTAGGGGTTGATTTGTTTTCCATTCTTTTTCAACCATCGTTCTTTCCAAAAACCGGATCCGTTTTCCCTGGTTTTCCGGAGGCTTGCTAGAAAGATTTTCGGATCCCTGAAAAGAATGGAAATGGAAGGTACCCCTAAGAAAAAAACAACATTTTGCTGGCTGCCTGTCCGCGGCGCTCCAAGGAACAGACAGAAGACGAAACCCTTGGTTGACCCCATGTGAACGGACCACTGATGGAAGGAAGGGGCTGCTTTGCAAAGGCTTTTGTCTCACTTCCTGAGTGCATTGGCCCAAAACAGTCTGATTTTTTTTGCTTGCCACTAAAATGGTCTTCCCAAAACGTTTTAAAGTCCAGGAACTCAGGAAGTGAGATTGGGCCTGTCTTGGTTCCAGTAGGTTGGTATTCCTTGGGGCTTCTACTGAGGGACTTTCAGAAGGCCCAAATCCATATGTCTGTCACTCAGTTGGGCAGGGGACCTGCAAATACAAGGATCATCTGTTGAGAAACCTTGGCTAAAAACAACGGGCCAACTCAGCGAAACTGAAACCAAAAGCTTCAAAAAGCTTGGCTTGCCCCTGACACCAGGTCTGCGTGTCAAACAGCCACGGGTTTCTTTTGGTTTCCCTTCTAGGTCTTCCAGTTGAAAGGTTAGAATAAGGCTACCAACTTTTTTTTTCTGCGGTCTATTTTAGTAGGGGAACCCTCCCCCACAAAAAAAAAAAGGTAAAAGGGCACCTAGCTGGGGGACCTAGCCTTTACAATTGCCCAAAAGAACAAAGTTAGGGTCTAGTTTCCCATTTACCCTCTACAACAACCGTTTCCAGTAGTGATACAAAACCTTTTACAACCAACAGGATACAATAATACAACATATTCATTCAGCAAATGAAAGTGAGAGTTTAACTAGCCTTTGCCTAGGTTCTCCAGTAGAGAGGATAGAATAAGGGTACCAACTGTTTTTAGACGGTAGAGAAGGGCACCTAGCTGCTTTATGGGCCGATACCCACTGTTTCTAGGGTACTGTTCGAACAACCGATCGGGTTGCCATGGTAAATTCCGATCCCTTTCTTAGAGGGTTGACGTCATACCAACTGAAAAGTCATAACTGAAAAAAAAGGCCGGGTCTTTGCGTGTAGTGGGTTTGCTTTCTGGGCCGACCATTTTTTTTCCAAAAGGGCCGACCCCAAAAAAAAACAACAGCGCGCCGCCTGGCCAGGGGTCGACAGAGCGTCCATCCCCTTCCCCCCTGTGGCGGTCCGCGGCGAGGAGCGCGAGGGCGCGCGCCACGTTGTACCTGCGGGTTTGCGCGAGGAACTCGCCAGAGGGAGCCGCTCCAAAGGAAGAAATGAGAAACTGGGCGCGCCGTTTTCAGATCCCACAATTAAACAAACAAGTGACGAACTTGTGGGTCAAATTCGGAAATCCAAGGACTAAACGCTAAAAAGCTGAAAAGATACGGTGATGGCAGGGAACCACCAAGGAAAGAGAGAGAGAGAGAGAGAAAGAAAGAGATAGATAGTTGGGTGGGTATTTTAGGAATTGGGCTTCGAATATGGGTGGTTTTGTTGTTTGGTTTTCTTTTGAAACCACCGGACCAAAACAGGGGTACCCTCCAAAAAAAAAAACACATTGATAGATCAGGACCCGAACAACAGGCTCTCTCGAGTGCATTGGCCAGAGAGAAAGTCCAAACTTTGCGTTTTCCACTCAAACGGTCCAAACCCAACAAATACCCCCTACTCTAGATACCCACTTTTTCTAGGGTATATTTTGAACAACTTGGGTTTCCATCGTAAATACCTCCCTTTTTAGTAGAAGGGCGACATCATACCTGAAAAAAGGCCGGGTATTGGGCGTAGGGGGTATAAAGTCCAGGAAAGAGCGATCGACTCAACGGCAAAATCGGGGAACCCCTAGATGGTTGGCGTCCATTCGGATCCACTTGAAAACCACAACAATAAAATGAGTACCTTCCAAAAAAAGACGCCCGTTCCTGAGCCCGATCCAAGGCTCGATTTGCTTTTTCGACCCATGTCCGGTAGTCAAATCGGACCAACCAGGACAAACTAACCAATGCTCTTCTTGCACACTTCCTGAGTGGATTGGCAAAAAAGCACCCGAACTGCTTTGTAACATGGTCCGAGTCCCGGAACTCGAGTTGAGTGAGCTCTTCAGCAAATGCTCACTTGCCCAGTCTGGACCCGGAAAAAAAGGGTGATCACAAAAAATGGGAACCCCAACAGTTGGACCACCCAAAAGGCTTTCTTTCAGGTCCATCCCCTTTTCGGAGCAGCATAAAACCGCAGCTCAGCTCCACCCCTCTGGCGCGAAACGCGCGCCACGCGCTTCGCGTCTCGCTTCGCTTCGAGGCGCCAGGCGGCCCAGCGCGTGGCGTCCAAGCGCAGGGCCACCCGCAGCAGCTGCAGACCCTCCCGCAGCATGGCCTCCGGTGCCCCGGGCCTGCGACAAATCAGCACCGAAGCCTTCAAAAGCGAGGAGCACATGGCGCCCCCCCCCAAAAAAAAAACGAGGCTCTGGTGGATTTTGATTGATTCTTAAGAAAAAACAACATGGATATGATGGATATGATTTGTCTTAACAAAAACCAATGGACATGGCTAGAAAGGTTTAGTTTGTTGGATGGTGGAAGAAAGGGCTGTAGACGCGACTTCTTCTCGCGCTGTAGACCAAATCAAATTGGAGCTGGCGGCGCTCCCGGGATTGGAGAAAACAAATCACATGCTCTTAAGAAGCACACAAAGATATGAATACAGAAACTGTTGGATGGTGGGAAACCGGGCTGTCCCGATTTTTGAGGCCACTTTTCTTTTGTTTCTCTTGTTTTTTGTTGTTTTGTGTTGTGTTTCCTTTTTTTGGTGCTTTGAAGGGAACACCGACAGGAAAGCCACTACCTGGAGTCTCCATGACCCTTAAAATGGGTCCATGACCCCATTATTTTGGGTAATGACCCCAATTTCCAAGGGTCATGGAGACTCTAGGTATTTCAAAACAACGACACAGCATGCAGGCCTTGCAAAAATATTATAAAATATAACGGTCATAAGCCCGGGTAGTGAACCATGCTGTTGCCGAAAGGCACCAAAAGCGCCCGCGAAAATTTCAAGGTAAAGATCCAACCACGTAGCCAGGATTCGAGGGGATGATTCTGGTTCCTTCTCAACCATCGTTCTTTTCAGAAACGAGCCGTTTTTCCTGAAGTTCCGGATGTTTTCTCGAAAAAGAAGCGTCCCCGGAAAGAATGGACATGAAAGGCACCGTTAGAAAGATGTGGTTTGTAACCAAGGCTCAGTGTTAAGATGCGGTTGGGCAACCGTGGCCACGCCCTTAGGTTCGACTTCCATCACTCCGGAAGTGTTGACCATGCAGTCTTGTGTTCTTTGCTGGCGGGCTGTACGCCATTGGCGTTAGTGCGAAGCGCAACTCAGGAAGCAAAACTTGCTGGTGCTCAGTAGGGAACAGGAATGAACCAGGGTTTCCTGTAACCGCAGGGGATGTCTTTTCTCTTTGTTTTAATGGTCATTCCACTTCTCATTCGCCCATGGCACCGGTCGCTTCGCGCAAGTCGCGCAGAGTCTGCGCCTCAGCAGCGCGGTACCCAGGGAGCACAGCAGCCTCGCCCTGGCAGAGTCCTCGGCGCTGCTCGGCAGCGCGGCCGCGGCGCGCCGCAAGAGCGCCACCCCGGCCTGCGCGAAAGGGACGGGCCGGGTCTGGACTTCTGTAGAAGCCAAACGGCATGTTTATGGATTTGGGGGAAAACAAAAATGCTGCTTTTTTTGGCAGCCGGCTAAAAATGGACAAACACCCAACAAACATTAAAATGATGCCGAAGAGCTTGGGCCCTAAGTTCTAACTTTCCAAGTGGATTGGCCGAACATGGCAAACAAAAAAAGAACGGGCGCTGCTTTGTTGCAGCCCAACGACAAAAATAGAAGAATAAAAATCAACAAGTATTTTTGTGCAGCCCAACTACAAATGGACCAAACCCCAAAACACCTTAAACAAAAACATGCCAAGAGTGCTTGGGACATAACTTCGCACTTCGCTAGTAAACGGATTGGCCGAACTTGTTATTTACCACCAAAATGGCAACCAAACCAAAAGTGACGAAAGCTCAAGAACTTGGGGGAGACTTTCATTGGCAGCCTGGAAAATACAGATATGTTTTTTTTCCGGTAGTATTTTGACGTCCTTCAAACAAATACAGGGGAAGATTAAACACAATTATTAGGCAAATGACAAATATGATCTTTAAATTTGTGATTATTAAGAGGGTGCTCCCCTCCGAGGGAAAAAACAACTAAAAACTAGTGATCCGGATCCTCTCTAGGGAACGCCCTGCTTCGGACCCTCGAGGCTCTTGAGAGAAGCACATTGCCTACCTGGACCCCCAAAGGACCCGATTCCTTTTGTCTGCCTTTGTACTTCTTTTTTTTTGGGGGGTCAAATTGGCGGAAAAAAATCGGAATCGGCCCTTTGGGGATCCAGGTACTTGGGGCCTAAGTTTGTTCAGTCTGCTCAGGGACGGGAGCCAGCGAGCAAACTTTTTGGGCGGAGCTACCACCGGTCAGGACTTGGTCCAGGCCTTGGGCCCCAAAAAAGACTACCCAACACGGCAAATCAAGCCTTGGTTGTATGGCAAGCAGCCGGTCGAACTTCTTTCCTATGTGGCCTGGTCATGGTCCCAGCTTGAGCTTCAAGTAAGCAAGGGATCAGCCTTGCGGGAATGTGTAACCCGGTCTTTACTAACCCGTCTGGCTCAATGACCTTCGCCCATTGGATATTGGACACCTCCGATTTGCTCATTTGCCTGTAGGTTAGCGAAATAGCCATCAGCTTCCTCTCTGAAAGCTGAAAGGTGCGCCTTCCAGCGTACATAGCAACCATAGCGAACCCGAAACATGTGAGATGTCCGTTGCATTTCTGTCGCATTTGACCTTGCCAGGTTGTCAGACGTTCACAACCCCATCTGAGTCATTTCTGTCCTCCAGCTCCGCGGTCGGAGGCTTCTGGGGACCCTCGTCATCGTCGTCCACGCCAAGCTTTTGGATCTGAGCGCCGGTTTTGGAACTCCAGCGTGCTTGCCCACGACTAAAAATGGACCAACAACGGAAAACCAAAAGCTTGAAAGGTCGGTTGAGGGGGCAACTGAGTCTAGGGCCCTCCTGCTGATCCGTACCTTTGGTGGGTTTACTTCGGAAGCGCAACGGATTTGCGAAAGGTCCTGACGGGGCCTTTGGGGCAACACCGGTAAGACCTTGGGCGCTATTGGGCGGTTGGCCCCTTTGTGGCTATTTGGGCGGCCGCTTGGAAAGAGGAACTGGGCTTCACAACTGGCTTGGCATCTGAACAGGCCGACTGTTGCAAAAACCAAGGTCCCCATCCCCCACGCCAAAGACGCTGCCTTTGGCCGCCATATCCAAATACCGAGCTTTTTCAGTAGGTAGATATATATATATATACAGTTTGGACCAAACGACAGCTTCTAAAGGTTGCTTCCCCATTCTGTTGAACCTCCCTGGAAAGAATAGTTGGCAGGTGCCCCTAGGCTTAAAGGACTTCATGATCAGCTTCTCTTGGTTGACGTTGGGTTTGGGGAGCAACCATTTTATTTTTTCAGCAGCAAAGTGGATTTGGATTCCAACCACTAAGCCACAATAAGCAAACATGGGAAAATGTGTCCAAACAACCATGAAGTTCTGGGGCCAAACGGTCGAAAGCTCGGCTTTGGACAACTGAGACAGTTGAAAACCATTGTACAATGCCTCGAATGTCAGTCAGGAATCCTTTGAAGAAGGCCTTGTCATTCACCCGCCGGACATTAGGAATCTTCACCCGTGGGATCGATTGATATTTTCAACCATGCCAAACCCCCATCTAGGGGCTAATATTTTCATTTATTTCTCATGCCGCAGAAGGACAGGGAAATCAAGCCTTAACTTTTTGGAACCTGCACTCAAAATGGTTGCCGCAAAAAAAGAAAAGCAATAGTCGTGAAAAGTTCGATTCGGTTACAAGTGAGCTAACCAGAGACAGCCGACCGGAATTCGGCCAAAGATGCCCGGAGAGCGCCCAGCAAGTGCAGCAGCTCTGCCACCTCCGCGCCCGTTTCCGACTTGTCCTTCTCGGCGAGGGCTTGCTCGTAGAGCTCCTAGTCTACCGGTGTCAAGATAGGACGCTACAAATAGTCGTGCCGTATCCCCATGCTCCCTGCAGTTCCCCTTTGAACATGACCCCGATCTCAAAGGAAGCTCACCTTGAAAGGGCCAAACAGTTGATGTGAAAATCCGGGCACGCTACATATGGCTTTCCTTGAAACAGCCTCAAAAAGGGGAACCCGGCCTCTTAAACGGGGTTCCCTAAAATTCCAGGCGGAGTTTGGACTGTCCAAATGGAAGGTTTGGTTTGCTGGGGGCAACAGGCCTCTTGGGCGGGGGGGGTCCTATTGACCCAGCATCCGAAAAAGGGTCGTTCAAAAACGAGGGGTCCAAAATTCGAATTTTGTTTTTGGTGGGAAACAACTCTAAGACAGAGCATCGCTGAAACACAGAAGTGAAAAGGCCGGAACGCCATGTGGGCTGTGTTTTTGCTTGCAAAAACACGTTGACGTATTTTTGAGTATAGTTGTTTACAATTATTCAGATATTGTTGTTGCTTGAAGGAAGGCACAAGAAGGCTTCTGAAAGTGAAACACTTCCCGGCCCTCATCAACCAGGGGGTTCTTGATTCTGAGTTTCCATCAAGTCCCCTTCAAGTACCCTGTTAGCCTTCAGGTAACCAACAAGTCAGTCGAATTCAGGTCCTCGGCGGCTTTTAGGTCACCGTTCTTGTGCGCTTTGGCGCCCGCTTGTAGCAGGTTTGCGGCTTCCTCCACAGGAGCCATGGCGATTCTCAGAAATTCGGCGACTGAAGCGGCAAACGCTGTCCAAATGAGTGTGTGTTTTTGATAGGACCCTCCCCCGAAAATAGTGTTTCTCCTTGTTTACCAAAAGTGGCCGACCAGGGAAAACCAAAAAGTATGGTCGGTTCGCAGGAGCTGGGAGAAGCCATTCTGGGCTCCCGGTTGCCAACCAATGGGGCTATATGCAGGTTGTGAGCTGCCTGAACAAAAATTGGTTCTGGGTACTTGAAGGGTCCAGCTGGGCCCCAGTTGGGTCGCACTTCATGACTCCCCGTGTGCGAAACATTTGCCCTCCATGGAGCCTGAGCCAGCGGCTGCCGCAAAAATTTGGGGCAAGCCCCGCCATGCCTCACTTCCTGAGTGGCTGGGTCTGGTTTTTGCTCACCAAAATGGTCTGCCCAAACGTTTCCACGACCTCTGGAAGTTGAGCCCGGTGGGCTCAATGAGTTGAGCACACCAAATGGAAACACACGGTTTCGAGACAAAAAATAAGCGCGCGGCAGGGCCAAAGCGAAGAGCGAAACCGTGGGAGTGGTGCGGCGGCCGGCCACTGGTCGGATTTTTTTTTAGAAACGTCTGCAAGGCATCTGCCTAGAGCCTCCATGACCCTGAAAAAATGGGTCCATGACCCTTTAATTTTGGGTAATGACCCAATTTGTTAAGGGTCATGGGGACTCCAGGTGCATTCTAGGGGTACCTTCCCCATTCTTTCCAGGGATCCTTCTTTTCAGGAAGCCATCAAAAACCTAGGGGAAACTGCCGGTTTTTGAAAAGAACGATGGTTGAAAAGAAGGGGGAATCAACCCCTAAATGCATGCACCACCAACCCCGCGTGCAGATCTCTTAGTCCTGCGCCTGGTGCTAAAGTCGGCAAACCTCCTCCAGCAATGAGGTTCATCTTCCATTTGCTTAAGCCTCCGGGAAAAATAAAAATATGTCCAGTAGTGATAGATTCCCTTTAAAACCAAGGGAAAATAAAAGATATTCTTAAGCAACTGGAAGTCGTGGGTTCCATGCTGGAAGTTGCAACTAGAAATTGGCCCCTCTGCTTTTTGGCCCCGCAGACAAAAAAGACATGATCCGTAGTGAAATCAATATTGAGCAAATGGAAGTACAAGTACATGGTTTCTCTCAGTTGCCCAAAGGACCCGGAAATAAAAGGTTCACCTTTTGGGACCTCTGCTAAAAGTAGACCAAAATTGGAAAACCAAAAGGTCAAAAGGTCGTCTTTGAACAACTGAGTTCTAGGTGGGACCTATTTCTTCTCATTGTGGGTAGGGCAGGTTGATGAAACAAAACGCATTTATGCAGATCGATACCCTTTAAAACCCTTAAAACCAACCGAGGAACAAACCACATGTTCCTTTCCTCGCTGGTGCGACAAGTATGGAAAGACCTGTGAGGGCACCCCCCAGGTTCATTCCCTCGTTCCCTACCTATCGCACCAGCAATAATTTTTAGACCCTTGAGACCAGCCCATGTGACCTTCCTTGAAAGAGGAGCCCCGCAGTGGCCTGCCAAGAGGAATCCCAGGTTCATTCACTTAGTCTAAATGCAAATGTCGCTCGCTAAAATTCACTCACTCCGTCCCAACAGCCAAGCGCCCGGCGCTGGGTACGGCGAAGTGAAGGCCCAGCCATTGAGGTTCTGGAAAGGCGATTCGAAGGTCGGAACAAGACGCCTACCCCCGTGACCTCCAAATACGCGGCCTTGTTGCATGGACCAAGTGCGGTCGAACATCGGAAAGACGCCCACCCCTGTGACCTCCAACTACCCGTCCTTGTTGCAGGGTATGATGTCGACCCTTGAGTGCGTGGAAAGCGGACGGTCTGTCCAGCGTGAAGAACTACTGGAACCCCAAGTAGCTACTTTTTGTTTTTTTTCCAGCCACTGGAACCCCACTAGTAGCCCATAATTTGGCAAAATTAGCTGGAAAGTAAAGGCAACTGGGGACTGGGCATCTAAATAGTTATTTAGGATTGCAACCAAACGACCCCCTAGGACGACCTGGAAACAAAAGGTTAACCTTTGGGGCCATGATGAAAATCTCTCGGTTGCTATCTGCTCCCCTGCTCAAAGTTTAACTTTTAGTGGTTTAATTGTTTACCCATTAGTTGGCAAAAAAACAAGTCCTAACATCCAAGCAACATACACCAAAGACAAGGTTAACCTGTGGGGCCATGATGATACATAGACCAACAAGGGGAAACAAAAGGTCACAAGGTCGGCTCTGGGCAAGTGAGCCCAAGGAGGTTTGGTGGGCAGGTTGGGCAACCCCGCTGAGCCAACAGCCAAGCGCGAAAAGCGGAGTCTGCTGGGCTGTTCAAAATAGTCTCTGGTTTGGCCAATTCGATTTTGTCTCCGATTTTGTATCCCAAGGCAAGGCTCACTTGCCCAAAGGACCCAGAAATACAAGGTTAAGCTTGACTAATGGGCCAAACAGGGACAACCAAAAGGTGAAAAGGTCGGTTGTGGGCCACTGAGCTAAGGAGAAACTTTGAACAGCCCTTGAAACCTCAAAGCCTACCCTTGTTAGATCCAGCTGTGCAAATGGAGAAATGTGGACCTCAAGTCATGGAATACTTTTCTAGCGGGGCTTCGTATTGATGGCATCTTTGAAATGACCAAATTATGCCATCATAGCCAAAATGTCCCACCAAATCTTCTAGGAACTCAGCTGAACAGGAAGTTCTACAGGAAATCTTCTATTCTCGGACCTGAAAACTTGCAGGCGGGTGGGGAAAAGGTCGGCCCATGAGCCACACCCATTTGAAGAGTTGGGATGGACCAAACCCTACCAGCATCCAGTTTGCAGCTTCTCCCTTCCGACCGCCGGTGCGGGCGCTGCGTCACCCGAATCCCCTTGCCCACGCTCAGCAGGCTGGGCATCACGTCGTGGGCACCGGCCGCATCAGGATCCACAGGCGTTGCGGGGGATACATACAGGCGGTCCGGGGCCAGGATCGGCCCCGTCCAAGTGGAACCAGGCTAAAGTGGATGGCCCAGAACAAGTCCCAACTGTATGCTTTCCACTAACATGGCTTTTCCAAAATAGTTGAAAGTCCAGGAACTCACGAAGTGTGGCTTTCCCAACTGTTTGTTTTCACTAAAATGGTCTGCCCAAAAAGTTAAAGCCCGAAACTTTGAACTCAGGAAGTGAGGCTTTAAGGCCTTTCTTATAGGCTTCTGCTTGCTCAGCAATCTGCTCTTTTTCTCCGCCCTACGAAGTCCAACACCCCGTGGGCCTGTCTGCGCTGGCAAAGCCTGCGCAGGTCCAACGAAGGCAAATGCGCAAAAAGAAGCTCTAGTCTACTTGGGCTGGGCGTTGGTTGGCATAAGGGGTCCTGGTCTTCATCATGAAGGCAGTCTCATCCATATGTTTAGGGATCCAATGTTTTGGGGCGTGAGGGTCCCAAGTGATTGGTTTGACCGGTTTGCGGGCAATTCCCCGATTTCGGCCAGGAAGACATGACCTTGGGACCAACAAATTCCGCCGGGCCCGGTGGGTGACCTGAAAACCATGTGGGGTGCCCCAAGCCCCGAGCAAAGGTTCACGAGCTTTTGCGGGTTTAACTCGGAACAGCCGTTCGTTTTCAAAAGGACTACCCAGACGCTGGCTTCGGCTTCCAATGGAAGACCCAGACCCTCCATTGGACACCGCAGAGGTTTTGGGGTCTCAAACCCCGGCTGTTTGAGGGCCCATAAATCGTGAGCGTCTGGGCAATTACAAAGAAAGCCAGAAGCAAACATGAAGGTCAAAGGTCCACTTCCGGCCGAGTGGATTGGCCCAAAAACAAAACACGCGAAACCTGTTGTTTGCAAACTAAAAATGCTCCAAACCTGGCAAGGAATGATCGGCGGCCTTCCATTTTCAAGGGCTTTCCAAGCCGAAAGTCAGCGCCATGCTACATGCTGCCGCGCACCATGGCTCTGCCTTGCCACTGCTGCTTAATTAACTTACCCCTTAAAACTCCAAGCCCTGGGGAAGTTAATCTTTTACATACATATAGCCCATGTTACCCCCAAACAATTGAAAAGTTGTGTTTTTAAGAGGTAAGTTTAAGAACAAGACGAGCAACTCTGTCTCAGAGGTCAAGAAACGTCTGGCCCTGCTGTCACCACACCGTCAGGATTGCCCCAAGTCACAGAGCCGTCCAGAACGGCAGCAAGGGCGGCACCTTTTGCTTGAACCTGCTGGACACCCACCATCTGCTCTCGCCCCTTGGTTAAGTCCCTGAAAACTATGGCTCTTACCCACTTACCAAAGACGTACCGAATCCATCGCCCCTTTCAGGAAACCAAGAAAGAAAAAAAAAGGAAAAAACGACGGAGGGCCAGGCGCACGCGCGCACGTCGCGTCGAGTCTGCGCCTGCCAGTAGGTGGAGAGGTTGCCGTCCATCGCCAGGCGCGGCCTTGGCACGGCGATAGTTCGAAGAACCACGGGCTTGGGGAGGTGCAGCCAAGAAGGTAAGTTCAAACAAAAAGGTACATGTATATATATATATACCCCTTACACCCAATACCCACTTTTTTTAGGGTATCATGTAAACCCTCTACTAAAAAAGGAGGCATTTACCGTGGAAAACCAGGTTTTCCAAAAAAATACCCTTAAAAAAAGTGGGTATTTGGAGTAGGGGGTATACATAAGAGGGGTCACCGGATGTCCCCCTAAGAATGGTTGCTGGTGGGTTCCGACCAAATTCGGCTGCTCCGACAGGCTCCCTTCGGCAACATTGAACACCCACAACCATTTGGCTCCCTTCCAACGACCAGCAAGTCTTTCTCCTCCATTGACATGGCACCCCTCCAAGCTTCTCCCTCTAAAAGGAACGTTGCATACTGAGAGGAAAATTCGCGTGTGCGGGTGTGTGTGTGTGTGTCTTCTTTCTGGGGTTTTCCTTCTCCCGGCAAAATCAAAAGGAACACATAGGATTTTTGAGGGAAAAACAAGCACCTACAAAGCACGTTTCGCTGGCTAAACTGGAAACTGGAAGGAACCCAAAACGGGCTCCAAAGGAAAATGCACCCGAGTCTCACTTGCCCAAGTTTCTCTGGTGGCTAGGTTTCGGCTTGTAACATCACAGTTCCGAGACCAATATTTTCGAGACATAATGCATGCTGCAGATGTGCCGAAGGCAGGAAAGAACTAGAAAGCTTGGATGCTATCAGGAAGCTATCAGGAAGCTGTGATCTCCTTAGCGGGCAATCTGTTACTTTGCCAAACGAAAAGGGCAAAAAACACAACCAAAGGTCTGGGATAGCTGCGTCTGGCAACCAGCTCTTGACCAAGGGGCGTGCTTTCTTGAAGGCCGAATCACTCTTAGAACGAAAGCAACAGAACCCCACCCTCCCTCCACTCACTTGCCCAAAGGACCTGGAAATAAAAGGTTAACCTTTGGGGACCTCTACTAAAAGTAGACCAAAATTGGAAAACCAAAAGGTCAAAAGGTCGTCTTTGAACAGAGTCCAACAATCATGGAAGCTGACCATCGCAGGGAGTTACTGCCCAGAAGCTACCGATTTATCTTCGGCCTTCAAACCACCAGGTTTTGAGACGCCAAAACTCCTCTGGCGTGTCCAACGGAGGGTCTGGGTCTTCCATTGGAAGCCCCAAAAAGGTCTGGGCGCACAAAAAAGAGGCAGCAACATAAGGGTCCCTTAATGTGGATGGCCGAATTGCTGCACCACTTGGGGTTTCCATGGTTGAACCATGGTCTATTGGCATTTACGTTGAGGACTCATCTGCCAGGGTTTCTGAAAGGTGGGCGCGACCAACCCCCAAACCCCACCCCCAACCCCCCCAGCCCCGCAACTCCCCCCCAAGCCCAAACCCCCCAACCAACCCCCAACCAAACACCCACCCAAGCCCCCAACCCCACCTCCCCCAAACCATCCGCAGGAACCGGAGCCGAAATTGGGAGACCCTGGCATATGGTCACCGGATGACCCAGAGCTGATGGTCACGCCAGACACCTGGCGAGCGCGCAACTTCCGTGGATTCTTGGGTCAGCGACTGAAGTGCAGGAACTCGAGTGAGAAACCCGATTTCGGGTACCCAGACGCTCCTGGCTTCGGCTTCCAATGGAAGCCCCAGACCCTCCATTGGACACCCCAGAGGGGTTTTGGGGTCTCAAAACCTTTCGCGGCTTTTGATGGCCTTCGAAAAAAAACACTGCGGGTTCCGCCCAAGGCACATGTCCCTTGGGGCGTAAAGGCGGTGACTAGACCAAAATGGGCGTGGCGTGTCTTTCTTAACGGTACCCTTTTCTCGCTGGATTGAAAGGGAAAGCAAAAGAAAGCCAGCCATTTTGGGGGGGTTACAAACCCAAACGGGGGAACATGCTGTCATCTGATTACCAAGTCTCTCCGACGGTATCTACCCTGGTAATTGGCCCCCAAATCATGGTTGGGTAAAAGGTGAAACAACCTAGATAGCCAAGTTGCGATCGCTTTTCAGTCACGATTGCTGGTTTTTGGGGTAAAGTTCATGGAACAAAACAACAGCAACTGGCGATCCAGGAACTTCCCTTTCAACATTTGTCCGGAGTCTATGGAGCTCGTTTTCCCCTCACGCAATCTGCGAGCGCACTCGGCTGGCCGCCGAAAACGTTTCGGCTTCGTCGTTCCCCTTCGCCCGCCTCAACGGAGCACTCGACGTTGAGGAAGAATTGCAACTCCGACACCTCGCCGGCCGAAATTCGAAATTCTTCGCTCAGCGCGGCGTGGCTGCGGAGGTCGGAGGTCGGGTACTCAGTGAACTCCCAACACGAAGGGTTGTTGCGGTTGTTCCCTCAAAGTTTATCCAACCACCTCCGAGGTACAAAGGAATCCCTGCAAAAAAAAAAATGGGGGCCTAGATAGCCAAGTTGCGATCGCCTGTTTTTTTTTCAGTCACTGCTGGTTCTTGGGGTAAAGCTGGCGAGCCGAGGCACGGCTTGCGCGTCGGGTTGGAGGTGCTGGGCTTACTCCCAAACGGGAACAAAGAGACCCCAGTTCGGAGCCCAGAGAATGAAGAAAAACGCAAAGCCCCTAGGATGGACATCCTTGGGGAAGCAACCAAGTTTCGTTCAATGATAATTTGCAGACAACTATCCCCGTTCCTTGAGGGAGACTCAGCCAGTACCCACTACACCCATTGCCAGAGTTTTTGTGTATGATGTCGACCCCTTACTAAAAAAGGCTGCATTTACCCTGGAAAGCCAGGTCTTCCAGAAAACAACTAAAAACGCAGGTATTTAGAGGTGACGGCGGTATGTTTGCTGTAGGGATGTTGGTGAGTTGTGCCATTTGTGCGTAGGCAGAAAATCTAGGGGTGGATTCCATTCTTTTCAACCATCGTTTTTTTCAAAAACCAGCTGTTTTGTTCGGGGTTCTGATGGCTTTCTGAAAAGATTCGGATCCCTGGAAAGAATGAAAATGAAAGTGCCCCCTAGAGAAAAAGTCCAAAACCTCTGTGGCCACTGACCATGGTCTGGGAGCAGTCCACGCCCGCGGTCCATGTGAAAACCTTTTGGAACCTTGACTAAATATCTAGGTCCTCCAGATTTGAGAGCTTCGAATAAGGGTACCAACTTTTTTCTGTAGTCTATTTTAGTAGGAAGGGAACCCTCCCCCAATAATAATAAGGTTCCCGTAACAAAGAAATTAGTAGTCTCCATAGCTTGACTAGCCCCTTCCCCCTATTCAAGGTCTCCCTAATAAATAATTGTTTCCACGGGGGGGGGGTTATTATTAGGGGGAACATATTAAATATGGTAACCGGTAGGAAACCAAAACCTTAGACCGAGTCGACGCGCTGGCAACTCAGATGCCCTGCTAAAAGGCGTGTAGTTGGGTGTCTTTTCGAGGTTGGACCCACAAAGGTACCATCCCCCCACAAGAAAAACGGGCGGGGTCCCCACTTCCATGTAGTCTTCCCCAGAAAAGGCAAATTTATGGAATTCCAGCACTCATCCCCTTCCCCAGATTTCATATTTAAAGGGGTGGGGGCGATGCTACTTGGACAGTATGAGACCTGGCCAGCCCACTCAAGTTAGGGCGGTTCAGATTTTTACCAGGTACCGGTACTGCTCACGCCGTGGAGACCACAACATGTCCGGCCAGAGGGGTGGGGTACAAACTCCAACAAAAACACACACCTGGACCTTCGTCCGCCTGAAGAAAAAAGAAGAGGAATTTCCGCTGGAATTCGAGGGGTCTCCTAAAACACCCGGAAATGTCCCGGAGTTTAAAGGTCCAGGCACCCATTTGCAACTCCTTCAGTGTCCGGGGACCCGCACGGCCCAGGCGCCCGCAGGGCTTTCCAGGCTGACCCTGAATTCGGGGTGAAACGACCCAGAAAAGTGGCGAGGGGTCCTCCAGTAGAGAGGGTAGAAGAAGGGTACCCAAGACGCTCCTGGCATTGGCCCTGCTCAGGCCAATGCACGTTGATTCTTTCCGGGCGCTGCAACAAATCCCAACCTGAAGAATAACGTGACAAAATGGAACTTGTCATTCAGCTTGCACGTTGAGGCTTTGGGTTGGTTTAGGAGGTTGAGCGCTGCCTTTCCATTTGGTTCTACAAGGTGAGTCAGGTGATGATTCAACCCTCCAATACTTGAGGTTCAAAAACGGCAACACACGTTCTACCAATGACATTTTTCTTGATGACCAGTCGCATCTATTTCCCTCGGAACAGGGCATGCAAAACAATGTTACCTGAAGCAAGGCAATTGTAGAATGGGCAAGGACACTAATGGAGATTACTGGAGAAGTACCTCCTTGCAAATGAACAAGTTCCCACAGCACCCCACGATCGCGCACAACCCGCAAGGGGCGCAGTTTTTGTAAGCTTTTCATACCCTGCTTTGGTCAGCCTTTCAAAGTCCTTTGGTCTGAAGCTGCGAGAGGGGTGCTATTTTTCGCAACATCAAAGGTCACCCTCCCCGTAGATGTTCTGTTGGGTGTGGGTCAAGACCTTTGTGGACGACAAGGCTCAGGTGGCATCCTCATCTGCAGCGTTCCACGCTGGCACTTTGAGTGAGTCACATGGACTGGGGGCTCCTACTACTTAAAGCTTAGGCTGAGAGGTTTTAGGTACTAACACCAATGACTCTTTAGGTTCGGGGGGGTTCGGGTTTCTGGGGGGGGGGGGGGCGACATCACCACTGACTCTTGAGGCTGCAGGGGTTTCTGGTTTTGGGGGGGGACACCACCACTGACTCTTCAGGTGGGGTTTCGGGGCCTTGGCGCGGGGGCGTGGGCAAGCGTAGGGCTCTGAGCGAACAAGTTGAACGGATCCCCTGCTAAAAGCTTGTCTGTCAGTGGGCGAACTACGGAACCCCAACCACCAAACACCTAAGTTGAACCACTGAAAACCTCAAGTCAAACCACTAAACACCCAAGTGAAACTTTCAAAACCCTAAGTGAAACCACCAAAGACCTAAGTTGAACCAAACGATTTGCCGGGCAGCGCCAAGTAAACCACTTCCGCGCAAAGGCTCCCGGGGCTTCCGGCACGCGCGCCCGCTGCCTGAGCGCTGGATGATTCCAAGCCTGAGCCGGTGCGTGAAAGCAGGGTGCATCACGGGGGGGGGGGGGGGGACTGGGGAAGGGGTTAAAAAACAAACCTTGCCCCAAAAAATCATGGGTTGTTGCATTAATTCCCTGTTTAGGGGCACTTGCCCCCGACTTGCCCCCGGGGTTTCAAAAAAAAAAAACTCACCCCAAAAGTCCTGGGCCGGTTATTCTGTTTTCCTGTTTCGGGGTACTTGCCCCTCAGGGTACCTATAGTAAGTAGGTAGCCATGAGATCACCCACTTCCCGCGGCCCCCTTTCAGTGGACTTGGGTTGCTTTCCCGAAGCTCAGGTTGAAAGGTTTCTTGCAGCAAAGGACCCAGAAATCAGAGGACACAGAACTTGGTTGCGCCCAGGGCCCTGAATCCGATTCAGGGGGGAAAATCTCACCCGTTCTCAAAATCTTGGAGCGACTGGGCTCATGGGTTTCTGCGGCTTCTGGAGGTGTATCAAAGTGAGCGGGGCGAAAGGAGCTGTGCGACGGATGGTTTGAGTGAACCTGATAGCCAAAAGGAGCCATCTCGGGTATCTTTGGTGGACATCTATTTAGGCGGGGATTCATGTCCACCAATCGCTTTATTCGTAGCCATGTCTGGTGGTCAAATCTCAGGGGATGTCAGCCGCGGACAAATCTCATACGATTTTCAAGGGTGGTTTTGTTTAGGAGAGCCCTCTGAAATTGACATTCACAAGTCTAAACTTTTATCTTGGCTCCTGGCACCAAAGGAATCTTGAAAACACAGGCAACAGTTTGAACGCTTGGTGGCTGACAAGTCGGCAAGGATGAACAAAGCGGACCACATGTGCCACACGAGTAAGCCCTCTCGCGAAGGAGGATTCCCGAATCAGCACAACAGCTGACCTCTTGCAGGTAAACTATCCTGGACCCTCAAACTACCCAAAAATATGGTTGTTGCCCGAGCACACCCCAAAAACGGGGTTTTGGGGTCTCAAAACCTGGCTGTTTGAGGGGCCAAAATAATTCGAATTGGAGCGTCTGGGTGGGTGCAGAGCGGGACACA
Source organism: Effrenium voratum (assembly GCA_963377175.1). NCBI lineage: Eukaryota > Dinophyceae > Suessiales > Symbiodiniaceae > Effrenium > Effrenium voratum. The sequence goes on from CAUJNA010000779.1 coordinate 2,067,014, forward strand.
TACAAGGCATCTTCCATCTGAGGCTTCTTGTATTACACCCTTGGGAAATGACCCAGAATGGTTAACCGTGTTTTTATCCGGAAATGTGCCTAAATGGGCTCAATACCCAGTGGGTGTATTCCCAGGGTGTAAGACAAAACCCTTTGATTCCGGATCCAACAGCCACGAGTACTCTGTTCACGGAGGTTCCATTGGCAATGATTTCCCCTAAAACAACAATGAATGCATTGTATGGTTTTGGGATGGGTTGAAAGGGAAACCAAAACGAAAAACACCTTGCCAGGGTTTCTGAGACACACCCCTACATGGTCAAGCGTTTGCAAGTCCCCCCCTATGGTTCTCAGTCCTGCCCCCCCACCCCCCTGTGGTGTGGTTGGGGTGTGGTTTAGGGTTGGTTTATGGTCACCCCTCCCGTGGTGGGGTTGTAGTGGTTTAGACTTGGTTTAGGGTTGATCTAGCTGTAGTGGTTTAGGGTGGTTTAGGGTTGGTTTAGAGTGTGCTCAGATGTGCTCAGTGTTGGTTTAGAATATGTGTTTAGGGTTGGTAAGGTTGGCTTATGGTTGGTTCAGAGTGTATTTTGGTGTTGGTTTAGGATGTGTGAGTTTTTATCCTTGGTGCAGGGGTGGTTTAGGTTAGTTCCGGGGTGGTTTAGAGTGTGTCTAGTGTTGGTTGAAGATATGTGCTTGGGGGTTGGTTTAATCTAAGGTTGGTTTACGGTTGGTTTAGGGTTGATTAAGTGGGTTCAGGCTTCGTTTAGAGTGTGTTCAAAAGATGTGAGTCACAATCAAAGCTCGGTAGTAAAATGGTCTACCCAGAACTATGTAAAGACTTAAGAACGCGGCCGCAACTATTTCTGGCTGGGACTGGCCCTTACTAACCTTCATCTACCCGGTGTTGATTGTGGCTAATGTGTGTTTCGAGGTTCACGGTGAAGAGGCCGGGGTCTGCGGACCGCAGCAGCAGGGCTTCTTTTGGGGGTCGGGGTCGGGGCCGGGGGGGGGGGATACCATGGGGGGGGGGGGGTATGGTGGACACTTAGGGTCTATTTTGCAACCTCCTTCTTTTAGGTTTTAGGGTATGGTTGCAAAATTTTAGGGTATGGTTTTAGGGTATGGTTTTAGGGTATTGTGTTTTTTTTTTTGGGGGGGTATGGTTGCAAAATAGACTCTAAAATTCCATGGCACGGGGGGGGGGGGGGACTGGGAACCCGGAGCCCGGGACCATATATCCCCGGAGCCCTGATCGACATGAGAATCAGGCAACGCCAAACCGATTCAGGATTCTAAGCCAGCACGTTTCCGCCGACCCCAATTGCAGTCGTTTGGGGCTCTCCGAAACATGTTGACCTTGAATTCCGCATTCACTGTTCAAACTACATGTTCAAGTGTGCCTGTTGATTCTGATCTGACAACTTCCAACAGCATAGCTTGAAACCGGGAATGAAAGCTGGACCCCCCCCCCGGAATATCCATGTACACTAGGCAGCCCTGCTCAATGTTCACCCAAAAGGGGCCAGCCAAAAGATGGTGATCCAAGGAAATGCAGCAGGGTGGCCATTAGGACCAACACGAAAAGCAGAAATCACAATTTCCCCCAAGAAACACGCAAACAGGGGTCACCACAATTCCCCAAGTTCCAGTTTTCTCCTGTCCCTGATCCTTCTCCGTCCCCCCCAAGAAAAAAGAAAAGAAACGGCAAAAGGGGGCGCCCTGAAATTCGTGGCTTGGATTGGTACGCAAATTGGCGTGTTTCCATTTAACCTCAACATCCAGGGCTCAAATCCCCACCAAGCCGAACCGCGAAATACGGCTTTCCTGTCAAAAAAAAGACGCTCCCCCCCGAACAAAAATCAGCAAACCAAGTTGGGCATCGCCCCCTGGAAATCGCAGGATCGATCCCTGGAGTGGCATTCCTGCAAGTCTCCTGACGGATTCGTCCTTTCGGCCCGCCCGCCCCCCCCCCCCCCCGACCAAGAAAGGACGAAATCGCAAACCATGGAAGCCAAAATAACGCCCGTGTCTTCCTTCCATCTGCTGTTAAAGTCCCCTGGAGGAAAAAACTTCCACTCCCGCGAGTTCCTTCCACTCCAGGGGAAAATAAGCAAATGGCGAGAAATGGAAAGCAAAAGGACACCACACGAAAGCCAAAAGGTTGGTGAGCAACACATCAGCCGGTGCAGCAAGCGCTTTTTGCTTTCCCCTCTGGGTGCTGGAAGATCACGTGGCAGCTTCTTTTTGCTGGGCGCATCTGCAGAGCCACGGGGAAAAGCACCAAGCTGACCTGAGGAATGCTTAACTTTCATCATTGGTGACCAGGGTTGTCGGAAGGGCCCGGTCCAAGACAAAATAGGGACCTGGAGCCTCCATGACCCTTCAAACATGGGGGTCACTACCAAAAATAATGGGGTCATTGACCCTTTTTTTACGGGTCATGTTGAAGGGCCATGCCTCTGATCAGCATCAAGCCGAAGCATAAATCCGATCTTGACCATCCCTGCAATGTGCCTGGTGCATATGTTTGCCGCCTTCTGCGGGCCCAGGATCGAGGAGAATCCCCCCCGGCAGTTTTTGGGGATGCGCTACTAGGTCCTCCAGATTTGAGAGGTTGGAATAAGTTGCTACCCGATTGTTTTTTCTGTAGTCTATTTTAGTAGGGCAACCCTCCCCAACAAAAGGGTAAAGGGCAGTACTGGGGGACCTCGGCTAAAATGTGAGGGGATCAACGTCACTATTGGGTTACCCGGAACCTGGCTCAAATCCGCTGGGTATAACGCAGCTGCCACCCAAACACTCCTGGCTTCGGCTTCCATTGGACACCTCAGAGGGGTTGTGGGGGTCTCAACCTGGCTGTTTTAGGGCCCTAAATAAATAGGAAGCGTCTGGGTAATGGAAGCCTCTGCCAATTAACGTTCAGCCAACTGTGAGCACGGCTGTAAGGAAGCTAAGCCCGGATGATATGCCTTATAAAAAACCATGCGCATATGCTACTTACTACGTGGCTTGAAAAACATATGCGAAGAAACTCAGATCACATTTGCCGTGGCCTTCGCAACTGCGAAACCCCTCGCCCTGCTGAATTTATGTCTGCCACCACGAGTTGTTCGTGATTCATCGAGATTCAGCCCGTAAGCGTACGAAGGACGTGGATCCGGGCGGATTGTGGCCTGTGTGAACAAGAGAGAACATCTTGCCGCGGAAACTCTTCGGTTTTCTACCTGATTGCTAGAATCCAAAGAACCAGCCTCCACTTCCCAAATAACAATCGCGTCATTTCAGAACTACTGGTAGCTACGGGGGTAGCTCCCTCTTTAAAAGCAGATTTGGATACCCCAACTTCGAGTCCGACTCCTTCCAACCACCAGCCAATTCGTAACGGGTTCCATGACCAAATCTGGCAATAGTACCCTTCAACCCTTCTTGGTTGACGTTGGAAGGGGAGCAAAAGATTAGACTGGTGCACACCCATGTGACATCAGCAATCATTATATAGACCATTCCGCACACACACACACAATCCAGTGATAGATCCCCAAAGCCAACCAGGGAAATAAAACATCTTGACAGAAAGGGTTTTTCCGCCCGCCCCCCGGCCAATTCCAAATTGCTTGAATGGAAGTTGGGGGCCTCCAAACGGGCTTAATGTTTTTTGCTTGGGGGGGGCGGTCCAGGTGCTTTCGCCGATTTGCTTGTTCCTTTCGTTTACTAGATAAAAAGAGACTCCTGAGCAACAGGCTCCCATCAAATGCAATAAAACAGTACCGAGTGCTTTCCGCCTGTTGGCTTCTGGCTCTGACTTTAGCACTCACGAATCACCTTGAAGCCTTCAGATTAATCCGAAGTGAGCACTTCCTGGGTAGCATAAGGCGCTAAATCAAATCGGGGTTGGGGTACCACAAAACCAAAGTGACGTCATGATCATGAGAAAACTTCACGTCTTCTCCCAAGATCCGAACGCCTTCGTCTCATCCCCGCGTGGCCGTCTTCGCCAGGCCTTTTGGCCGACTCAGCCAAAGTCAAAGTCCCGCCTCCGAATGAAAAGCTCTCCCTCTTGGTTGACGTTGGAAGGGGAGCAACAATTTCAGTTTTAGCAGTTAGGTGGTTGGATTTCAACCACTCAACCACAATAAGCAAAAAAAAGTAAAACATGTTTCAACCAACAACCATGAAGATGATGTCCTATCGGCGCGAAGACCCTCACGTGTTGCGCCCAGTGTTCTCATCTTGAGAAACCCCCATGTCTGGATGTACTGGACAGTGCTGAGACCTTGGCAAGTCAAAGGCCAAAAAAAACTGGCACGCCTTTCAAGACGCTCTGATCTCGCGCGTCATGGTCCGCGTGTGTGCGGCGTGGCAGATGGAGAAAGCGGCCAGAGGGGCCAACCACCCCAAAGGCAAAAGCTAAAATACCGAAAACGGCAGGTGCGGCTTGAATCACCGCAAATCTTCAAAGCACTGGTCAAAACCACAAGGTTCCGCCATGGCTTCTTTCTCGTAGTTCCTGTAAATATTCAGCGTTAGCTTTAGAACCTCGACCAAAATAGGCTAAAAGGTCGATTCCAGGGATGGGATCTCTGACTTTGCACCAGGGGCCACAAAAGGAAGGTTGCTTGGCACCAGAAAGGGTACTCCGAAAACACCAAACAAACAAACGGGCTTTGTTTCATATTTTATTACAACATAGTTGCAGGAGACCCCAAGGTTTGCCGCGGGGGCAATGTCTTGTACCCTACCCGTTGCGTGTTGGGAAAAAATCGCAGGCTCTTTCTTGGCCCGAGCATTGGTGCCCTCAAACAAAGAGACACCCAAATTGGGGTGTATTTTGTGTTTGCTTTGTTTTTTTGGGGGGGAGCCAAAATGGTGGTTTCCTGTTTGATTTCCCTCTTAAACCACCCAAACAAGAGTTCCATCAAAAAACAGACACACCTAAACTTGTTTGTCGGTTTTCTCTCCGAAAAGGAAAGCGCGAGCAATTGCAGAAGTGGTACGGCGGAAGTGGTACGGCGGATGCCCTAAATATTGCAAATAGGGAACAAGGACACCCAATGCACGGCGATTTAACTGAACATGGGGCAGCATCAATCTGTTTAATTAAACCCACTTTGGCCCAAGTGATGTTTGAAATGGAACCCCTGAGACGCACGCCCACTAGTTTGAAAGACAATCCAAAATGGAAAAGTCCAACTAACTAGATGTTTCTGCCAGAAGCATTGGAAGGGCGCTCATTTCCATTTAGCCACCATCTGAGAGGGTTGTTTGGAGCAACTTTGAGGTTGTCTACCTCATTTTTGTAGGGGTTGATTCCCCATTCTTTTCAACCTTTAAAGCCGGCTGTTTCCCCCGGGTTCTGATGGTTTTCTGGAAAGAAGGATCCCTGGAAAGAATGGACATGGAAGTGTCCCCTAGAATTCTTTGCTTCACGTTTCCTCCATCCACACTCGCCCCAGGCCTAACCTGAGCATGGCTCAGTCGGCAAGTTCGACGGTCTGGGTCCAAGGACTCTGCAGGGAGCACTCGTGAGGTTCGCCTTTTGTTTGCTTCAATGGCATTAAGCAAATTGAGCCAGCCAAAACCAAACCCTCAGAGTTACCTTTTTACATGGCTGCTTCGAGGGAAACCACCAGAAGAATTGATTCCATCAAAATGCGACCACTTCAATGGCTTAGTCAACGGTCAATATATTGATGGTTCACCATTTTGACCAAAGTTGGGCAAAGATGTCCTGCATTGTCCCAGATGTTTGGCCCAAATGTACCCTCCCGAACACACATATATGGAACCTGCAAAGGAGTTCTCCGTTTGATGGTGTGTGTGTGTGTGCGCTGCTTCAATGTTTGTTTCTTGGGAGGGCAACTGGATTTCTCCTAAAGCTGCGATTGACTGGCTGGCTTTTTCCAATTGAACCGGCCACTTGAGTCAAAATCAAAAGCCGGCATTAAGATAGAGCGGTCGAAGCCATTTCTGGCTGGGCACCCTATTACCCTTCATCCACCCGGGTTTTGAGCAAGTGGCTCACTTGAGATTCCAAGGGAAACATCTAGAGGTAGGGGAAAGATCTACCTGGACCCTCAAACTACCCTTACAAATCTGTCATTGCCCCAAGACTATGGGGTGATTTTCCTTAAGGGCAGTTTCTTCGGGTGCAGGTTCCCGAATCGAATTTCAGCCAGTGGCTCACTTCCAACAATGCCTGAGTAGATTGACCCAAGAAAGTACCCGAACTGTTTGACAACTAGAACGGCAACCAAGCCCGAAAAGTGCGCAGGATGAGCTACGGTACCTGGGCCCGAAAGAACTACCCAAGGGAATCCGCCCAGAATCTTGTGTGAGCCAAGTTGGTTTTTGCGAATCCCTCGACCCAGATGCTTCGGAGACCTTCGCTCGCTCGCCCCCGCCCGGTCGCCCGGTCTCAGTGGATGTGGCGTTTGCCCCGCAGCATCTCTGCGAGTTCCGTGCAAGCCGCCCCTCGAAATCTCGAAAGCAACCCTTGGTTGCTGCTGACCCTGCAAAAAAGTGAGATTCACTTTTTGCGGTTGTTGGGGGGGTTAGTTCGGAAAACCCAACTTGATTTCAACCAAAAAGCTAAAGTCAAAAGATCCAACCCAATAGCAATCAAGAGCCCCCGCCCAGAGGCTCCAATTCGATTGATTTAGGGCCCTCAAACAGCCAGGGCGTGAGGCCCCAAAACCCCTGAGTCGGGTGTCCAATGGAGGGTCTGGGTCTCCCCTTGGAAGCCGAAGCCGATCGGAGCGTCTGGGCGAGACACTTGCTGCTTCGATAGGCTCGTGCTGAATAGGTCGATCGATTCGGTACGCCGGGGTTCTCCAAGGGCGGGGCCCGTAAAGCTCCCCAACGAACCCTACGGAACCGAAAGGAACCCTAAAGAACACTGCTTCAAGGGGCGGGGGTCTTGGTAAGTGGACAAGAACCCAGCTGGTCATAAGTCTCCATTCAGTGTTTGTTGGTTTAACCAGGCTTACTAACCACGTACCTGCTGTACCCGATCGCCCCTTTGGTGCTTTCAATCGAAGACCCAAACCCCGAAGCATTGGACACCCCGCGCCACGGGGTTTGCGGCACCTCGCGGTTTGAGGGCCCCAAACAAACTCGAGAGCCTCGTGGTTCGATAGGGGAATGAGAAATGGAACCCCGAGAAACACCATCTATTCGATTTGGTTTCCTTGAAGGGAATCCCTGCCGGTTCATTCTCAACACCCAGAACAGTCATTCAGGCAAGGAAAGCAACCCTGGAGGAACCGGCGCAGAATCGATTTGAATGGGTACCCAAAAAATTGGCAAATGGGCTTCTTGTTGGCTTGAAAAAACCCTTGAATATCAACATATATTCGCGCAGGTCCACCAGTTTTTAGAACCGCCCTAAAGGTTGGACTCCTTCTGGTGAAAATCAGGCGAGACGCCGAGCCATAGCGAAAAGGAATCCGCAGCCATGATCAGTACACAAACATTAGGGGCAAATATATATATATATATATAAATACACACACATATATATATATACACATACATATGTATATATATATATATTTACGTATGTATATATATATAATGTTTATTTGCTTATTTGCTTGTATATATGTATACTGCTCGCGCTGCATTTGCTAAAGTGTCAGTTCCCATCCATGGAACAAACAATTTTCACCAGCCTTTGTCAGGTTTCACCTGAGCTTGGTGGGGAAACCACGACAAAACATGTGATATTTTCCATTTGGGCACTCAACACGTGGGTTTGTCCCAAAATTGCGGACCCCCCCAAGTGGTTGTCTGTTGCTTTGCCTAAAGCCACCAACCAAAAGGGGACCATCTAGACAACCCCCGTGGCGCGGCTTCAATTTGCAGCCGGGGCGCTGCTCTGGGCTCGCTCATGCAAGTAGCGCTGCTGTTCGGTGGCCAGGCGGAAGCACAGAAAGCCCAAGAAGCTCACGGCCAAAGCGAACCTACCGCGGAAAACGCCCAAAGCCCGGCAGGTGGCTACTTGAAGCTTGTGGCTGCTTGTTTCTATTTATTCATATATGTTTTTTTTGGGGGGGCAAATGGAAGCAAGAGGTAAACGAGCTTTTGAGTGAAGGGTTGGCATCATCTTAGTTCCTGAGTGGATTGGCAAACACAAAACTCAATTTTTGTTTGCCACTAATATGTGGTTTGATATACCTGCCTTCGGCGGGTATTTGGGCGCGTTGTCGGGGCCGCGGTTGATGCCAGCATATGCGACTTTAGTGGGTCAACAAAAAGGTCCGAACTGCGTGCTTGCCATTAAAAAATGGTCCAAACCCAAAAATGTAAAAACAAAATCCATGGACTCAGGGAGTGAGCTAGGGTGGCCCCAAAGAACTACCCAGAAAGATCATCCGACCATCATTTTGGTTGGCCATAGTTTGCAGCTAAGAAGTACCCTGAAGAAAGTCGAATCCAACTAAGAATGCTGGTTGGCAGTAACCCATTTTTAGCGCTAGTTTGACACTCAGGGTCAGGCAGATGCATCGATCCCATATGAGAACATGGAACCCCCCTGAGGGTATCAGGTCAACCCTTTACTAAAAAAAGGTTTGGTATTATCCTGGAAAGCCGGTAAGTTTCCCCAGAGAAAAGCCAAAAACAAAAGCGGGAGGGTTCGTCCGCGCTCGAAGCTCTGGAGACCCGAGTGTGGATCGACCGATGGCTCGAACCCCCCGGATCCCCCGAACTTTTGCCAAGCCGCACTAAGAAGATCATCACCGCCCTCGGGGCAACTCTCACGCCCACGAAAAACAGGTAAGCCAGAAAAATGGTAAGCCAGAACCCCGCAAACCACCCAAACACATGGGCTTGCCCAAACTTATGGTTGGTGGTCTCCCTTTATGGGTAGTTTGAGGGTCCAGGTTGCTTGGGTCTACATGCCCAAGGAAGTGATACGCACCTGGAATGGCAAGACCTGGAATTGCCTTAGGGGAAGCCGCAGAAGGAAGGTTCTTTGAATAATGCCTCCAGTTTTGTCGGTCGGCCCGATCGGAGTGGTGTTCATCATGAGGCTTGCCCCTGCCTCCAAATACCCTAGCTCTGTTTAGCTGGTATCATGTCAACCCTTTGCTAGAAATCCATAAACCCAAGCTTCCCCAAACAATACCCTCAAAAAGAGGGCAAATACACTTACTGGATAGAAAGACCCCCGAGAGGGTGACACAATTTGTAGGTTGTCACTCCTCCAAATGGCTACTATAGGCCCAACCACCTTTTGAGTCACAGTCAAGGCTTGGGTGTTCAATTTGCCAAGTTAATAAGTTGTCGGCAACTGATAGCCCATTCAAATAAGTGCCTGGGATTCACCGTGTTAGCGGGCAACAAAACCAGGTGGCGTTTTCGGCTCTTACTAACTTGGCGTTCCGCGAGTCCAAGTAATGTCACTCACTAACCTTCACTCACCGGCGAACCCAGGAGCCACTTAGTAGATTAAGTTCATATTTGATGCAAAAGCCGGATTTGGAAACCCTAGACTGGTGGCTTTCCTTCTGGTTTCCCTTCGAGCCAAAACGGCACCCTCAAACGTAAGCGAACAAAAACATGAACAGTCCCACAAATGGTGGGGGGCAATGCCAAAAACCACCGCAAAACTACAGGTTAGACGCTCGAGGTCCAAAGAATCCGATGGCCCGAGGTACCAGCTGAGTGCATAAAACCCATGTGGGTCAAACATGATCCAAACAGTTCTGAGGGTTTGCATCACCCGTACCCTCATACCAAAAGTGCTGGTCTTGCTGTTTTCTTGAAGGCCCATGAGACTCGGTGTTGGGCTCATGCCGCTTTAAAGCCAAGATTCCCCTTGCGCTCGGCATCCGTGTCCATCGACAACGCCATTTTTTTCGCGGTTCCAGGCGCGATGGATTCGAACCACTGCGATCGAAGGGACCCAGCCGAAGGCAAGTACCGGCGGAGCGGGCGAGCGATCCACAAGTCGCTCGACTGTGCGGATCGCTGGGGCCAGCCCTGTCTGAAGCTTGTGCCAAGATTTCGTCAGCTTGTCCTGCCTTCTTAGTGCCTGCAGCTGCCAAACATTGGCGGTCATTCTGGCTTCAAGGTGAAACTGAGATTGCTTGCATTCCGCACTGTTGCGTGACATTGTCATGGTTTGATGGCCCCCTATTTGAGCCAGGCAGGCAGAGAAAACGCAATCTCTGAAGGACTTGGTCCAATCCCACACACTCCATGTGTACAATAATTCTAGGGTTTGATTCCCCTTTCTTTTCAACCATCGTTCTTTTTAAAAACCGATCGCCGTTTTCAACCTGCTTTTTTGGTGGTTTTCTGAAGAGGCTCCCGGGTCTTTAAATGGAAGACCTGACCCCTCCATTAGACACCCCGGAGGTGGTTGGGGGTCTCAAGACCAGGTTGATTGAAAACCCTAAATCAATCGGGAGCCTCTGGGACAAAGGAAAAACTCCCAGAACAAAAAGGCCAAAGTCCCTCTTGTCAAACGGGCCTTTCGCTCTGTTGCAAACGGGAAACCCAAACAACCAAAAAGTAACAAACACACCGAACCACATGGCCATGCGACGGGAGACACACCCAAACAACAAAAGTAACACATACTCCGAAGCACATGGAAGCAAGACACGCCCCATGCGACCAAGTCGAGCAATTGCAAGCTGAGCTGCCCGGCCGGGCCCAGAAAGACGCGCTCCCCGACACTGACGCCTGGGAACTCATGGGAATCCGGGTCCATCGCTCAACTCAGAAAACTGAGTTGGAGGACTCCATCCAGCAGCACCCAATACAGATCTGCCCTACTCAAGTCCAAAAAGCCACCAATCAGCTCCATGATGGCCAGGAATCAAAACAAACTTCGATTGGATCAACTGCGTGTGGCTCAGAATGAAAGGCTTAGGGTTAAACTTGGTTGACGTTGGGTGGGGACAAACAAAATTCCTATTTTAGCAGTTAAGTGGTTGGATTTCAACCACTAAACTTCACTAAACCACAATAAGCAAAAATGTAAAATGTTGTAAAATGTTTCCCAACAACCATGAAGGTTACGCAGGTTTAAGTCTTTGGTTCCACTTACCAAGGCTTTTCAAGCTGCGATTTTGGCACGAGCCACGGCCAAAAGGACTGGCCCAAAAGAGACTACCTGGACCCGCAGAAAACAAAAACCATGCAGAATAGGTTATTGTTGCCCCCCAATTATGGGGTGATGTCCCATTGTTTAAGGGTAGTTCCAGGATCCAGGTAAACCTTTTGCTTGCCACTAAAGTTGGCTCTCAAAACCAGTGGATCCATGTATCGGTATAGGAGGTAACCGAGGGAACCACCCAGTAAAAACCAACAGGATAACAGCTGGTTGCCTACTATAGGGAACTGAGATCCATTTGGAAAGAGTAGAAAGTCCAAGAACTCGCGCACTGAGAAAACGGTCCTGGCTTTTTGCTGACCAAACAGGGATCCTTACATTATACACCTGAACATTGCAACTTGTAAATGGTTGTCTCCCTTTATTTTGGTGTTGAAAAACAACATGTTTCAAATGGTCGCAAAATGCTAATCTTTCAAGGAGCCCTGCCAAAGCCCCCGAGTTTCGGCAAAAAAAACACGCCCAAAAACCCCCCCCCCCAACCGGCCCGCCCGCCCGAGCTCGTGTGGCTTCTGAATCGAAGGAACAGCCCTCATGGGCCATGGCTTTCTGAATCGGGCGTTTGAGGGCCGAAAGTCCGAACTGCTCGCGACTCGCAAGCTTGCTCAAAACCGGCGATTATACTTTTTCAGTTGGTATCATGTGGACCCTCTACTAAAAAAAGGATCCGTATTTACCATGGAAAACCAGGTGAAAAAAGCGATGGTATGTGGAGTAGGGGGTAATCCAAACCCGGTATTAAACTGGTCGTAATCCCAGAGCCATGCTTCAAGAATTTAGAAGGCGGATATCCGCAGCTATTTCTGGTGATCGTCCCTAACCTTCATCTACCCGGGTTTTGATTGTGACTCACTCAGGTGACCAACTTCTCTGGCTTTGTTCATCCGATCACCCAACTTCAAAACGATACCAGCCTGAGTCAGAATCAATCCTGATACAGCCTACCCAGAATTGGGAGAGAATCAATGTAGGCCGGGCGCAGGTATTGCTTTGGGCTGTATCATCAGATAGGGAACCCCAAGACTGGCTTCGATATTCCTTTTGATTAACAAGGGTCCGCTTAAAAAGACACACACACACACAACTGACTTTCTGGAGGGCTGTGTGGAAAACCACCACGGAACTTCCGGAACACCTCTAAACCACCCGGCTCCCTTTGCCAACCAGAGAGCTACGAATTGATATCTGGCGCTTTCCACTGTGCACAGCTCTCGCCTGGCGCTGGAATGTTGTCAAGTGAGAAGCTGGGGTTGTGTCCCTTCAACCTTCTATTGGGGGGGGGGGGGATTTAGTACTGGGGCCGGTTTACCTTTGACCCCCCCCCCTCCCTCCCCCCTGTGGGAAAAGTGGGAATACCCATGGTTCCAATGACGTACCTTAAACATGGGTTGTTGCAACCCACAATTTTCTGGCTGGTGATTTCAACCATTTGTTTGTATAGTTGGTAGCTTCTCCGGGTACCAAAACGATGGGCCCTTTGAGTAGACCAAGGGCACCTTGCGTTGGCGTCGCTGGGCCGCCGCGCGGGTGAAGGTCTGCACCTCTGTCCACTCTTCACCAGCCTGACGCTCAGTGGGCCAGGGCTTGTCCGCAGATCTCACCAGTTCAGCTACCCCCACTCTTTAGGGGGGGGGCGGTGGGTTGGTTGGTTGGTTGGTTGGTGGGGATCCTGCCCCTTGGGCGCAACCAGGAAAAGAGAGAAAGATGGAGAGAGAGATAGAGAGAGAAACCTGAAACACAAGCCTTCCATGAGAGAAAGAGAGATAGAGATAGATAATGTTAAGCTACCTTTGGTAGTTGGATTGGTGTTCTTTCGAAACCGAATAGGGAAGGTAGCCCCAAACCACCAACAGTGGCTTGGGCAAAATTGCGGCTCCAAAAGCTGTTTCTTCTTACGAGTAGAATGGTTCCCAACAACAAGACACATTAAGACGTGTATATATATATACACATATACATTTGGCGTCCACAAACTTAGGAAGTGAGGAACTGCCCTGCTTCCAGTAGTGATAAATTCCCTTCAAAACCAACCAGGGAATCTAGCACATATCCTTCCCAAAGGCTCCTGAAGCTTTCAATGGAAGACCCGACCCCTCATACGACACGCCGCTTCGGTGGTTGGGGCCTCAAAGACAAGGTTGTAAGGCCCTAAATGAATGGAATTGGAGCCTCTGGGTTAAGCAAATGGAAGGCACATCACCATTGGGCGCCATGGAGTTGGCTTCAAAGGTGGTTTCGGCCAAACAATCTGGCCACTCACCCCTACGGTTTCAGGAGGTTGACCTCATATGAATTTCAACCAAGGAGTTTTTATTGATAGGGGTGCGGTTTTTGGCCCCTCCAAACCCAGGGACTAACACACTGGGGTTGACCAATATGAGGTCAACAGTTATGTTCCTGGGCTTTGGGTCGTTGGGAAACCCAAAAACCGGGAGAACCCTCCCGGGCTAAGCAGGCAACGCAAGCGCCATATTGCAAGTAGCGTCACAAACAACGGATTCCCGGAGTTACCTGTGGATGGCTTTGCATTTTGTTCTCTTCCGCACTGTTTGCCTATTTGCAACATGGTAGATTTGCCGTGTGCTCTCCTCAGGCCTACTTGCACATGTTTGTAGGCAATCTGCAAAGCTTACTATAATTCCAAAAGCTGCTGTCACACGGTTGCTTTCTGCTCCCCTGCTAAAAGTTTAACTTTTAGTGGTTCAATGGAAAAACCTATTAGTTGGTAAAAAGTTAAAGTCCTAACATCCAAGCAAAATGCACCAAAGGTCAGAAATGGATCCCCAAGCAAAGGACCTAAACTTATCCTGGCTTTCGCTGGTCGGTATTTACCATGGAAAACCATTCTCGGTTTTCCCCCAAAATACCAACTGAAACCAGCGGTTATTTTGAGGTTACGGGGGTGGGCAGAGGTGAGTTTAATGGCTATCCATTTGGCGCTTTGCGACTCCTGGCCGAACTGGGCGCGCGGCCCAGCGGTCCAGGCGAACCGTGGGCGTGCCTCGGGGCAAAAAGCCGGGCGCAGCACACAGCCGGGCGCCCCGAGGGCTCTGCAAAGACCCGCGGCTTTTTTTTGGTTGGAACAGGGACTCTGCAAACCCTTTTCTTTGGTTAAGCCACCAAAAGACAAAATGAGCAAATATTTCCAGTGATAAATCCCCTTTAAACCAACGGGAGAAAATGAGAGAGACTGTGCAAGGACGAAATGCAATTCGCACCACTTGGAAAGCGTGGGGAATCATTGTTTTTTGGTATGTACGGGGGAATCGTCATTCGAGGGCGCCTTAGATGGTGCAGGATGTTGTCCGCAGTATCATGCCAACACTCTACACACAATGGAAGCATTTACCCATGGAAGACCATGTGTTTCTTCAAAACATATCTTAAACCTCAGATATTTGAAGTAGGGACTCCAAATACCAACATGTCCTTCAGTCAGGAGTTGACATTGTATGAGGGGTCCCTACTTGGAGCCTCGTTCGGCCAAGTTGGTATGAACGCCTCGGGTTATAACCTCCTCACAGGATTGCTCCCACTTCGGGGGACAAAATGCCAACAACTTCATAACTTGGCAAGACAACCCACGCATGAAAGAAACCTTCACGAGCGCCGTTGCAAACCCAGAAGCATGGCGTCGTTATCATTTGCCCAAATAGGTTAACCTTTGGGAATGACAACAAAACGGAGCGTGCAAAACCCATGGCGTTGTTACAGGTTAAAACGTTGGGATGCTGAATTTCAAGTTCCCTCTGGGTGGTTTGGCGGAATGGCGTCCCATTCACCCGGGAAGAAACAAAAAGCACAGAGGTTCAACACCCCAAAGCAGCAAGTCCGAAACGGAACGCGGGAACTTGAGCTCTGAGTTTGAATGTGTGTTTCCGTCCTTGGAACTTCGGAGCGCTGCTGCGATGCAAAGGGAGGCCTTCCTTAATCCGCGATTTGCTTGGTGCCGATTTCGGCAGGGAATGCGAAATGAAAGGAGCCCGAGAAAAACCATCTCGTGCTGGTGGTTTCATTCAACCTTCCCTGAGCACCAGCAAGTTTGCCAATCCCAAGCTGCCAATGATGCCGTTTAAGGCGTGCGTCGTTGGGCAAGCGATCGGTCTTTCAGGCGAAATACCTCCCTTTCTTGCTCTTACTGGGCTCCTGGGTGTGGGGGGGAGGAGGTTCGTGGTTGGGTAACACAAGGGCGAAGACAATTCCGAACAGCTTACTGCTGTGATCATGAACTGCAAATGAGTTTCTTCAATTACCCCCCCACCACATTCGATAAATATGTCGGCCCTGGCCTCGTATGGGTTGAACCTCCCCACCGGTGGACGTGCCATGGCAACGCGGTCGAACCCCCATGATCTGCCGTCATTTGCCCTTTACCCCCGACAGCTCCCCAAATACCCGTTGTTTTCACGGTACTTGTTGGAAAGCAACATGACTTTCCGTGGTAGATACCTCCTGGTTTAGTAGAGGGCTGACATGGTGCCAACAAAAAAACACGAAAAAGTGGGAGTGTCGTTTTTAGGCGAGTGTTGGTTTCCGGTTGCTTCCCTTTCAAACCAACCAAAAAGGGGTATCAAAAAACGACGCTCCCATGACTCCCATGTGGAGCTTTCAGGGGTTCCGATCGGCACGGAGAAAGCCTAGGGCTCACGCTATAGAGCTCCTCCTGCGACTGGGTGATCTCTACACACGCCACCTCGACCGGGCAACCGCTCAGGCACCAACCATGGATGGGGATGGGTAATGATGGATAAAAAGTTGAGATGAGTTGCGTTGCGTGTATGCATCGGTAGAAATTTGAGGTGAGTTTATGCATCTAAGTCGACCTGAGAGGATTGGGTGTGTCTTGAGGCGACCTGACTTTTTGGTGGAAAAGGGGAAACCAAAAGCCGAAAGTCCAGGACCCTCAAAGGACCGCTCCATGGCTTCGGATGGGCTTTCGGAGTCCTGAGAGAGAACCGAAACCTTTGCAAGACAGTTGGTTCTCTCTGCGCAACCATGCATACTCGGGGCTAAAAACCACTTGGGTCATGTTGTTGCGCGAGGAAAAACAAGTGAGAAACGGAGAACAACATAGTTGTGTGTTGTTCGTTCTTTCTTTGATGTCCGATACACCTGCAAAGGCAAAGAAACAAACTGACAGGCAGGCAAATAAATAAACAAGAGCCGCTGTTTGGTGTTTGTCTGCGAGGCATCTGCAAATATGTCCAGTGTGGATTTGCTTGTTTGCACAAGAGTATATGCTCGGAACTAGCTTAGCCGCGGCACGTAGCAAGTTCTGTCGCTTAGAACCGGAAGGCCACAAAAAGATTTGGGTGTGTCTTGCTTTACGGGGGGGCCATGGTTGATTTCTTTTGACCTTCCTTTTTTCACCAACCCCAAAGGACTTACGTCTTTTACGTCTTTAGTAGCATCATGATAGAAAGCTCAGACGGTACCAACCCTTCACCCCAAACCTTTATCCCGAAAAGGGCACCTGCACTCGAAGAAGCTACAGTAGAAAAACAAGGAGTTCAGCAATATGCCCCATTTGTAAGGGTAGGTAGGCCTCCAAGTGGTTTGGATTGGAGGTTTGGGGGTACTTCCTATTTACCAACCCCCAAGCCGCCAAGTAAGGGGTAACCTGAAGGGTAGTTGGAAGGAAGGTACCACCTCTCGTGACAACCTAACCACCTATCCAAACCAAGCACGGGAAATCTGATAGTTTGCAGGCGCCAAACACAAAATCCAGGGCTTGAAATCCCAAACGCCCTAATCACCCAACCTCACCAATCCAACCCGCCAAGTAGAGGGAACCTGACTTTTTTTTATTGGTACTTTGATGCCCCAAGCACCAAACCATAAGCGCCCCCAAACCCAATCTCCTTTCGAACCCTCCCTGAAAGCTGCCCCAACCAACCAGAGCCGAATTCTGGGCAGAAACCAATCTATGCCATGGATGGACGAAATTCTGCACCACTTGACCATGGGAAACCATTGTGCATTTGCACGGGAATCGAATCATTCCGTGGTTGCGTAGGTGGTACATCCCAATCCCCACTAAAATAGACTAAATTGTGGTGCACCTATCCCCAAATGGGATCCCATTGGTTTTGAACCATGGCCAGTAGCTTTCAGCTGCGGGGGGGGTTCGCCATCTTTCGCCTCAGAGGGCACCGCAAGGATCACCCCGATCCAGGCAGCACCTCGCAGCAAAAAAAAACACATTCCACCCCCGAGGCTACCGAAAATTCGGCGGCGGTCCGTCCTTTTTGTTGGTTGTTGTGGAGTTGGTACCCATCTGAAGAAAACCCAAGAGGAAAACCGAGAGGAAACCTTTTCTTTTAGTTGGTTTAGCACATTTTATCCCAAAAAAATGTTGACGTTTTAGAAGGGGATCGGAAAACAAACAGCCCAGTACAGTTTGTTCATGTTGCCCGCATACCAATCAAGCAACCACAAAGAAGAGGCTGAAGTAAGCCCACATTGACGGGGCAATTCTATGTGGGTAGCCTAGGTTCACGTTACAACTTACTAACTTGGCTGCGGTCTGCCCAAAAAAGTATTGACTTACAAAAAAAAAGAAGCCCACACACACAAAACCACGGCACACTCTTGTGTTCTTCAAGGGCAAGATTTTCCCCCAAAGCTGGGCCTCCATTGCTCTATGTGGGGAATCCCCAAGTTGGCATCAAAGGATCGGATCAACGGCTGCAACTGACCCAGACGTTTTCTCCCCCCACGCCGCGGGCCAGCGACGCTTTCTCCGCGCGCGGGAGCGGATCGAGCGGCGGAGAGCGCGTCGCGGCCTAGGCCAGCCCGTGGAGAAACGGCCCCGGCCACTCAAAGGGGTAGGTAAGTGGTTTGTACGCCTGGTGACAACCCGCTCAGGAGAGACTTGTAACCATGGCTATCACTCACTACAAGCACGCTGCCGCAAGCAGCCACTATTGGTGCTGTGAAACCTGAATCCTTGAAGACAACCAGCAAACCGGCCAGAGGCCAACCTACCAACCACGGGCTGGTGTGATCCAAGTCCTAAATGGATAGAATAGCGTTGTAGGCTATTTGGCCATTGGTCAAAATCCAAATCGTACCCCCAGTGAACATCCCAATCCCAAAATGGGTGGTGCACCTACCCCAAGATCGTATTTTGACCCAGCCACTTTCCCTGTGACTATTAAGGCCCTTGCATCACGGAACCCTAAAAACCAATCAAATTGTTAGAATGGGCTTGTGGGGTACTTAACAAATACTGGGCTGTTCTTAATTCCCTTTCTGAACGTTTACCTTTTAGTGGATCAAATACGGAAAGCCAACCACTAAACCAACTAAAAACAATCAAACACCAAAGGACGGCTGTGGGTCCGCCAAGATTAGTCATGATTGTCGGAGTAAACTATTTGGCTTCCCTTTTGAAAAAGAGCCAGTGACCACCGAATCCTTGTTGGGTTCCTTTGAGGATACACCGCATTCTTTACATCCCCCTCACCTTAAGGGGGGTTCACCAATTCCATTCATCTAGTCTTCCCCATAAAGGGGAAGAAGGGGTCACCCTTAAGGGAATTCCAGGGGTCGTAATCCCCCCCAATTCCATGTTTAAGGTTTCATTTTTTTACAAGGGACTCCTCAACAGCTAGAGTCTTAGGTGATGTTTTGTTTCGGTTCAGGTCTCCTGCAAGGGCCCTGAGGACGTCAGCGTCAGGTACCGAGAACATACGGTCAAAAGGTCGGTTTTGGCAACGCAACCCACCCCAACCCTCCATTTGCCTTTTTGCCCCCTGCAAGAAATGACCATATATGTCCAGTGGTGAAGTCGATTCCCTTTAACACCAGCAAAGGGATTCTAAAAAAAAAGAAGAGCTGAAACGTGAATCGCAAATGGAAGGCAACGCAGCCCAACCCACCAGAACTCGTCTTCGCCCCGCCTGCACAAGCCTCCCCGTAGCACACCAACACCTTCCGCGCCCAAAGCACAGCCAGCGCCAGGCACCGCCCTGAGAGTTTTGTGAGATTCGTCGGGCCTTCAGACCAGATGATAATCTCTGATACTCCAAATGCCCTTAAAACTTTCAGGGTGCCCCCACTCCAACCCTTTTTTTCAGGGTATATGTCGACCCTTTACGCTGAAAAACCAGGTTTTCCCAAAAATACCCTGAACCAAAAACGGGTATTTTGAGGAGGGGGGTGTTATTTGGAAGAACCAGGTTGTCCATGGTAAACACCTTTTCTAGTAAAGGGTTGACATCATACCCCATCATGCCCTGACAAGCGAAGGAAAAACAACTCAGGCTGCCCGTTTTCAGATCTGCCAAAATCTTAGCCTTTAATGGGTTAAACACACCAAAAACAAAAAAAAACAACCACTCAACTCACAAAAAAGCGAAAAAACCTAAGGGATGTGAAGTGGAAAACCAACCACTAGACCCTCAAGAAAACACATCACGTCTGCCTGGACCCGAAGAAACTACCCTTTAAAAACAAAGGTGGAGGTCACAGCAACATGTTGGGGCAACAACCCAATATTGAAGGGTAGTTTCTTCGGGTCCAGGGAAGAAAGCGATCTCCCCTGTTGTCACTACACCTTGGGATACCACCCTAGAGAAATTGCCCCACAGAAATAATCAAGGTTGATCTGGACATATCCTTGAATGAGTACTTTGCAGGGTGTAATCCCAGGGTGTAAAGGAAAAACACCTTGGGCAATAATTCAATGGTTCATACACCAAACATGAAAGTAACCTACATGTGTGCCGTCGCAATCCAATAACCCGAAACGTGACGTCGCGTTTCCAACCCCTTGAATAGTCTCCCTATTCAAGTCAAGCGTGGTCGGTGAAAAGCAATAAGCTACCTGTCCTTGATTCAGATACTCAAGCCCAAGACTGCCCCCCAAGACTGCCCCCTCTCCCGCTTCCTCCACGGCCTAGATCCTGCGAGAGTCGTGCTGTTTCGGGGTAGCCTCCTCCTCCCCGTTTCCATGATTCTGGAGTAACACATCCCCAAGTAAAGCACGTGCATCCAAGTAAGATCCTTTCCCCCCAAAATAAGCTCGTTATCAACAAAGCAGAGGTTGGAAAACGGGTACCCAGTGGACGCCTTTATCCCGTGGCTGCTCTCCCATCTGATTGAACCGCAAGATGCCGCACCCCCGCGCCGCCTGTGACAGAGAAGGGTGCCGAAATGGCGACCAACGCTCTTCCGCTGAGGGAGCTGGGGGAAGACTCCAGGAGGTCTTCCCCCAGGAATTGCAGGTTCAGGCCGATCAGGTTGCCTGCTGAAAAACCACGATTCGGTAAGCAGGGTACGTCAGGGAAGCTAACCCTGGCGATAGAAGCCACTGAACGGAGACTTATAGCCATGAGAAGTGGGTTATACACCCATACGGCACTCAAGTACCCTGTCCCAAGTGGAACCGCGGGAACGAGAACTCTCAACCCTCTGATTGACCTTCCCAAGCTCATCGATTTGGCTTAGATTGCCCAATAAAATGGCCAACCCTCTGATTGACCTTCCCAAGCTCATCGATTTGGCTTAGATTGCCCAATGAAATGGCCTTCCCAAAAAGCAGCAAAACCAGCAAGACAGAGATGGTCACGATCAAGACAAAACGGGTGGTATCACAGGCATTGCCTCACATCTGCGCACAATGAAAGGGAACAAGCAACGAATTCTAGAACTCGGGCCCTCCAACACAAAGCTTTAGACAGGCCTAAAGTGAAGATGTCGATGTATCCCGGGCTGGTCGCCTCTTGGTCTCCCAATGGCTGGTGTCTGTGAGCAATGTTGCCACAAGGCTGCACCCTTTTGCAAAAAATGCGCAGGACATGATATGGTCGAATCCTGATTCATTTTTAGCCCACCTCATAAATTTAAATATATATATATATGTATATTTATATTAAACAAAAAGAGAGCCCCAGGGTGGTGCGCAAAGACTTTCACCGTGACTTTGGGTACCACCCTAGGGGTCTCACCTGGAGGGCATCCCTGGTCTTCAATCCCAAGGCCTCGTTTACATGAGAAATACTGCCTCGTTTAGTCAGGGGTTGACACGATACCCCAAAGAGCTGCAGCAGTGCAGTAGGGGGTTGGTACAGCTTCAACTTCCTACAGGGATGGACCCAACCCAACAAAACACCTCCAGGAATGGCCCTCGCCCTCCTTCATTACAAAATGGCCCCTCCTAAGAATAAAACTATGTCTCGTCGGCCCACCTGCCTTTTGTACAATGATTAGCTATGATGGATCTCGCTCATTTTGCCCTGGATCGGTGAGCATGCAAGAACAGAGGCAGAAGATAGAGAAGAACTTGGCGGGCCCTCTGCAGTCGACTGGGCGCTCAGGACTTTCGATCGGTTCCGAGGGTTCTGCGCAAGGCGCAATATTCGCCCTCCCTCGCCCGCCCCGTCCAGCGCCCCCGGAAAAACAAACATAAAACAAAAAAAACAAGGAAACAACAACAGCAACAAATGAAAACAAAAAAACAACAACAGAGGAACAACAAACAAAAAGAAACCAAAAACAAAAACGCGGGGGACGCGCGAAGCCCTGCCTAGCGCGTAAGCGCCGAGGCCCCCAAGCGTGCCCAGCAGATTCCCCAGGAGCTGCATCAGTCCGGGCAGCACGTGGCCACAGCGCAGGGTCGCAAGACTTCCGCCCAGGCCATTCCTAAGGATTCGTTCTTTCCCAAAAAGTCCAAGTACCTCCTGAGGCTAAAAAGGGGTCCTTCAGTACCTCAGTACCTCCTTAGAAGGTAAGGGACCCTCTTGGTTTGGAGATGGAATGTGTTGAGCCCCAAGCTGAAGAGAATGAGCCAAGAAGCCCAAAGGAACAATCTTGGAAGAGGTGTAGGGTTCTTCGAGGATCTGTGCCTAAACTAAGAGGTGAACACGAAACCTTGGCCAACAACAAAAGGCATACAAAGAAAATAACATCTTCTGATCCTGTTTCATACTTGGCCCACCCTCGATCCACCCATAAAGAAGAGGACATCAAGCCAAAAGTTTCGCGCGATAACCCATCTTAGAGGGTAGTGTGTGGCGGGTCCAGGAATTTCTTTTGGAGGGTTGCGAAACTTGATTGTTCCTTTTGAAATTTGCTTTCAGAACATACTTCCAGTATAGCAAAATCTTTCCCCTTTGAAACCAACAACGGGCAATGATCAAATAACCTGGATCGCCAGTTGCTGCTTTTTCCATGAACTTTACCACACGCAAAAAAACAGCAACAGTGACTGAAAACAAACGATCGTATTTTGGGGAAAACCTGGTGTTCCACAGTGCATACCTCCTTGTGAAGTAGAGGGTCGACATGATACCCTGAAAAAGAGCGCATTTGGAGTAGGGGGTGTATCATTTAAACACAAGCGGAAAGGATCCTTGCCCCGTCATTCGCCCAGGGCGCGCTGAGGCGATGAGCACGTCCACCGGACCCGAGTGCCATGCTTGCCAGAAGTCCTGCGCGTCGTTTTGCGCAGCTTCGGTCGAAGCGGCGATGACGCAATAGCCGGCGTCGAAGACGGGCAGGCAGCGGCCCTGGGGTCAAAGGGACCCGGCGGAATCTGTCGGCTGAGCATGGCTGAAGCCAATGTGTGTCTTATTGAAGACGGACAGCCAGAGATGAACCTGGGGTTCCTCTTGCTTTCGTTTTGATTCCCAAAAACCTGAGAACAAAAAAGACAGACCCATATGACCCAGGTGTTAACTTCGTTGATGGTGATTGAGCACCCCAAACTTGGCCAGTGAGCCTCAAAAGACCCCTCTTTTCTGGGAGAGCCAGCATGGCTTCCCTTGGTTCAAGCACTCCAATTTCCAGTGAGCCTCAAAAAAAACCCCTCTTTTCTGGGAGAACCAGCATGGCTTCCCTTGGTTCAAGCACTCCAATTTCCAGTGAGCCTCAAAAGACCCCCCCTCTTTTCTGGGAGAACCAGCATGGCCTTTTTTTGGGGTTCAACCCCAATCCATGGGAATCCTTCAATGGGAAGCGGCCCTTTTAGGAAAAAAGTCGGACTCCGATCCGAACCATGCAGCTCCGCTCAAAAACAGCTCTGGATCGGGAAGTGACGAAAGGGGAAGTTCCTGGATCGCCGAACGGTGCGCTTTTTTGTTTTCTGTTTTCCATGTGGTTTTACCCCCAAAAACCCGATCGCAGCAGTGACTGAACAAAGCGAAAAAGCAACTTGGCGATCTAGGTGGATCAAAATGAAACCCCCAGGAATCGGACCGCAGGTTTTAGGCCATGTGTCCAGATGCCATGTGTCCTTTTGTCTTGTTGACCCGCCATGTTGATCCCATATCAGCCCTCCGGTTGATGAATAGGTTATGGTGCTTTTGCCTGGGTGAAACCTGGGGAATCAGACCACTGGATGGGGCCAACACCACCCCCTGATTGAAAAACTGGTTGTTTGAAATTCATGTGGGGTCAACCTTCGGTTGAGCAACTAAGTCATGAAGGGTTTCAGTGGAAGACGGCTTCCTTGTGAAGCCCTCGGGCTAACCGCACCGACCGCCGGTCCGTCCGCGGCGCCAGTTTTGAGGTCTTGGATTGCCGCAGGCGCCGCCACTCGGGCAGCAGCTGCCGCGCAGAGATCGTCTCATCAAAGCCCCAGGGGTTGCGGATCCTGACAAGTCCCTAAGGCTCCCGATTTTGTTTGCCCTCAAGATGGGAAGCCTGGCGGATACACAGCTAAAGTGGTTATTCATCAGGAGTCGCCATGATGGCTACCTACGAAGCATTTCTATCGCGGGCTTTTTCCGGCTTTTTCCAAACCACTCAGTTGCCCCGTCCGGACCTGGAAACACAAGGTGCCGAAATAAGGCTCCAACTCGATGATTCTTGGGCCCTCTCCTGATGGGTTGTTTTTTCAAGGGCCCTTGAGGAATTGGTCCGGGGTCTTCTTTGTAGGGCCCGGGGGCCTGCATTGGAGGGGTCATGAGCCTTGGGGTGATCACATTTTTGGGGCCGCTAAAGATTGACCCGCATAGAAAAGCTAAAGAATGTCAGCTCAGGTCGATTCGCTTTGGCCAAGTGAGCAAAAGCTCCAAATACCCCAGCTGTCTTTTATGGATATACTACTGGCTTTGCTTATTTTGTTGTTGGTTGGTGAATCCTGGTTCTATGGGGCAAATGGGAGGGAAGCTGAGCTTCTTTGCTCATTTCCGATCAAGTGGATTGCTTTTTTCAAAAACCGGTCCAAGGGCTCTAGCGCTCACCTTTTAGGGCCATGGAAAACTTTGACCAAAACCAGAATCCCAACAGGTCCAAAGGTCGGTTTTTCACTGGGAACAGGGACTCTGCAAACCTTTCGCTTTGGTTAAGCCACCTGGACAAAATGAGCAAATATCTCCAGTAGTGATAAATCCCCTTTAAACCAACTTGAGAAAATGAGAGAGACTGTGGATGGACGAAATCCTGCGCCGCTTGGAAATCATGAGAAACCAGTGCTGGTTGGTATTTGCAGGGGGATCATCAGAAACTAGGGTTTCTTTGGTGGTGCAGAATTTCATCCATCCACAGTATTCTTCTGATTCCCCATTCTTTTCAAGCATCTGTTTTTTTTCAAATACCGGCTGTTTCCAACCTGGGTGCTTGATGGTTTCCTGAAAAGATTCGGATCCCCGGAAAGAATGGAAAAGGAAGGTACCCCTAGAATTCTTCACCAACTGCACAAGGCAAAACAGCTCAGTTCAGCTACATTCCAACGTATGCATTGTGTATCTGTTCCTCTTCCCACCCTCATGGTACCCTCCCTCAAACCGGGGTCATCCTTCATTTGCTTAAGTCCCCTGGAAATATCAAAACTACTTCCAGTAGTGATAGTTTTCCTTTAAAACCAAGAGGGGAAGATAAAAAACAAGTAACCAAATGGAAGTCATGGTACCCTCCCTCAAACCGGAAAGACAAAACACTCGCTCTTCGGCGCCTCAGCTGGAGGATCTCACCCGCAATACCCCGCTCCACGCCCAGTAGCAGCACCAAATGCCCTGTGCCAAGGCGGTAGTTCAGCATCAGAATCACCGGGCCCTGTCACGGAAACGGCTCCCGAGTTATCAGGGATCCGAATCTTTCTAGAAAACCAGCAAACACCCTGGGGAATGGCTGGATTTTGAAAAGAACGATGGCTGAGCACGGGGAATCAACCCCTAGAATCACCACCAAGGGACACTCGCCTTTCATCTGCCGAAAAGCTGATGTTCAAAACCCACCGATGGAAATCTAGGGACCCCTGTGTCCAGGGCATAAGACCCGGCGGGCGAGGATCAACTTCTTCGGCTGGAGATCCCAACTTCGCGGTGGAAGGATCAGGCGCGGCCAAGTATATCTCCCTTCAATGGTGGGAAACCCGAACAGGTCATGTTTAAAGCCCTGAAGGGGAACAGGACCCCCCCCCAACATGTGGAAAATACTTACCCAAGAGTCCTGTCTACATATATCATGGCCAAAGCCCCGGTGCGAATTCCCCACGGATCCTGTGAGGGTTACCCACATACCACTGGAAGGCCTTAGACTTGCTTCTTGAGCCCCCTGGAAAAATGAGGAAAACACCTGTCCAGCAGTAGTGAAATCGCTTTCCTTCAAAACCAAGAGATGGGACGATCAATAAAACATGACAAACAACAAACAAATACTCCACCAAAAATCCGGAGCACTGAAGGAGAGAATCGCCCGAGAAATTCACCGCCTTTTGCACGTGGCGCGCCATCTCCTCGAGGCTGCCGCAGTTGTAGTGCCTGGACCCTGCCTTGGTTGCTGTTAACCGACCCCCTGCAGAAAGTGAGATTCACTTTTTGGGGGTTTAGTGGAAAACACCTTTATTTGCCATGCAATCAGTGGAAAACGCATGACTACTTTTGCGGGGTTTGGTGGAACACCCCACTTGATTTTAATTAAAAAGCTAAAAAGTCTAAAGATCCGCTGCCCAATAGCAGAGCTGCCAAGCCCAGAGACCGCGCGAAGCGCGCCAGCTCCGAGGGCAGCTCGCCTCCAAAAAAGGCAAAGCGTTTGGCGGCGTTTAGGTCAAAAATCCCGGCTCTCCCCCAGTGAGCATCCCAATCCAACCACTAAAATAGGTTCTAAAATGGGTGCACCGAAAAGCCTGGGCTGACAACTTGCGTTTGGTGGTTTGCTTTTCCGAGTTGGCGTGGAAAGAGAAAACTCAAATTGGTCTGGAGGTCTCTTATCCCCCCTACCTTAAGCGAGAGGGGGGTCAATTCCATGTCCTAGTCCCCCCCATGAAGGGAGCATGTACTTGTGATGGGAATTCTCGGGGTCACCCCCTTCCCGCAATTCATGTTTAAGGGGGTGGGGATTCTTTTCCAAGTTCCAGGCGTGTTGCCACTACACGGTAGGTAGCAGTTCGGACTGTTCGGTACATGGATGATTTGTGCCGATTCCAGGAGATTGCTCTGAATTGCTCAGGCCTCCTTCTCATACTTCCGATGCGCCCTTTGTTCAAACTGGGTGGAATTCCCTTTTGTGTCCTTAGGCGCGCCTTTTCGAGGCGCAAACCCTTGGGCCGCTTGGTTCACCCTCCCAAGCCCAGCTTGGCAGACAAACAGATGGCCCTGGTTTAGTGTGGGTCAACCTGGACCCTCAAACTACCCATAAAAATTGGATATCACCCCATAATTTTGGGGGTTAAACCCATTTTTAAGGGAATTTTTGAGGGTTCAGGAAGTTGTTTCGCCAATGCCGTCAGGTTGTTTAGCCGGGTGCTCCAAGGGTCCAAGGACGCAAACTGCCATGGTCCAAACTCCAAGCTTTGGCCCCAAGTGGACACACTGTCACACCTCACTGGGTGGAAGACGTGTTTGCCACTCAGATGGTCTTCCCACAGAACATGTCAAGCTTGAAGTCCGAGAACTCAGTCAGTGGATTGTTTTTTTTGGGAAAGGGAGCAAACCTGAATCTGGGACCCCTAGTTCGCAAGAAATATATCCGCACATTGCCATCTGCACAGCCAAAGGGTTTTGTTGTCCTCGCTGCCTTACAAGAGCTCAAACTCAGCCTGCATGCTCCTGCCGCCTTGGTCCCGGCCCCAAGTGACCACTGAGCCGTCAGCCAGGATGGCAGCAAAAGCTTTCCTTGTTCCGTGGATCTGCTGGACCCCCACCAGCTGCTCTCGCACATATTTGGTGTCGCCGCCATACTCCTCATAGCCCCAAGTCACAACAGAGCCGTCAGTCAGAATGGCAGCAAACGCACCTGCAGTCGATTGGATCTGCTGGACCTGCTCAAGCTCCCCTCTCACCCGGCTGCAGTCACCGCCATAGAGAGGCAGGCCCCAAGTCACCACAGAGCCGTCGTCCAGGATGGCAGCAAAGGCACCCCCAGTTGCTTGGAGTTGCTGGACCCGCACCAACTGCTCTCGCACCTGACTGCTGTCACCGCCCATGTCAGGATGGCCCCAACTCACCAGAGAGCCGTCGGTCAGGATGGCAGCAAACGCACCTACAGTCGATTGGATCTGCTGGACACCCACCAACTGCTCTTGCACCTGGCTGCTGTCACCGCCACACTGTGGACGACCCCAAGTCACTACAGATCCGTCGGCTAGGATGGCTGCAAAAGCAGTGTCAGTTGCTGAGATCTTCTGGACACGCACCAACTGCTCTCGCACCTTGCTGGTGTCACCGCCAGAGCCAAGATCGCCCCAAGTCACCACAGAGCCATCGGTCAGGATGGCAGCAAAGGCAGACATACTTGCTTGGATCAGCTTGACGCCAACCAACTGTTGCTGCACCTGGCTGCTGTCACCGCCCCAGGCAGGACGGCCCCAAGTCACCACAGAGCCGTCGGCCAGGATGGCGGCAAAAGCTTCACCAGTTGCTTGGATCTGCTGGACATGCGCCAACTGCTCTCCCACCTTGCTGCTGTCACCGCCCATGTCAGGATGGCCCCATGTCGCTACAAAGCCTTCGACCGGGATGGCAGCGAATGCGTCCCGAGTGGCCTGGATTTGCTTGACTCGCAACAGCTGCTCCAGCACATGACTGGGGTCAACGGCAGCATCGCCCCATGTAACCGCCGCGCCTCCTGGAACATAGACTGCAAAAGCATTTTCCGTGGCAGCGAATTTGACGGGCTGCACGAGGGCATTCACGGTGTCACCATCTCGCAGGCCCACCTCAATCAAGGTAGATGACGGATCGAGCTGCTGATCACCGAAGGCAAGCCTCAGAAAGCGGCGCTCCAAGCGCCTTTGCGCCTCAGCCTTCAGTTCGCCCACACTCGACTCCGGCGAAGCGAGCGTCACCGAACAGCTCTTCCCGCTTGGCAAGCACACCTCCACGGCAAGCATGGCGAACAAGTGAAGGCTGGGGCTTGAAGCTCCCCCCAAAGACGCGAAAGTGGATTGGCCACTTTTCGTGGGGTCAACTTGCAACGACGTATACCATGCTTGGACCGAAATTTGTGAAACGGACGTAACCATCCAACTTCCAACTTCCCCGGTGGCTCTCTGCACCGGGGAAGGGTTGCAGTGTACATACACATACATACACACATATATATATATATATAGTTAAATACATAAACACACACATACATATATATATATATATCAATACATACCCGCTACTCCCCATACCCTCTTTTTTCAGGGTATCGTGTCGACCCTCTACTAAAAAAGGAGGCATGTACGATGGAAAACCAAGTTTTCTTAAAATACCCCGAGAAAAAAAAAGAAAAAGCGGGTATTTTTGAGCAGGAGGTCTATATTTCATATGTCCCAAACCCGAGCCACGAATCTAGCTGCACAGCTTTGCTGGGTGGCCTGCGGCCCCGAAGCTCCAAATACCCTGGATGTTTTTGGTTGTTTTGTTTTTTTCTCTGTTGCTAGTTTGTATGTTGTGGAAAAGGGTGTCCGTGGTAAAAGAGAATACCAAAGGCCCTTTTTAAACTAGTCAACAACCGAGTAGAAATTGCAATCTAGACGGCCAAGTTGCTGCTGGTTTTTGGGGCAAAGTGCATGGAACAAAAACCCGTATCTTCGGCGCCGCCCGAAGCGGATTTCCAGGCGTGTCATACTGCGGATGGTTGCGAAATCCATTTCGAACCACCCTTCAGAAACCAACTGGTTTCTGATGATTCCCCAACGTAAATACCAACGTTAACAATCGTTTTGCATTTGTTTCAGGTGCGCGCAGGATTTTGTCCATCCGCGGTATGTCCTTAGTTCGGTGCAGTTCATCCCGCTCTGCTATCAGCGAGAGGTTTCCATGGTTTCCATGTGCTGCGAGAGGCATCGAGAGGCATCGAGAGGCAAATTTCACAACCATCCACTGAACTCTGGCCTAGATCCAGGCGGCCGTAGGGATGGATGCGCTCCTCGATGAGCCTGGGCTCCAGGTGCAGGCCGAAGTAGGCTAAGGACATGGAGAGGCACGTGGAGCCACAGGACCTCGGACGCAACAAAAAAATAACTTTCAATGGAAACTAACTTCTAGGGGTTGATTCCTTTTCCATTAATTTTCCTGAAAAAAAAAAACAAACCCTGGCTATAAAACAGCTCCACACAAAAAACACGCTGGCCTCAGAGGACTCAAACAAAAATCAATGGGACCAAACTTCTAGGGGTTCCTGGATCGCCAGTGGCTTTTTCGCTTTTTTCCAGGTTGTTTTACCCAAAAAACCCATCGCAACAGTGACTGAACAAAAGCGAAAAAGCAACTTGGCTATCTAGGTTGATTCCTGTTCCATTATTTTCAACCGTTCTTTTTCAAAAACCAGCTGTTTCCCTGGGTTTTTGGTGGTTTCCTGAAAAGAAGGATCCTTGGAAAGACTCCAGAGGACTCAAATTTTCAATTACTCGGACCCAAGTCGGATACTAGGTCCTCCGATACCCCGTCCCAACCAAAAAAGGGTAAAAGGGCACTACTGGGAGACCTAACTCCCACAAGAATGACAATCATGTTTGATCATGGCAAGTGGAAGCAACAAAGCACAAGAACGACTTCCTGGACCAAAAAAAAATACACCGGCCGATGCTTAGGTGAATTCCAATTGGGAAACTCGGACCCAAGTCGGAACCTGATATCCACAACATTGGGGTTGATGACGTGGAGCCACACGACCTCGGGACCCTTTCCTTCTCGCCCTGCTCAAGAGGCCGAGCTCTCCATATGGGTGGCGAAGTGATTTTGTTTCGGGCATGTGGACCTCCAATTGATGGACGTTTTTCCTTCTAGCTCTAAAAAAAACATTTACAGGCCCCGTGTTTTTCTCGTTGCGTTCTGCACCACCCCGAGAAACTCACCGAAAACCACCACAAACAATTGGCCAGATAGCGACACTTGATCAACGCCGGGAAACAAACTACGGTTCCTGGATCCTCAATTGCCTGTTTTTTCCAGCTACTTTTGCCAAATCATGAGCTGCTGGTGGGTAAAGTGGCTGGAACAAAGCGGCTACTTGGGGATCGAGGTTTGGGTAAAGCTTTTGGAACTTGTTCAGGATTGTTCAGGCACCAAACCCACAGGCAAATTCCAGCCCGCTTGTCTTTCCGCATCCAGCGCTCTTGGAAAACCGGATTTCAGAATTGGATCCCCAAGTGCAAATTGCCACCTAAACCCGAAATAACTACCTAACAATTAGATATTGCCAACCCACACCTGGTTGGCAAAGAAAATCCCTCTGTGTGTAGCTTGAGGGTCCAGGAATCTCCAGTTTTCGCAAACCCGGCAATCAAACATCAACACCAATTTTAGGATTGCCTAGATAGCCAAGTTGCGATCGCTTTGTTCAGTCACTGTTGCTGGTTTTTGGGGTAAAGTTCATGGAGAAAAACAAGCGATCGCAACTGGCGATCCAGGTGGGTGGTTTTCGCTGGACTTCAGCCCCTTTTCCGGTGGGAGATGCTCGACTTGCGCCATGCGTCGGGCCCTCTTGCCGCAGGCAGGGCATCTTTCGCGCCATGTCCTGAGAAGGCGAAGTTCCCAGCCTAAGGCTCCAGATTTGGCTGTGGCTCAACAAACCGAAATTCCAAAATGAGTGGGAACATGGACCAAAACCTGCGGTTTGCCCCTGCTTAATTTTGAGCCACACCCATTTTTTGTTTGCCCTCAAGATGGGTTTTTTCAAGGGTTCCTGAGGGGTCCGGGTTCCTCATTGGAGGGGTCATGAGCCTTAGGGCAGCCTAAATCCCCAGTCCAGGAGAAGAAACTGACCACTTTGCTCAGTAAAACCCCTCCAACCCAGAGGCCTTCTAAGGAGGTACTTAGACGGAGGTACCAACAGACCAAAAGCCATCCTCAGGAGGTACTTGGACCCTCTGGGCAAGTAATTGCCCGCTTTTCTGAACTGAGTTTGCCTGGTCAGTACCGATCCCTTGTTTGCGTTTTGGTCAGGGGTTGATATATCATACCCTATCGAGGGATAGGCTTCGTGCCTTTGGGGGGTCCACTCTTTGGGCCCATCCAAAGAAATTATCAAAGGAAGGAGCCCGGCTGGGCATTGCGAATCGCAAGCCGAACTGTTCGTTACATGTTTGCGCGCTTGCGCTGCTTCGGCGGGAGAGCGCGCTCTCTACGTTTTGAGCGATCGTTCGGACGAGTTCTTGTGTTATTTTTAAGAGAAAAAAAAACAAACAAATACACTAAACCCGTTGAAAGGTGCAAGTTCGGGTGGGCGGGGCGGGCTCCCGGTTACAAAACGGCGCGCTTCCTTCTTCGGCCTTTTTGGGCACCTTTCTTGGGGTTGGATTGCAAGACAGGGGCCAAAATGAAGAAGTCTCAACCTTCCCCCCCCCCCCCTGGTGGGCCAAATCAATGGAAGCTTGCGGGAGCTTCTCAAAGGCCTTGCGGAAGCAGGTCCTCCCGGCCCTGTCGCTTTCCGAGGCTTCCATTTGGTTAAGACCCTTAAAACAAAAAACGTATAGTGATAGATGCACTTTAAAACCAACAAGGGAAAACAAAACAGATATTCTTAAGCAAACGGAAGGAGGGAGGGCCCAAGTCCCTCCGGCCTCTGGCTCCAGAAAGGCCGCGTGCATGGCCAGTCCTGGCGAACGAGTGGGTTTCGGGGGTCGGAGATCGGGCGCGTCCACCTGGACCCCCACAGGGCCCCTTTTTTCTGCCTTTGACAAAAAAAAAGGGGTACAAAGGCAGAAACAAGGGGTCCTTTGGGGGTCCAGGTAGGCAGCTGCCATGTGTTTTATTTGGGGGGAGTAGATGGTGTGAAGGGGCAAGGAAAGGAACAAGGCAGCGCGACATGTTGTGTGAGCCGGTTGGTTTTGAAGAAAACTTGGGTGCTCAACGTTATGAGTCACAACTGGGGTTGGTTGACTTATAAGCATGGTTTTAACCTGCTTACCCGACATTGAACAAATCCAAGACCCCCGTGGCAAATCTCAAAGAACAACGGGGACGAAGGCTTGCTAGACCTGTTGTCCCCAACCGGGAGACGGGAGATGGGAGATCCCAGAATTCGGCCATGGCTTGAGCGAATGAATTCCCCAGCTGAAAGTATGGGCTCGAAATCGGCCCAGACATCGGCTCTTGGGAGGGTTCCAAGGGTGCCAAGAGACTTGGCTTGATCACATAGGTGGCCTTTTGGAAAAATAGATGGCCCTGGTAAATGAAAGAAACCCCACTTAAACCAGTGCCATCTATTCTTAAGCAACCTAACCTAAAAAGGATACCTATGCTTGATCATTTTCAAGCCAAAGTGAACCCTTTGTTGGGTAACTGGGGGCATGGCCTTCTTACCCTACCGTATCTGACTCTTCTTACCCTGGTACCTTTAGACAAAGGGATGCATAACCTTTTGGATAAAGGGGCCCACCATCCATGTTGGGTAGATAAAGGGATCCATACCCTGCCTCCCGTGTAGACAAAGGGACCTTTTGCGGCCGCGTCCATGCAATAATGGCAAACAAATTGGAAGGATCTTCGGCTTGGCCATCTGGGCGCGGCTTGCCAAAGGTGAGGGCGAAGATCGAATTTCAAATTTGGGACTGACATTTTCCCTTAAGCCCAGAGGCTCCTGGGGCTTTCATTGGAAGAATCGACCCCTCCATTAGACACCCCGGAGGTGCTTGGGGGTCTAAAAACCAGGTTGTTTGAAGCCCCTAAATCAATCGGGAGCCTCTGGGAACAATGGATGTTGCCAGTTCCCTTTCTTTCACGGGAACTTTGAGGGTTCAAGTAGTTCAAGTAGTTCAAGTAGTTAGCAGTTCTTTTTGGACCTGCGAAACTCCCTGAAACCCTACAAAATATGAAAAACAGGACGGCATCATGTCCACGAAAAGGAATTCCACGAACGGAAGAGGTTCACCCTGAGGCTCTAACGGGAACCCCGGATTAAGCACCCCCGAAAGCTTTTTAGGGGTATGCTTGCACAAAGCTGGGTTTGCATGGCAAGTACCCCCTTTGTTGACATGATATCCTCAAGAAGTGGGTATTTTGCGAGGTCCTGCTTGATTTTGAGAGATGGGGGTTGCCCCTTTTTCGTGGGGATTTTGGACACACCTTCTATTGATAGGACGGGGTCCCCATGACTCCCAATACAGCGATGTTAACCCTCATTTAGGGAGGTTATAGCCAAGGTTCCCCACAACTTACTAGACTGGCCGAACACCTAAGTACCTCCAGGTTTCACGGTGAACACATCTACGGTTTCGCATGCTTGCTTGCTATAGTGACTACAGAGGCGACTGGAAGCACTGGGATGATGAAGGCGACATCGGGAAGGGCCGCTGAACAATGGGTTATAACCCAAGTGTCTAAGCACTTACCTGGCGAGTCGAACATCCAAGTAAGGAACCCTGACAAACTATGTAGTGAATCTTGTATTTGCTTCAGTCCCATGAGGAAAAAACACATTTCCAGTAGTGCTAGGCCTTTAAAACCAAGAGGGGAAACAAATTATTGAGCAAATGCATCCCTTTTCAGGCTGGTGGAAGGGGGCCCAAAAAAAGGCGCTGCTGAAGCCCGGAAAGCTGACGAGGGGAGGTAATGTTGACCCCATGTTTATCAACCAACCAGTTTATTAATAGGGGTGTTTTTTTTGGCCCCTCCACAAGACACCCCCTATGAATAATCAGGGGTTGATTCATATGGGGTCAACATTATTCCATAGTGATGAATCCCGACACCAAAAGCACAATGCAAAATAAACCAGTCATTCTGCTGAAAGTCAACAAGGACGCGCGTTGCTCGTTTTCACCCCGCCCTTGCCGCGGGAAAACGACGAACAAGATCAAAGAGGGATGAGATCAATGTGAGGGTTGCTCCCACCTCCAATGGCCGAGGCTTCTCTCAGGCCATAGGGTAGCAGTCCAACCCAAACAGTATGATAGCAAACGACTCTGCTTCTTTGCAGCCCCGCCACTCAAATGAAAAGCCCAAACATAAACTTGCAACAGTAGTTAAGCAAAAAATAGTCAACCACTTGAAAAGGGATCGGAATTACCCCGAAAAGCCGATCCGTTCTCCAAGAAGTAAGACGCCGGGGGTATTTGGACGGGGGCACAAGAAAGTTGACCACTTGGTTCCCAGAAAAGGCGCAAAAGAAGCAAGGAGAGTGTTCCTCGCGATACTGGGCCCTTGCAGCTCCTCACAGCAAGTCCAGCAAGGACTGAATCTCGTTGCTGTCGCCGCCGGTCTCTGGCTTGCCCCATGTCACCACCGAGCCGTCGTCCCCAATGGCAGCAAAAGCCCCGTCGAGAGTTGCGGAGATTTGATGGATGCGCACCAACTGATCTTGCACCTGGCTGCTGTCACCGCCGCAGGCAGGACTGCCCCAGGTCACCACAGAGCCGCTGTCGAGGATCGCAGCAAAAGCCCCGAAAATTCCGCACATGTCCCGGACACGCACCAACTGTTGGCGCACCTGGCTGCTGTCAGCACCAGCCTCTGGATCGCCCCATGTCACCACAGAACCGTCGTCCAGGATGGCAATAAAAGCCCCTCCAAATCCTCCGTAGACCTGCTCCACGCGAACCAACTGCTCTCGCACCTGGCTGCTGTCACCGCCGCGCTCTGGATGGCCCCATGTCACCACCGAGTCATCGTCCAGGATCGCAGCGAAAGCATCTCCGCTTCACTTGATCTGCCGGACCTCCACCAGCTGCTCTCGCACCTGACTGCTGTCCCCACCGCGCTCTGGGTGCCCCCATGTCACCACAGAGCCGTCCTGCAAAATGGCAGCAAAAGCACACATGTTTCCTTGGATCTGCCGGACTTGCACCAACTGCTGTTGCACCAGGCTGCTGTCGCCACCATGTTTTGGGTGGCCCCAAGTGACAACAGAGCCGTCGTCCAGGATGGCAGCAAAAGCACCTTCGAAGGAAGCTTGGATCTGCTGGACACGCACCAGCTGCTGTTGCACCTGGCTGCTGTCACCTCCATGGCCAGGACTGCCCCAAGTCACCACAGAGCCGTCATCCCGGATAGCAGCGAACGCGCCGCCAGTTCCTTGAAGCTGCTGGACGCGCACCAACTGCTCCCGCACCTGGGTGCTGTCACCACCACACTCTGGATGGCCCCATGTCACAACAGAGCCATTGTCCAGGATGGCCGCAAATGCATCCAAGCTTGATTGGATCTGCTGGACCTTCCCCAGCTGCTCTTGCACCTGGCTGCTGTCACTGCCGGCACCACCACCCCAAGTCAGCACTTGACCTCCTACCACATGAAGTGCGAAGGATTCCTCACTTGCCACCCAGAGATAAAAGGTGATCACCTTTTGGCACCTCTAAGACGCACTCAGCCAAAAAAGAACAAGGTGATCACCTTTTGGCACCTCTAAATCTTGACCAAGCCTGTTTCAAAATTGGCAAACCAAAACGTAGTCATTTCAGGTGGAAGTGAGCTTCCAAAGTAGCAGCGAGCCTCACAGGCAGCGCAACCACCGCCACGCTGTCCCCATCCTTCACACCCGCCTCACTCAGAGTCATGGCCAGGTCCAGCTGCTCACCTGCGAAGACGAGCCTCAAGAAGCGGCGCTCCCAGAGCCTCGGCTACTGTGGATGGACGAATTCCGCTTCTTGCACCACTGGACCACTTGGAAATCATGGAAAACTCAGCGCTTCCTGGCATTTACAGGGGAATCGAATCAGAAACCCGGGTTTCTTCGGTGGTGCGAAATGGATTTCGTCCATCCACAGTATAGTTGATGTTAGGGGGCGAAACCCCTTCTGTTCTTGGGTGATGTGATTTTGATGGAGCAAAAAGGTTTATGTTCTGGGTTGGTTAAAGGGGAAAACATCTCCCAAACGACCGCCCCCAATCTTGCCACTTGCCACTGTGCTGTTGCACCGCAGCCTTCAGCTCGCGCACGCTGGCATCTGGCGAGAGCGACAATCGGTGGCTGTGTCCACTTGCCAGGCACGCCACCACTTCCATGGCGCGGCAAATGGAACGCGGCTGGAAGGCGAAGCCGAACACCAGGCGTGGCATTTCTTCGGAGGTCTGCACATAGCGCCTTTCAGCACGGCTCCCGAGTTATTTCTTTACCCTGAAAACATCACCACCAAGTTGGACACTCACTTTTTAGGCCAAACAACTGCACCAAAAAGGGACACATAGCGATCGACCCCCGTCCCAGGCGAGTCCTGTGGACCATTTTCCTCAGACCGGCCTGATGATCTCGGTCCACGCCTATCCCCATACCCGCTACTCACAATACCCGATTTGTTCAGGGTATTCTTGGGAAAACCTGGTTTGCCACGGTAAATACCTCCTTTTTTAATAGAGGGCCTGAAAAAAAGTCGGGTATTTGGAGTCAGGGTATGTTTCACCCGTGAGCTCAGACCGGCCTATTTTCCCCTCTGGCCACTGGAGATCTGCCACCCATTCAACCGCAGGACAATGCTCCAGGCATTGGCTTCCCCTACTCCAAATACCCGGCCTTTTTTCGGGGCATCATGTCGACCCTCTACTAAATTAGGAGGTATTTACCGTGGCAAACCAGGTTTTCCCAAGGTGTTTTTTCCGCTGAAAAGAAACGGGAATTTCGAGTAGGGGCTTTCCCTTGGTCTCGATGCAAAGCCCTCCGCAGTTGGTGGTTCCCTTCATGTGCCTGTACTCCGGAACCTTTGAATTCATTGAAGCCGGTCTCCCCGCCTTTGTTTAGACTGGGCTTCTCGTTGAACCTCCATCCCTTTCAAGCGAAGGGTTCATGCCCTATCACCCCAGCTCAAAAAACGTATTGGGTGAATCGGGGCCGGGGTTTCAGTGGGCTTGGGGAAAGATTTGCCCGAGGATCCCTCGCGGATCTGCGCGAAAACCAAATAAAGGCTTCTTGTTTGAGGCCGCACCCCGTTTTTTGGGGTGGTTCTTGGGGGAAACCCTACACACCAAAACAAAACAAAAACAAGGCCGGCCGTTTTTTGAGGTGGTGTTTGAAGGGTTTCCCTACCAAAAAATAGTATACAACAAGAAAAACAAGGCCAGTTCTGGGCTTCCTGGTGCCCTTCCAAAAGCTCGGAAACTCCACCGCACTCCTAAGCCCAACCGGAACCGCCAGTCTCGGCCGGCGCTGCCCATGCGTCGATCGATTCGCGCTCCGGGGCTCAGTGGTTGAAAAGCCAGAAGGGGCGGGAATGGCAAAGCTTCCCCCTCCAAATATCCGCTTTTTTCGGGGTATGTCTGGGAAGACCTGGTTTAACCACCTCATTTCCTCAAGGGGTGTCACGTCGGGCACGCGCTTCCGTCGCCGCGAGCCTCGTCAATTGGGGCACACAGGGTACTTAGTGGTTGGTAAGCCTGGCCACTTAGCAGACTAGAGACCCACTTACTAGGCACCCCCCTGTAGGTTCCCAAAGGGTGATGTTTGGATCCAGTGCAACTGGAAAGAACGGCACCGCTGGCTGGGGAAGACTTTGTCATTCTAACACTGTCCTTAAAGAAATCCTGGCGAAATCCTTAAAGAAATACCGGTTTTTCAAGGTTATTTTGTGGAAAAACCCGGCTTTCCATGGTAAATACATCCTTTTCGAGTAAAGGTTTGACATGGTACCAACGAAAAAGGCGGGTGTTTGGAGTCTTGGTTGCTGTTGACCCCTCTGCCAAAAGTTAACAGTTCCAGTTTTTGTGGGTTCAATGGAAACCCCTTGGTTTCCTAAAAAATTAAAGTCGAAAGATCCAGCCCAATAGCAATCAAGACTTTGTGCTCCAATCAAGAATCATTTTGCTGCCAAGTGTCCAGGTCAGGGTCTATAGCCAGAAATGGCCGTGGGTCAATGCACCTACCCCAAAATGGGATCCCATTAGATTTGACCCACAGCCAAATGACGCATGCATCTTGCTCACTCGGAAGCGGCCAAATTTTGTCCGCCCCGACATTCCCGAAATGACGTGGCGTGAGCGCGCGAGTGAGCGCACAAAGGCTCTGGCTCCAAGATCAATTACCTACACCCAGTACCCACTTCTTCCAGGGCACGATGTCGGCCCTCTACTAAAAAAGGAGGTATTTACCATGGAAACCCAGGTTGTTCAAAAACTACCCCAGAAAAAGTGGGTATCTGGAGCAGGGGGAATCACCTATCCCCTTTGGTTGGTGGACCCGGGCTACTTTCACTGCCTCAAAGGCTTCAGATCCAAATCCGAACCAACAATCGAGGGTTGCCTTGAGCAGCGCTTCCAAAGCCGGCAAAGAACAGACACATGCCAAAGGCACGTGGCAACAATCAATTTTTGGATTTGGGCCTTCAAGTGGCTTCGGCGGCCTCTTTGCAGCTTCCGCTGTGGGGGGGGGGGGGGGGGCGGACAAACCCAAAGGCCTTGGGGTCTGGAATTGGGAAGCACACCGCTAAACACCAAGGTGTTGGTAACCGACCCCCTAATCCAAATACCCACTTGTTTAGGGCAGGGCTGTGGGACATGGAATCCACTTCTGTGATACAAGGAAAAGGGCTTCCCAAAGACTAACCCATCGTATAAGGGGGGAGTCCCTTGTATCACAGAAGTGGGGAGAAACCCCTTCGTCCCACAAACCTGGTTTAGTTGTTTTTCTCGGACAAACCAGGTTTTGAAAGGGTCAGCATGACACCTTGAAAGGCGGGTATTTGGAGGGGCGAGGCTGTTCACTTCTTCCCGGACCTCAACACTTTGCAACACTTGCTGGGAAACCGCTGGATGACGCCATGGAAGCTCAGCAAACCTAGTCGTGAGCCTGGCAACCGGCGGCGATTCTCAGTCGGAAAGCCACCCAAAAGGGACTTAGAGTGCCCCAGTGTACGGGACCCACAGGGACCCACAAACTGGCGGCTTTCCTTCTCGCCTTTTCAAACCGAAAGGGCTAGCCTCCAAAAATTAGGGTGGGGCTACCCATGTGTGATTTCCTGGACCCCCAGAGGACCCCTTTTTTCTGCCTTTGACCCAAAAAAAAAGGTACAAAGGCAGAAAAAAAAGGGGTCCTTTGGGGGTCCGGGTTCTTGTGAAGCTGGTGTTTCAACCATTTGCCCCCTTTCCAAAACTGCCGCGCCGCCCGGCCCAAGCACGAGGCAGCACCACCAAGAAGCTGAGGCCAGCGCCGACCGCGCAATCGAAACCTCGGCTCGCGACTCGCGAGGCGAAAGCCACGGCGATGTACCGCCCGAAAGCTCCAAAAACCCGCTGAAACTTCAGCCCTCAGGCTCGCGAGGGTTTTTTGGCCCTCAAAATGGGTTGTTTTCAAGGGCCCCTAGGGGTCCGGGTTCTTCAGTGGAGGGCCCGGGGGCCTGCATTGGACGGGTCATGAGCCTTAGGGAAGGGTACCTTTTGGGAAAACCGAGCGGTTTCCAGGGTAAGTATTAGCAAACCCGGCCTTCTCGTTTCAGTGTGCATTTTGTGGGAAAACCGACGGACAAAGACCGAGCTGCTTTTTAGTAAAGGGTTCTATTGCGACATGATATCAACCAAAAAACAAAAAAACAGCGGGTATTTATTCGAGGGTACGTCAGGCAAGCCGTTTAGCCGTTGGTTGTTTCACTTGTCCCTTGACCCAGAAATCTGAAAGGTGATTTTAATGTGATCACCTGAAGTGGGAACCCCAACTGAGAACCAAAGCTTGCTGGTGCGATAGGCAGGGATGAGCTGCTATGAACCATCTGGTGTCGTGTAAGGTGACCTTTAAGAAGCCTGAATTCATTCCCTTTCTCATTCCCGTATCGCGCAGGCTTGCGAAGAGGTGAGATCCGACGCTTCCATTTGCGTTTTCGTCCCCTCGAAAAAAGAGAGGGAAAAACACAAACAGTAGTGATAGATTCCCTCTAAAAACCAACAAGGGGAAAAAAAACAACAACAACATATTCTTAAGCAAATGGATGGAAGAAATGCTTTGGACTGAGTTGTCAGTCCACCAACCCCAGTGCCTTTCCGGCCTTTCACCCAAAAACATCGGCGTCAGTCTGTGAGCGTACAGGGCTTCCCTCCTTGGCAACAGTGGTATGTGGCGAACCCCAGATACCCCCGCAACCTCCAAATACCTGCTTATTTTTCCACTGGTATCACGTCCCCCCAACCGACTTCTCAGGGAGGGTTTCAAAAGGAGATTCGCCTTTCGAATGTTCTGGGGGCTGTTGGGGACACCTGGCCAGGCTCATTTTGGAAAACCGATGTTCCAGGGTCAATCCCGATCCCTTTCTGGTAGTCCAGGGGCATCGTGGTTCCGGGAGTAAGAGACACACACCCCTCGCGGGGGTTCAAAACCGGGGCCGCGACAGGAGGAGCGCCAAACTCCTGGTCGATGGTCCCACCCAGCAGACCCCTACACCCAATACCCACTTTTTTTCCAGGGTATCATGTCGGCCCTCTACTAAGAAAGGATCCTATTTATTATGGACAACCGCTCGGCTTTCCCCAAAAAATGCCCACTGAACAAAAGCGATGGCATTTGGAGTCGGGGCTTTTGCTTCGAGGGGTTCGGTCGACCGAATCTTTCCCCCGAAAGCTCCTGGGATCGCCCGGTGCGAGCTTTTTCGCCTTGTTCCATGTTGCTTTACTCCAAAAACCCATCGCAACAGTGACCGAAAAAGCGAAAACGCAACTGGGCAATCTAGGTTTTTGTTAGTTGGCGTTTTTGTTGAAGAACCGATCGGTTTTTCAATGGTAAAAACCGATCCCCTTTTTGGAGGGTTGACATCATACCCTGGAAAAAGCAGGTACTTGGAGTGGGG
Source organism: Effrenium voratum (assembly GCA_963377175.1). Classification (NCBI taxonomy): domain Eukaryota; class Dinophyceae; order Suessiales; family Symbiodiniaceae; genus Effrenium; species Effrenium voratum. Next base: position 2,108,205 of record CAUJNA010000779.1, read on the forward strand.
GGCATACCTGAAAACCATCAAACAGGACCCAGGAAACTTGGTTTTCTCGGCCAAGATGTTGGAGCCAGGTAGGCTTTACTATAACCCAAGCAAAGCAGGTAGGTTTGTTCTACCGAGGTGCTGAAGCGTGCAAAAAGGACCGACTAGCCTAAACCAGATATAGAACCACCAACGAAATTGGCCAATGGGAATGGGTGTTGCGTGCCCAAGTGACTGAGATCTCTTCTAGGTCCTCCAGAGAGGTTAGAATAATTTGGTACCTTTTTGTCTGTAGTCTATTTTAGTAGGGGAACCCTCCCAACCAAAAAAGTTGTGTGAGAAAGGGCACTTAGCTGGGGGACCTAGACAACCATTGTCCATCCAGTGCCAGAACTGGGGAACCGAATCTCCCCAAAAAAAGGTACCCTTTCTTTTTTTTTCTGTAGTCTATTTTAGTAGGGGAATGTCCCCTCCCCAAAAACAGAAACGGTAAAAGTTGGCATCTAGCTGGCAAACCTAGTCTTCCCATCCTTACCCCTTAAAACTCCAAGCCCTGGGGAAGTTGATCTTTTACACACATATAGCCCATGTTACCCAGAAAGTTGAAAAGTTGTGTTTTTAAGAGGTAAGCATCCGGACCTGAGGTCAAGCAAGGCGGACCAGGGGACCCAACCGGAAAGTCTACCCTCCATCCATGTAGCAATGAGAAGGCGGCAAGCCGAATTTTCTGGCCGGGAGCCCGGATCATCTTCATCCACCCCGGGGTTTTGAAATTTCTGAAATAACAGAAATAACAGAAACAAATCTGAAATGTCTGGCTTACCCTATATTTCTGAATTAAAAGAAAAACACCTATGGTTGACCTTTTTGGGCCGTGACGAGAAATTGACCAAAACAGGAAAGCTGCATGGTCAAAAGCTTGGAGTTTGGTTTTGGGCAACTGGGTAATGTTGACCCCGGATGCAAAAAACCCTGATTATCAAGAAGGGGGTGTCCCTGGTTTAGTGAGGAATTGTCACTTTTGGAGGGGAACACCCCCAGATTAATAAACAGGGTTTTTGTAAATCCGCGGTCAACATCAGTTCCTTTCCCCAAAACGATCTGTGACTCGATGAAAAATTGCGTCCGGGCCTGTGCTGCCCAGTGCCAGGCTTGGCGCGCTCTCCGCCGTCGCCTGGCCCGACCTCAGCTTCGCTAAAAGCATCCGATGCGCGTTTTCGATGTCCAGCGGATTTACTTCAAGAACACCTGGATCCCCAGTTGCCTTTATTTTCTTGCCACTTGCGCCAAATTATGGGCTACTAGTGGGAAAAGTGGCTGGCAAAAAGTAACTACTTGGGGTTCCAGGTATGATCTACTCACTTCCCGCGTGAGTGGTGAACTGTTTGTTGGCCACTAACATTGCATTCCCCCAAAAAATGGTCCAACAAAAGTTGTTTGCTGGCCGCTAAAATTGTATCCCCTCCAACCAAAGTCGGAGTTCAAAGAGAACATGATCTACTTGAGGGGCCCATATTAATAAACTGAGCTTGATGAAGCGTGATGAAGCTGGGGTCAACATAAAGGTATAAACCTACTTCAGGAAAAAAAAAAAAGGAAATGCCTGACACATCTACGACTCCATCTATTTAAGGAAATCGGCTTCTCTTCTTTGAGCCGGGGTTTTTCCGGTTGCCACTTGCCCTTCTTGGGCCCATGCCTATGCCCAACGCCCCCAACCCAACGCCCCCTACCTCCGGGTCCCCGCGCGCCAGGCCCGTGCCCTCCAGCGGCTGCGAACACCCGCCCTCGGCGTGGCCGGCCACCGCGGCCCATGGAAAAGCCGAACCAAAAAGGCGCCAAAGCACCGCAGAATGCCCGGTGAATTTCTGAAGGACAGTAGATCCATGGAAAAGGCGGGGCTACCAAAGATAGATAGATAGATATATGTGTGTTTAGATGTCTATTCGTTTATCTAGTTGTTGATTGATTTATCTGTGATTTATCTATGTTTGTATACTTGGACAGTGACACTACCCGTGAAAATGAGATCCTCATGATGTTAAGTTTGAGTGCCCTGCAGGTATACATGTGTATGTATATATATATATATCTGTATGTATGTATGAACTATATATATACATACATATACGCATATGTGGTGGTTGTTCTAAATTCCTTTGTCTCGAAACGGCCATTCTTCGCGAATAAAAAAGTTACTTGCGCGAATCTTTCGCGGATTCATCGCCGTGCCCTTTTCCTTGCTCAAGTCAGGAAACAGCTTTTAAATGCCAGTGCAGTGCGCGAAATCCGATTCCCCAACTCCAGCTGTAAAGTCGCAACTTTCATCACAGTGGTAGTACATGACATGCACCGGCTGGCAAGACGCAGCTTTTCGTAAGCCGTGCAGCTCCAGCTTAAAGTCGCAACTTTCCAGAACAAACTGGTACACTGACTAGCGCGGCGCTCCAAAAGTATCCCCCATACAATCGAAGCCTGCGCTTTCGCGGATCTTTCGCGGAAGTTTCGCGAAAAATCACCCACGTTTCTGAGCGGAAAGCCACCGACTAAACACCCACAGACATACATACAAAGGCTTGGGCACTAACCAGCCAAGCAGGGTATCAAACTGTAGCCTCACCAGGCTTTATCAGCACAAAATCCAAAAAGTGTTTTAATCAGCGTAGAAGGAAGGCTCAGCAGCAAAGATGAATGGTTTCACATATCATTGATTTACAAGACACAGTTACGCAAAACTTTCGCGAGAAACAAAGTTACTTTCGCAACTCCATCGCGAATCTTTCGCGGAGCTACTTCAACAACACCAATGGTCACCGAATACTAAACTCCTTACAAGGACCTTTAGAATGACTCCCATGTGTGTGCTCCCTTCCCCCCCTGCAATATCACCCCGATCCCAAGGAAACCACGTCCAAGCCGAAGCCACTCCCAGAATAAACTGGGGAATATACCCCTCCAGTGAGTAGCTGGCTGCATCCCCCCAAATATGACACACCCTTCTGCACTGGCGGGTTCCAGTGAAACTGCCACTTTTGGAGATCCAAAACATGGCTGGTCTTTGGTGCGACCCGACTCTTGCCTCAGACCTTTGGAAAACTGGCGTGTCATGCCCCAAACCGATTGTGGATGGACGAAATGCATTTCGCACCACCTAATCAACTCTGCTAGGTGCCCCAGTAGTGCCCTTCTCTCCTTTTTTGTGGATTCCCCTACTCAAGTAGACTAATTACACCCAAAAAAACAAAACCTTATTCTAACCTCTCCTCTGGAGGACCTAGTCTGGAATGATGATTCCCCTGTACATACCATCAAACAACGGCTTCCCATGGTGTCAAAGTTGTTGCATTGAACCTGCGAAAGGTCCACCGACCTTCAAACCTGATTTGTTTTCTTCCTGAGGGTCGTGGAGGAGGGTCATCTAAGCCCCCCCCCCCATCGGGCCTGGCCGTCCGGAGGGAAGAAGCGCAAGTGGCCTTGGTGAACCCACTGCCAACGAATAGTAAGGTCGGTCAACCAACCAACCAAACCAACCATCCTGAGCCACTCCTACGAAAAAGCAAAGCTAGCAAAACAACGGCACCTCCTCTTGGTAACCACAACAAAAGGTGACGCGGAAAATACGACTTTCTGAGTGTGTTTCACATTTAGTCTACTCAAACAAGAAACAACAAGGCCAGCCCCGACAGGGCCCCGGCCGTTAATTGTTGCTTCATGGTGGTACCGCTAGCCAGCCCAAGGTGCTCTAGGAAGAGTCGTCCTGGAACCCTCCCGAATTCTGCTCCAAATCACCCCACAGATTTGGGCAGAGACCCCATACTCTAAATGGACGAAATCCATTTCGCATCACCTAAAACGCCCACGAATGATGATTCCCCTGGAAATTCCAATCAACAATGGTTTCCCGTAGCTTCCAAGTGATGCAGGATTTCGTCCATCCACAGCAGCTGCCAGCGATTGGGCAAAAAATGAAGACCCCAAGCCCAGTTCTGAAACACTGAAGCCAATCAAAACCACTGCCCCAAAGATCCCAGTACGCAATGAAGTCTTCCCGGGTCGGCGAGCTCACAGAAATGGTAGAAGATCGCAACATCCAGAAATCGCACCACCTAGGAAACCATGATTGAAACCATAACGTTTATTGGCATTAAACAGGAAACTAAAAAGAACCAGGCTTCTTAGGTGGTGCAACATGGATGTCGTCCGTCCACATTAGATTCTGATTCAAACCCTCTACTCCAAATACCAGTTTTTCAAGGTATTGTGTGGGAAAACTCGGCTTCCATAGTAAATACATCTATTTTGAGTAAAGGGTTGACATGGTACCAACTAAAAAGGCGGGTGTTTGGAGTCTTGGTCGCTGTTAACCCCCTGCAAAAAGTTTAACTTTTTGGGGGTTTAGTGGAAAACCCAACTTGACTTCAACCAAAAAGTAAAAGTCTAAAGATCCAACCCAATAGCAGTGAAGGAGTAGGGGGCACAGCCAAGCCTTTCCGAATCATTCCTTCTGGCCCTTCCGTCGGGCGTCCGGGCTGATGGCCCAACTCCAGTCGATCGCTGCGCCTGGCGTCGAACGCCCCATCCCGTCGCCTAAAGGAAGGGAATAAGGCCTGCCCATAAGTGTCCTTTTAGGGGAAATAGATGGATTTCCCTGGTGGATGATTAAACCAGGTAAACCAGGAATCGCCATCCATTTTTCTGCCAAAACCACAAAAAAGGACAGCTATGGGCCTGCCGTGTCCCTACCTGGGTCGTCGATTCGCCAAGTTGCTCAGTTGCATCCCACTTCCCACCAGGAGGAGAGGGATGGGGGGTCCGGGACCCAATTGCATTTAACTAGTCTCCCCCATAAATACAAATGGAACCATAAATGGAATTCCAGTGGTCACCCTTCCTTCAACTCCATTTTAAGGGAGTGGGGATTGAGTTGTAGGTATCCTGGTCTTTCACAAAGTTTCCGTGAATGTGGGGTTGACCCTGTTGGGTTATAACCCAAGCGACTCCACTTGCCAACTTGGCGAATCGAACATCCAACAGAACTCCATTCGCTAGCTCAGGCCTATCGGCTCTCTCTTGGCAAAGTTGGATACCAGCTCCGGTTTCTGCTCTCTTCCAACCACAAGCCGGGCTAAATATGTTTCTCGTTTAGATTCGGTCCAGATTGAGTGAACCTTTGTGCGTCGCTTCCCGTCAAGCTTGGTGCCACCTAGCCTACTGCGCAATTCACACAGGGTACGACCCGAAGATACCATTTTGTGAAGCTACTGTGGATGGACGAAATACGCTTCTCGCACCACTTGGAGAACGTGGGACACCATTGGCGGTTAGTATTTATACGTAGGGGAATCATCAGGAAACAAGTTCCTTAGGTGGTGCGAACTGGATTTCGTCCATCCACAGCAGCGACAGAAGGAGGGGGTGAGCCCCAACCCAATTTAACAAGTTCTCCACACAAATCTCGACCAGACTCAGACCCGCCGCAAGAAGTCAGCTTTGTGCAGGTGGATGGAAACCAAGAAGGCAAGCAGTTGAACATACCTCTTACTCCAAATACCTGCTGTTTTCAGGGTATATTTGGAAGAGGGCTGACATCATAACTTGGCAAAACATGTCTTTAGAGTAGGGGGAACCGAAAATCACCCGAGCTTTCAGGTGACAAACCTTGAAACGCGCCAGGCGCGCCGTTGGCGATGCGCCAAATGCTGCCTCGGCGCACGGCTTGGTGGAAGCAAGAACGGCGTGGCTTTTTTGGTCCTCCCTCCGTGGCTGGAGTTCGGACCCCAGCAAAACACGAAATATGTTTTGCCTGGCTAGTGGAAAACCAAGGGGACCCCCAAAAAGCGAAGAACATCAAACAGGGGGAAGTCTCTCTCTCTCTCTCTAGGATGTGGACCCCACAAATTGCATACTTGGGGGTGTCTCAAAATTAGCGCCCCCCAAAAAAAGGGAAAGAGTGCCCTTTTGAACAGAAGCAACCGAAAAAGCTTGGAATACGCAAAGGGGACCACCTCCAAGCGGGGCTCAATCCTGCAAAACAGCGCCCGCATGCCCCTAGCACCCTGCCGTCAATCTCAAAACATGCGCCAGCAACATCCCCGGCAGATCAAACAGCACACCAAACAGCAACTACACCAGCACCCTAAACCGCACGCCCCCTAGCACCCACCCAACAATCTCGCAAATCACTTTCCCTTCTTTATTGGAACTTAGAACCCCTATACCTTTCAGCTCTGGGGAAAAACAAACCAAACAAGAAAAAGAAAAAAGAGAAAAAACAAAAGAGAAAAAAAAAAACAACACCCCACTGACCTCATCCCGCATCCGATCCGATCCCCCACTCAGTCACTCGATCCATCACGGCCACCAGACCGTTGACAGGCGCCAAAGGCGGATCTCCGATGCCCAGCGAAGGGTCGAAGGCTGCCTCCGCGGGCCCGAGCCAGGTACATTGGGATATATATATATATATATACATAGGTATGATTTTGTTTGTATATATAAATATGTATATACACCATTGATGTATTGTTTATATATTGTTAATATGTAAGGGTAAATGGGATTCGTTTTTTGATACATAAATATACCATTTATATATTGTGGTGGCTAGTGGCTGTATATGCAATTAAACGCCTGGGGGGGAGCTTCGGTTGGGGGTCGTGGAAACCATCTTGGACCAAACAATTGCAGGCGCGATAGACAAACAGGGGATTTGGGAATGAACCGGGTTTGGGGATTCGCGGAAACCAAATCGGATGAATGGTTTATCTCGGGGTCATTCCATGTCTCATTCCCAGAACCAGCCCCCAACAAATCAAGAGAATCGTTGGGTGTGGTAAGTGGCCAACCCCAGACAGGATCCACCCTTTGGTTGGAGTGGATTCTTAGGGGGCGGAAATGAGCGCGTCCACTCAACTGCTTGCCAGGGCCCGGTTTAGACCTGGAAGCAACAGGTGATCACCGGTTGGGGCCACTAAACATGAGAACCCCAAGGGACAAACACAAATCATTTCAACTAGGCTGGAATTAGGACCCCAGCAAAAAAATATGTTTTGCCTGGTTAGTGGAAAACAAAGGGGACCCCAAAAAGGCAAAAAAAGAAAAAGGGGTGGGGAAGTCAAGAAAACCGAGCCCATCGGTGGCAGGCGTATTGATCCGTTCACCGTGGTTTTCTTGGATCCGTTGTTGAAGCATCACACCGATGAATGGAACTCCATCGGCTTTTTGCCGCCTCCTTACTTGGATGTTCGATTTGCCAAGTTAGAGAGTGGAGAGAAAACGCCACTTGCGATACCCACTAACAACAGGGGTAAAGGCCATTGAACGGGGGACTTAGTGGATTACGGCCTAGGTTTCCGTTACAGCTTAACTCAGCCCCACCCAATACCCACATGTTTCTGGGTATGATAGGACACGATGCCAACCCTTGACTAAAAAAGGAGGCATTTCCAATGGAAACCCAGGTTTTCCCCAAAAAATACATTAATTGAACAAAAAAACGGGCAGTTGGAGTAAGGGGTAGCCGAACACCCAACTAGAGCGTTTGTGCCCAACACCCCGTGTCCACCCCCGGTGTCGTCTGTTAGAGCCCCCGCTGTCACCACCGCTGCCGGCAACGGACCGAAGATGTGCAGGTTATCCCAAACCTGAGCCACGCTGACAGCCCCGGTTCCACAAGAATACCAACTTGTTTTCGGTTATGATAGCGACCCTGTCCTATTAAAAGGAGGTATTAAACCCGCTTTCCCATCCAAAACGTGTTGTTTAGTTTGCATGATGTGTCGACCCTTTTACTAAAAAAGGGCTCGTTTTCTACCCTGGAAAACCGTTCGGTTGTAAAAAGGAGGTATTAAACCCGCTGTTCCACCCAAGACGCTTTGTTTAGTTGGCATGATCTGTCGGCCCTTTACAAAGCAGGATGGGTAATTGCCTTGGAAAACATATGTTGTTCTGAGTCTCTTGTCCAAAAGATGCCATGAAAAAAGCAGGTATTTAGAGGAAGGGGGAGGTGTAGTGACCACAAGGGACAATTCCAGCAAGTGTCCTGGAAACTTGGTGCTTTTCGGGTCAGGCAAACTTTACATCGGGAGGAGGGATGTGGGTCGCAACTAGTCAAACACCTAACCCCAGGCCGATGGCACCTGTGAAGTGCCCTGCCTGATCTGTTTGTCATGGAACACTCCATGACCCGGTCCTTAGGGAGACTCCAGGTATGGCTGCTCCTAAAAGACGGGCCGCGATGCCACTCGCAACCGAAAGGGCTCGAAGTTAAAGATCAAAGGCGCCCCAAGTGCCTCTTTTTCGGCAGTAAAGGGAGCCCGAAAGGAAACCAGCTATTGGGGTTTCCTGGTTTCCCCCCTGTTCGGAGACAAGCTACACCTCCTACTCAAAATACCTGCTTTTTTTCAGGGCATTTTCAAGAAAACCAATCGGTTTTCCAAGGTAAACTTTCTTCTTTTTTAGTAGAGGGTCGACATGATACCCTCAAAAAAGAAAGGCCGGGTATTTGGAGTCGGGGTCATGTCGACCCTCTACTCAAAAAGGGATCGGTATTTACGCCGGAAAACGCCAGGCTGTCCCAAAACATACCCTTGAAAAAGGCCGGGGATTTGGAGCTTTCGGGGGTACCTACCACTGAACGTGGGTATCATTTACCCTGGAAAACCGATCGGTTTTCTGCAAAAGTTGGTATTTGGAGCTTTCGGGCTATGAAGTCATCCACCCCTCTCCACAAGCCCTGGGAGTCAAGTCGACGCGTTGGTTGAAGTGTTCGTTCCCATAGCTCGCTCGCGCCTGGACGTTCAAATCGCTGAAGTTGGCCACCTGCGGAGCTGGGTTGGGGAATTCACTTGGAGTCTGCGATCTTTGGATGGTAGGCTCACTTTTTCGCTCAAAACAAGCTTCCCCCCTCCAAATACCCGTTTTTGTTTTTGTTGTCCTCTCTCTCTTTTTTGCGGTGCCATGTCAAGCCACTGCTAAAAAGGGCGGGAGTTGTCCTGGAAAACCAGGTTTTCAAAAAACACAACAAAAACGGGAATTTGGAGTCAGGGAGTCTTGGGACTGAGGGTAGGGTCATGAAGCCTCGGCTCCTGGCTCATGTGAAGGCCCCTGGAATCGACCAGGTGGATTATTTCACGAGATCATGCCTGCAAAAACTGTCATTTTTGGGACCCTCCAACATTGTGGTCGTTGGCTTCCCTTTCAATCCCACAAAACAAGGGTGCCCTCAAGAACAGACATCATCTCCGAAGAGCTAAAACCTGAATAATCCCTTCTTCCAATGCTAAACAGTCCCCTAATACTAAAACCGAATTTTGAAAACCCAAAATCCGGGAATAAGACTTTTAGAGTGGCCAATGCTAAACCAATTCTAAAGTAGGTATTTTCCCACCCGTGCCCAAATCCAGCCCGATTTGGGGGACCCGGGAGTACGTGTAAAGTTGCGACTTTCGAGCTGGATCTCCGGGAGTACGTTTCCTGTACTACGGCTGTACTACAAAGTTGCGACTTTCGAGCCGGAGCTCCGGGAACAGGGGGACCCCTAATGCCAAAGCCGGTTTTTCCGCGGGGACCCGCGTAGTATTGGGGGGGGGGGGGGGGGCGCGCGTTTAGCATTGGGGGGCAGGGATTAAAGTCCAAACAGCCCTGTAATTACCTCCCTACAACAATCATGGACCGATGAAAACTGACAATTGGAATGCCGCTTTTCTTTTTGGGAAAGCTCCCTAAGCGGCCCTGTCCACTTGCACGATTGTTGTGGAACTCGGTGAAGATTCAAGCCCAAGCCTTAAAATAAGCCCGTTCTTTGTCCATCATGTTCGCCAAAGGGCAAAGAAGCATGGTCCCAAATGTAGTAGGTTCACAGGCAGCGTGCGATCCAGACTGGTGAAACAGCTGGAACATACTCCAAAAAAACTTGGCCCGTGCCAAAGGAGAGCTGCTTACGGCACAATTCCATTGAAATGTGCGCTGCACATCTGGAATTAGACAGGCAGGCCATGACCCAGAAACAGGATGGAAGACTCGCGTCTTGCCGCTGTCGCCCTCTTTTTCTGCTCTACGGAGCGGCCGGCCGTGACTCCCCATGCGGACTGGCAGGCGGATTCGGCGGTTTCCGTCTTGGATAAAGTTGACCCAGGAGTTGGTGGATGAGTAGCGGGGCGTCCCAGTTTACAGAAAATCCTTAAGACATTTTTGCAGGACCCCCCCGGCGATGGTACTTATCTGCCAGGAGGAATGATCTGAACTTGTGCACATTTTCGGGGAGTGATGTCCAAAGGCAAGTTCCCATTTTCTTTAAAATACCCCTCCAAATACCATTTTTTTGGGGGTATGATGTCAATCCTTTACTAAAACAAAGGGATTCCATGGTACCTGCTTCTGCAATGCTACACATCACCAGGAATCGACCTCTGGAAATGAGCCTCGGTTCCTGTTGTTGAAAGGGCCCGAAGCATTCTCAACTTACCCCCTACTACCCGCTTTTCTCAGGGTAGTTTTGGGAAAACCGATCGGTTTTCAAGGCCAATACTTCTTTTTTTAGTAGAGGGTCGACATGGTACCAACTGAAAAAGGCCGGGTATTTGGAGCTTTCGTGGGTAGTTTTAACAAATGTGTTCCAGGATGCTACGCCCATGATTCTCCTTCTGCGCCGGGTTCCGTTTACTAGAGCACGCGTAGGGTTCCCTGACGGATCCCAGCAGCTTTACGCACATGCTGCCGATTTCGTGCCGATTTCGCGACATCGCAGTCCGCGTGTCTAAGCCGCACGCTACTTGTCTCTATGTACAGCAGCTAGTTGCTAGGACCTTGTGTCCCCGTGCTGCTCTACTTGAAAGAACCGCCTTCTCGACTTTATCCTTGATAGTGAATGGCGCAACTCACTTGAATGGCTCAGAGCGCTTTCCCGCAAAGATGGGCGGTTTCTCTGGTAAGCGGACTCAAAAAAAATCGGCCATGGCAACCCATACCTTGCACCTACTAGGTCCTCCTAGGTCCTCCAGTAGAGAGGTCAGAATAAGCGCACCCTTTTTCCTGCAGTCTATTTTAGTAGGGGAACCCTCCCCGAAACAAGGGCGAAAGGGCACTACTCAAGGACCTAGCCTAATTCACTCGGGACTCAAGTCGGAGTTCGTGTTACCAGCTTGGGCATGGCTTTGTCATGAGAAGGGGCTCACTGGTGTTAGCCACTTCGGGCTTTGCTTTGTCAACAGTGCAAGTATGCAACTAGGCCGGCCACACACCAGGATCAACCTCCGGAAGTCCCCGTTGCTTTCCTAGTTGAAGCGCAAAGAAATTCTCAAGAATGGGACCTGCAAACCGGATGAGCCCCGCTGAAACTGCAGGTTGATTCTTTTTTTGGACCTTCTCCACATCAAAGCGATCCATCAAATGTGCGAGTGGTTTGCCGAGACATGGTGGCTTCTCCCCGATCGAACCTGAAGCAGAATTGTGGTCTAAGGCTGAAAGCTCCAAATACCACCGCTTGTGTTCCTTGTTTTATTAAAAAAGAAATGGTTTTCCCTGGTACATGCCTGCTTCTTAGTAAAGGGTTGACATGATACCCGAAAAAAGGAGGGTTTATTGGAGCAGGGAACCTTGAAACCCTCGCGTGATCTGTCTGGCTATCTATCCATCTGTCCATCTGTCTGTCGATCTATCCATCTGTCTATCTGTCTGTCGATCTATCATCCATCTGTCTATCTGTCTGTCGATCCATCCATCCATCTGTCTATCTGTCGGCATCTAATCTGTCTGCCGATCTATCTGTCTAATCTGTCTAATCTATCTATCTATCTAGTTGTCTATCTATCTGTCTATTTATCTATCTATCTATCCATCTAGCTATAGAATATACATCACATCTATATTTAGCACACGTCAACGTATAAATGAAACAAGAGGAGACCCAGAAACCGTATGTATCATGTAATACCTCTGCGGTATCTGACCAAGGCTTCACTTTGGGTACTGTCGCAGCGGACGAAACGTGACGTTGTCATAGTTTGACCAAGACTCCATAGCATGAGGGCTCAAACAATGAGAATTTGGTTGTGGGGTGCTGTGAACCCCATTTCAGTCGTGTTGGTAAGAGTAAACTACTAGTGATGATTTAGCCCTTTGAATCATTTGCCCAATTCATTTAATACAAAAATACTTCAGGGAAACACAATGTTTGCGTGGCACATCCCTCAAAACAATATGTTTCCACCAGGGCAGGACAAATTTACAGGTTTTTAAGTCTCTGGGTATATAGATGTATATACATATGATACATATTGTCTTATTTACTACCCGTTGAATTAGCTGTCATTAGAGAGGTCGAGACCGCGCCTTTGAAGCGGACACCCCTCAGTCACCATCCAGTAGGCCGGCGCGGTTCGCCGCGACCGAGGCCTCCCGGAAACAAAGAACGACGGGCGGTGGTTGTTGTTGCATTTGGCTGTGGGTCAAAAATCGGTACAAAATGGACATCTCGTGAATGGAAAATCCAATTGAGTCAATTCTGTGCGCGTGCTTTCTTGCTATTTCTCCTTTCTTGGCTTGGGAAAAGGTTGCTGTTTCCGCCAGTAAGCTTGCTGTTTTTGAAGCGGAGGGGGGGTTGGTCTTGCCGTTTTGCGCTTTGCCTCTTGTTTCAGGACCCCGCTGATTAAATGGAGCACAACAAGGGACCCCCGAAACCAGATTTCTCTGAGGATGTTACGTGTGTTCACTTTGTTGCTCGGCCAAAGGGAACCACAGAGAGAATCAGAGAACCACAAGAGACCAGGTGCTCCATGTTGCTTCGTTGCTTAAACAAAAAAACCAAAGGTCGTCGGCCCTTGGAACATGGATAGACTTCGGTTTTCCTTTTGGCTCCCTTTTACACCAAGACAGCTTGGACCAACTCCAGAAAAGACACGCGCAATTCACTGAAGTGAGGTTTCCCTTTAGTAAATTCCCACTCAACCCAAGCATCCCAAACCGGTCGCTGGGCTTGTTTCACGTGCCAGTTCTTCATTGGAGGGAGGCCCTCCCGCGATGAAACCAAAGGGTCATTGGGTCGATGCGCTGTGAGACAACCTTGGCTCGGTTGCTTTCTGCTCCCCTGCTAAAAGTTTAGCTTTGAGTGGCTTAGTACGGAAAACCCATGAGTTGGATCAAACAAGTTAAAGTCCTAACAGCCCTTGGCAAAATGCACCAAAGTTGGCAGGGGGATCTGGTAGGACACACTCAAAAACCAAGGATTCGGATCCCAGGCCACGAGATCACGAGCCCGATCTGGGAAACCGATTGTGCCAAAAAAAAACTTGCTGGCGCGATAGGGAAGGGAATGCAACTGGGGATTCCCAAAGAAATACAGCCGTTTCTCGGGGTCAGACTCCTGCATCTCAGCTAGGTCCTCCAGTAGAGAGGTTAGGAACCCTCCCCCCCCCCCAAAAAAAAAAGAGAGGTAAAAGGGCGCTACTGGACCTAGTCAGTTCGGAGACCCTTGCAACCATCTCAGGGCAGGCGGGTCGATCCTGAAGCCAGGACTCCAGGATCAATGGCAGACCTGCGGGCGGAAGCTTGGGGCGTTGGACGCCCATAGGCGACCAAAGGCAACTGACCAAACTCCAAAGAAAAATATGACAGCCAAGCCTTATCTCACTTGCCGAGTGGATTGGCCAACCATAGCAGCCAAACTGTGTGTTTACCACTAAGTGTGTCTTCCCAAAAAAATTGGAAGTGAATTTGTTGAGGGCGTTGCACCTATTTAGCCTTTGTGGTGTTATCCTTAAGGGAAATGTCCCAAGGGTCTTTTCCGGAGAAACCCGTAACAAGTTGTGCCTTGGTGTCCCAAGGCGCGAAACCAGATTCCACCAAGTAGTGGCTTGCAACTCTTGTGCTGCTTGGAGATGGTCAGGGGGGGATCTATCCCTGGATATGCCGAGGCCAGGTTCCGGGATAAGTCAAAGATAGCTCCACAAGGGGCCTTAAGAGCCAAGATCAATCCACCTTATTTTCTTCCAACACCCAAACGGCCCCAAAGAAACCCGAACAAAGTGGGTGTTTGGAGTAGCAAGTGACTCTGAGTGATTCAGTGGTAAGGAACCCTGGAATTGAAGGGGTAAGCCACCAAATACCAAGGGACTAGGGTCCTGGACCCGCAAACTACCCAGAAACATCGGGGAGTGCAGACTTCTCGTGTGTGATCCCATTCTTCCCCGGCCCGCTCCCTTTTTCGATACTTGTTTTGAATGCCCAGCCAGGCAGGTTTTGAGACCCCAAAACCCCCCCCCCCCCCCGTTTTTGGGGGGTGTCCCCTGGGTCTTCTTCTGGAAGCCGAAGCCGATCGGAGCGTCGGGGCATGGAAAGCAAAGCCAGACATCGCTCGATAACTTTTGGGCAACGACCATGGTTTTTGGGCAGTTTGAGGGTCCAGGATGATTTGTTTGAGAGTCCAGGATGATTTGCTTGAGAGTCCAGGATGATTTGTTTGAGAGTCCAGGATGATTTGTTTGAGAGTCCAGGATGATTTGTTTGAGAGTCCAGGATGATTTGTTTGAGAGTCCAGGATGATTTGTTTGAGAGTCCAGGATGATTTGTTTGAGAGTCCAGGATGATTTGTTTGAGAGTCCAGGATGATTTGTTTGGAGAGTCCAGGATGATTTGTTTGAGAGTCCAGGATGATTTGTTTGAGAGTCCAGGATGATTTGTTTGAGAGTCCAGGATGATTTGTTTGAGAGTCCAGGATGATTTGTTTGAGAGTCCCAGGATGATTTGTTTGAGAGTCCAGGATGATTTGTTTGAGAGTCCAGGATGATTGTTTGAGAGTCCAGGATGATTGTTTGAGAGTCCAGGATGATTTGTTTGAGTCCAGGATGATTTGTTTGATCCAGGATGATTTGTTTGAGAGTCCAGAGATGATTTGTTTGAGAGTCCAGGATGATTTGTTTGAGAGTCCAGGATGATTTGTTTGAGAGATCCCAGGATGATTTGTTTGAGAGTCCAGGATGATTTGTTTGAGAGTCCAGGATGATTGTTTGAGAGTCCAGGATGATTTGTTTGAGAGTCCAGGATGATTTGTTTGAGAGTCCAGGATGATTTGTTTGAGAGTCCAGGATGATTTGTTTGAGAGTCCAGGATGATTTGTTTGAGAGTCCAGGATGATTTGTTTGAGAGTCCAGGATGATTTGTTTGAGAGTCCAGGATGATTTGTTTGAGAGTCCAGGATGATTTGTTTGAGAGTCCAGGATGATTTGTTTGAGAGTCCAGGATGATTTGTTTGAGAGTCCAGGATGATTTGTTTGAGAGTCCAGGATGATTTGTTTGAGAGTCCAGGATGATTTGTTTGAGAGTCCAGGATGATTTGTTTGAGAGTCCAGGATGATTTGTTTGAGAGTCCAGGATGATTTGTTTGAGAGTCCAGGATGATTTGTTTGAGAGTCCAGGATGATTTGTTTGAGAGTCCAGGATGATTTGTTTGAGAGTCCAGGATGATTTGTTTGAGAGTCCAGGATGATTTGTTTGAGAGTCCAGGATGATTTGTTTGAGAGTCCAGGATGATTTGTTTTAGAGTCCAGGATGATTTGTTTGAGAGTCCAGGATCCAGGATGATTTGTTTGAGGTCCAGGATGATTTGTTTGAGAGTCCAGGATGATTTGTTTGAGAGTCCAGGATGATTTGTTTGAGAGTCCAGGATGATTTGTTTGAGAGTCCAGGATGATTTGTTTGAGAGTCCAGGATGATTTGTTTGAGAGTCCAGGATGATTTGTTTGAGAGTCCAGGATGATTTGTTTGAGAGTCCAGGATGATTTGTTTGAGGGTCCAGGATGATTTGTTTGAGGGTCCAGGATGATTTACCTGCAAGAGGTCATGATTTACCTGGGTGGCTCGTAGGGTCCGAGTGAGGGCGGTCCGAGCTTTGACCGAGCCCCAGGCCAAGCAGCACCATGGCGGTGCGGCTGATGCCCCAGCTTCCTCGCGGAAAGAAGCAACACATGGGTGTGGCTCAAAATTAAACAGGAGGGGCAAACCGCAGGTTTTGGTCCATGTCTCCACTTACCAGGGTTCCATTTTGGTACTGGTTTTTTGAGCCACAGCCACCTTCCACTGAATCGACCACTGGGGAAACTCGCCACCCTAACGCTTCCCGATTCGTTTTGGAGCCTCAAAACTTTGTTGCTGTTGACCCCGCAAAAAGTTTAACTTTTTGTGAGTTGTGTTGTGAGTTTAGTGGAAAACCTCTTGACTTCCTAAAAGGTTAAAGCCTAAAGATCCAACCCAATAGCAGTCAAGAAAATGGGTTGTTTTCTTTCCGAACCCTTGAGGAATTGGTCCGGGTTCTTCATTGGAGGGCCCCTTGTGGGCCTGCATTGGTGGGGTCATAAGTGAGCCTGAGGGAACGAGGACAACCCCGAAAGCTCCAGATAGCTGCTTTTGTTGTGGACACCGATCGTTCTTCCAGGGTCAGGGTGTGAAGGGTTGACTTCGACAGCGCTAAGGGTTTCCGGGTGCCTTCTAAGACATACTGCGAATAGAGTCCTACGGAATTTGATCAATTTGCGAGGTCTCCAACTATATAATCGGAAGGCTGACCAAGACTGCTCGGTGGTTTCCCAGTTGCCCGATGATGCTGGTAGCAAAAGGTTTTGGGGTCGACCAAAAAAACTAGTTGGGAACCCAGCAAGCCCAAACGAACCAAGGATGCCGAACAGCAGCTTGCCCGAGGCACAAAACCCGGAAAAGCATGAATAGCCATCAAACACGCAGGAGTCAGAGCGCCCCAGCCTGGCTCCGGACTAAGCGCAGACTTGGACCCTCTCCATAAAAGCTAATCGGGACAGAACTCGGGGTTTTGAGATGCTTTGTTGCTCTCGCTTCCTGAGTTGATTGGTCAAAAAAAGTCCAAACTTTTTTGTTTACCACCAAAATGGTCTTCCCAAAAAGAATAGAGTCCATGAACTCAGGGAGTGAGTGCTTCACAAAGATTTCAAGCGGGGTTAACTTGCAATCCTTAAACCTGGGTAGCTAGAGAGGAGTGAATTCATTGAGGGGTTAGCTTTAGCGGGCTTACTGGGGGGTTCTAGGGTGTACTGGGGTCTGGGGTTATTGAGGTTTGCTAGGGGCTAAATGATTTCAAGGGGTTACCAGGTAACTTTGGGGTTACTCGGGGCTAGGGTCTGACATGGTGGCTACTTTGGGTTAGCCTCTGGATTTCCTACTTCGCTCACTCACTCGCAGATGGCTTACAATAAACCTGTTGGATGAAATGCCCAACACTCAGTGCCATTGTTCAACCAGCCTTGCTTCTTATTGCAGGGGATTCGCATGAAGTCCGTAATCTGAACATGCGTATTGGCAAGCCTTCGCTTGGCTCACTCCCCGTACAAAAAATAAAAAATGTGACCCTCCATGGCTCACACCATCAAAAAGATCAAGCGCCGCAGCTGCTGTACCTTTGTCATGAGGCGAACCCGCTGCTTTTTCCCGTGGGTTACCGAGGCTCGGGGAAAGCGATCCGCATCGGCAAAACCCGAGCGAAGAAGCAACAGGGATCCGGATGCATACACCGATCGAGCCTTGCAACTTGTAAATGGCGGTGTCCCCGTTATGTTGGGTACGGAAAAAGCAACATTTTTTTTTTTTCTGGTGGGCAAGTGGTATCCTTTGTGGAGCCCCGCCGAATAAAGAACGGCTCGCCTTTTCCGGAATCTGGACTATGGCTGCACCCGCACACCACCCATGAAAATGGGATATCTTTTAAGGAGCCCTGAACAACAACACCTGCTAGCATGAGTGTGTCTGGCAGCGAAACGCGTGGGCTCCCCTTGGGCCATGACGCTCCGCTAGGTTCTTCCAGGTTTTCCCTGCTGTAGATCCCCCAGCAAAAAAAGTGAAGAACTTTTTGCTGGTTAAAAGGAAATATGACGGGAATCCAAGAAGTTAAAGTCTAAAGATCCAACCCAATAGCGGTAGAGTTCCATGGCACGAGTTAGGAATCCTTTCTTGGGTGTTTCAATTTGTAGGTTGGGAACCTAGGTCGCAACCCACTCATGAGTCCCCGAGGTGCTTAACCCTGTCTCAGTTGCCCAAAGGACCCAGAAATAGAAGGTTGGCGTTTTCGGACCATGACTAACAATTGACCAAAACAAGAAAACCGAAAGGTCAAAAGGTTGGTTTTGGGCAGTAGGGAGGTTGGAATAAGGGTACCAACTTTTTCTGTGGTCTATTTTCGTAGGGGAACCGAATCTCCAAAAAAGGAAACGGTAAAAGTTGGCATCTAGCTGGGGGACCTAGTAACCCAAACTTTGGCCTTCCGAACCTCTGAGTTGGTCACCCCGGTCCCCAAAGGAATCCGTAGAGCAGCGAGGCCGGCCCTCTGCGCAGGAACTGCCAGTAGAGACCTGGCAGGCGGCTTTGTCTCACCCGGACGCTTAGCGGCTTACTCCCTACTCAAAATACCACCACCTGTTTCAGTGGGTATTTCTTGTTGAAAACCGATCGGTCTTCCATGGCAAATACCAAGCCCTTTTTAGCAAAGGGCCGACATGATACCAACTGAAACAAATTGGATTTAGAGCAGGGGGTACAACCCCAAACGGGGTTCTGCAGCCAAAGGCCGACGGCTTTCTGCACCCCACTAGAACGGAACAGAACCAGAAAACCCAAAACCATCAACTCCGCAAAAAACATGGCAACATCTGCCGAGGGAAGCAAAATCCCAGTTTCTGACATTCACATGCCGAAATGGTTAAAAGGATTGCTACAGGGTAGCTGCTTACTCCTTACTCCAAAACCCGTAGTTATCCATTTTGAAGTGTGTTGGAAAACTGTTTTTTAGAGTACAGACCGCAAAGCGCCTTCAAAACAAGAGCATGTTGAAAAACCCCTCCTTTCCGCAACGAAAATCCAAGGCTCTTTTTGCCACCAACCGCCGAAACAACAAACACACTTTTAGAAGAGAACGAGCAAAGGGAACAGTCTAAAGGCAAAACAACCTATTTCTTAGGCAACCTTTACAGGCAAAGCTCTTGAGAAAAACAGAAAGAATTCAAACAAAAGAACCCAAGCCTTTCAAGAGAACCCCTGCTTTCATTTGGTTAAGACCAATGGAAAAAAGAGACTATTTCCAGCAGTGATAAATTCCTTTGAAAACCAACAAGGGAGAACAATAATAATAATAAATAATAATAATAATAATAATAATAATAATAATAATAATAAACTTAAGCAAATGGAAGCCTGACAGCTCCACAAGGCCTGCGAGGCAGAGCGCCCACTCCAAAGGCACCTATCGATTCGACGCGGAACCCATTCGGTCGCTGCGATTCGGGAGAATCCTCTAAAATTCCAACGTCTACTGTTCCATACTCCTTCTAATGGAAAATGCGTAAGGAACCCAAACCCTTTCGCAACCCAAGGTACGGATACAATTGCCTCTATGATGTTGACACTTAAACTGAGTGTTTTTCCTGTGTTGGTCATGTTTGTTGAAAGCCAAGTTGTTTTCAGGTCCTTTGGCAAGTGACAGCCAACAGGCATCCATTTAATTCTGGCTTCAAGCAGCGTTTGGTAGGTGGCCTACCCCAGTCTTCATAAGGCTCCCTGCATCCCAACTGGTGTGGCGTGTAGATTTTGAAAGAAAAGGACCGCCACCCGGAACCTCCCACCTTGATGTTTGGCCAAGTTAGTAAGCTGTTAGTTACCCAACGACAAGGTTAATCCCACGGCTTTCTCGCCTAGGTTTCCGATACAACCTACTAACTTGGCCTAGCAGCCAAAAAAAGAGGCGCCTGCACTGGTCGGGCCACCTCCTGTTGCAGGTGCCCGTGCCTGGCCGGGTTTTGTCACACGACGCGAACGGCCAGGGGGAAGCCTTGTGCAGCTTGTGGAGTGGAGTGCTTTGGACGTGTTCACGGAGTTTCTCGTGCAAAGCCTCTACAAGAACCAGGGCTTCAAATCCAAAGCAATCAATCCAAACCACCAAAGGCTTCCCCTTCAACACTGGTTGCTCTCATTCGACCCTAGGGTCGAGAAGTTGGTTAAGTCACCCTCCTCTGCCCTGAGGGCCCGGACTCTGAAGAACCGCAGCCGCGAAACAGTTTCAGCTCGCCTTTTTTGGAAGCCCCGGGACCCTGGGGTTCAGTTGCCACGAGTAAAACCATGGAACGTTCAGATAGCCACTGTGATTTACCTAAGGATTGTCATCCAAATCGGGTCCTTGCCCTTCTTTTTGTCTGGGGGCAAGGAACCCGGGGGGGATGTTTCAGACAAATCCCGGTTCAAGCCGCTAAGACCAACGAGAATTCCAGGCCAACACCGAAAGAATCGCCTCCTGAGTTGATTGGATCCAAAAACGAGGTACCCACCACTGGCTGTCTCTGCGACGAAAACGGCAACCAAACCCAAGAAGTGACGACCAAGTCCATGAACTCAAGATGGAAGTGAGTCCAACGGAAAGCAGCAAGCAACCACCTTTGAAGTTTAAGTCCGAAATGGAACTCGAGTGAGTTCCAGCCCCTACTTCAAAGACCTGCTTTGTTCAGGGTATCAGGTCAACCCTTTTCCAAAAAAGGGACCGGCATTTACAATGCAAACCCGGGTGTTTGCAACCATACCCACTGAAAAAAAAGACGAACAACAAACGCTTTTGAGGCGCCCCTTGGAATTCTTAACTATGAAGGCCTACCCCCCAAATACCGCAAACTTGGGGTCTTGGGGTAAGGGGCGTTGGTATTTCCGGAGCTTGTGGGGTAAGGAACCCTCCCAGCCAACCAACCTCCTTCGGAGCCAAGCCTGAGGAGGTAGCGGCTGAGCCCTGCCACCGCCATTTGCCCACCGAGACGCGCATTGGACCTCTGGCCGAGCCGAATTGAATCATTCCAAAACCGGGGGTGGGTGGGTACGTTAAAAGGGTGGTGGGTGGTTGAGAGGCCCGTCCTTACGGTTCCTTAAGGTTCCTTAGGATTCCTTTAGGCTTTCTTGGGGTTCCACTCCAAAAGGGGGGTGCCTGGATCCGGATCCAAGCTTGGCCACTCTTTTCCAGCCTACTGGAACCCCACTAGTAGCCCCAAATTTGGGGCAAAAGTAGCCCCGGAAAAAAAAAAGAAATGCAACTGGGGCAGGCGGGTACGTCACAAGGGGGATAAATGCTGAGAGGCCCAGGGTTCCTTGCGGTTCCTTCTCATTCCTTAGGGTTCTTCGGGGAATGCGCCCCCCTTGGACCACCCCCCAAAACTCCATAAACAGACCCACTGTCTGAGCCCGCGAGCCTAGTTGACATGATGAAGTGGAACATACCCCCCACTCATCAACGCAACATGTAGGATGTGTACAACATTTGGTTGCTGTAACGACCCCTCTGCAAAATGTGCTCAGCTTTTTCCGGGTTTCATGCAGGAAAAAAAACCTTGATTTCAACCAACAAGTTGAAGTCCAAAGATCCCTTACCCAATGGCAGTAGTCATAGAAACCAGCTACAGGAAACTCTACAGGAAACAAGCCAAACTCCCACCAAACTCAGGGGTTTCCTGTAACACTTCCTGCAGTTGGTTTGATGGAAGTAGAGAACCTCGGCCACTGCGGACTAGCAAATTTCACCCCACTTCAGGGGACTGGGTGGGTGTTCTCGAGCTTACCGCTTGGGAACTTGGCGAAGCGAAGAGGGGCACAAAGCCATCTCCATTTGCTGAAATCGCCCCTGGAAAAATGAGAACATATGTCCAGCAGTGAAAATGATTCCCGGAAAAAGAAAAAAAAGAAAAACAAACAAGAGAACACTATGATTTCAGGTGGAAGAAACACCCAGCCTAGAGGGCCCCTTGGTACCTAAGGAGGTATCAGAGCCATTCAAAGCTCCGAGCCCTTGGCTCCCCTCTTAAAACGGGCTTTTGGGACCCAAAGGCTCCGGGGACCACTTCCTGGGGGTCGGAGGGGGAAAACAAAACACAACCCAAAAACCCAAACAACCCCAAAACCCATCTTCGGAGCCCCATTTTCACCCCTCGACTTGGAGCCTTGGCTCACCTCCCTCCTTGGGGTCCCGGGCAGCGCGCCGAGCCGGGCCTCCGCGAAGCAGGAGGCGGCGATGCCGATGCCTCGGTGGCCGGCCGCGGCGAACGCGAGAGACGGAAGCGAAGCGGCTGCGCGGGCGGCCGCGGCGAACGCGAGAGACGCGGCGCGGGTGAAGCAAACAAAAAACCTAAGGGGGGTGAGGGTGGGTGGAGTGGGGGAAGGTGGGGTGGGGGAAGGTGGGGTGGGTGGAGTGGGGGAAGGTGGGGGGGGTGGAGGGGCGGAGGGGGTGGGGGAGGGGGAGGGGGCAAACTTGAGATACACAGACACACACACACACACATACAAATATATATATATATATATATTATTATATGCACGCATGAGTAGGGGTGGGGGGGTGGTGGCACCAAAGAACTTGCCAAGAACTGTGAGGTGTAGTCAGCCTTGTAAAGTACTGATGGACGACATCCTGCATCACCAGAAGGCCATGAAAATCTTTTGGGGCCATCAGTTGGGCCATCTTTCGGGAGGATCCTTTTTGGGGTTGCCTTAAAGCCAACAAGAAAAATCAAAATATGTTTAAGCAAATGGAAGTCGGGAGGACCCATTGTTCTAGGGGTAATTTCCATGTCCATTCTGTCCAGGGAACCACCAAAAAATCTGGGGGAATGGCTGGTTTTTTAAAAGTTCGATAGCTAAAAAGAATGGGGAATCAACCCCTAGAATTGTTGGTTGGTCTTTGCAGAGAATACTCATCCCATGTTTCTTGGGTGGTGCAAGATGGGTTTCGTCCATCCACAGTACCATTCCTGTTTCCTGACAAGACCCCAGGCTTGAGCGGTGCCAATCGCAAGCGCAGCGCTTGGAGGCAAGTCAAACTGAAATGCGGGGCCTCAATGATGGGAAGGACACATGCGCCAACAGCTGTTCGATATTAAAAAAGTGCACGCGGAACAACAAGCCAAGTTGTTAACATGGGCTACTCATGTTCCTGAAAATGAACAAATAAAATCCCAAAGGGAGGTTCCCAAAAAGGTGATCCGGATCTTCTAAATGCTTGCTGGGGGCTCCATGTTAGCATGTTAAGCGGCGCCGTCAGCCTGCCTTCACGAGGCTATCCGTGCTTTTGACATCCGATCCAACCGTCCGACTACCGCAATAGACTGCCCGGGCGCACAGACTCGTGTTGTCAGCATAGCATAACTGTGCGAATTCCCACTGTGATGCAGCAAAGAGGGCTTCCCAAAGACTACCCTCCCCATATAAAGCGTGAGATTCCCTTCTATCACCATCCCTGGCATAGCAGGTTTGCAATGTGCTGGCTACGAGAACTAATGTCACAACGAGTCCAGTAACGAGTCCAGTTGAGATTGAAACTCACTGCTGTTGTCGCACAGCTTAGGGTTGCCCCAAGTCAACACAGAGCCTTGGTACGTGACAGCAGCAAAAGCGTCCCGAGTTGCTTGGATCTGCTGAACGCCCACCAACTGCTCTTGCACCTGGCTGCTGTCACCGCCATAATTTGAACTGCCCCATGTCACCACAGAACCGTCGTCCAGGATGGCAGCAAAAGCAGACCCAGTTGCTTGGATCTGCTGGACATGCACCAAACGCTCTTGCACCTGACTGCTGTCCCCGCCAAAGCCAGGATCGCCCCAAGTAACCACAGAACCGTTTTCCAGGATGGCAGCGAAAGCATAATCTGTTGCTTGGATCTGCTGGACTCGCACCAGCTGCGCTCGCACGTGGCTGCTGTCACCGCCGTAGTTGGAATCGCCCCAAGTCACCACAGAGCCATCGACTAGGATAACGGCGCAAGCACCTCCTCTTGTTGCTTGGATTTGCTGCACGCCTGCCAGCTGTTCTCGCACCTGGCTGCTGTCACCGCCACGGTCTGGGTCGCCCCATGTCACAACAGAGCCAGCGGTCACGATGGCAGCAAAAGCAGACCCAATTGCTTGGATCTGCCGGACGCCGGCCAACTGCTCTTGCACTGCGGTACTGTCACCGCCATAGCCAGGATTACCCCAAGTCACCACAGAGCCGTCCTCCAGGATGGCAGCGAAAGCACGCTGATTTGCTTGGATCTGCCGGACACGCACCAGCCGCGCTCGTACATGGCTGCTGTCACCACCCAGGGCAGGATCGCCCCAAGTCACAACAGATCCGTCATCCAGAATGGCGGCAAAAGCTGCACAAGTTGCTTGGATCTGCTGGACGCGCACCAATTGCTGTCGCACCTGGCTGCTGTCACCGCCAGAGGCGGAATGGCCCCAAGTCACCAAAGAGCCGTCCTCCAGGATTGCAGCAAATGCCCTCCAGTTTGCTTGGATTTGCTGGACCTGCACCAGCTGCTTGTGCACTATGCTGCTGTCACCACCAAAGCGAGGATTCCCCCAAGTCACCACAGAGCCGTCGTCCAGGATGGCAGCAAAAGCATGTCGAGTTGCTTGGATCTTCTGCACCCGCATCCACTGCATTTGCACCTGGCTGATGTCACCGCCGAAGTCTGAATTGCCCCAAGCCACCACAGGGTCTCCGGAAACATATAGTGCGAATGCCTCACGCGTACAAGCTACTGCACTGGCTGCAAACACGACTGCATCAATGCTGTCCCCATCTTGCACACCCACCTGGCTCAACGTACACCAC
This sequence comes from Effrenium voratum, assembly GCA_963377175.1. Taxonomy (NCBI): domain Eukaryota; class Dinophyceae; order Suessiales; family Symbiodiniaceae; genus Effrenium; species Effrenium voratum. The sequence continues at coordinate 2,132,811 of CAUJNA010000779.1, forward strand.
GGATCCAGGCGCTGACCTCCGAAAATAAGCGACAGGAAACGGCAATTGAAGCGCTGCTGCGCTGCAAACTTCACTTCATAGACCCTCGAGTCCGGTGATTCCACCGACACGCAGCAGCTCTTCCCACTCGGCAAGCACACATTTACCTCCATGGCGACCGTGCGGCCCGGGCTGCCGACTTCGCTGCAAAAACTCTCGATGCGAGCAGCGGAAAAAAAGGTGCACGTGTTGTTTTCCTCTCTTTTTGTTTTTTGGGGGGTTTCCTTTAACAGCACAAAAAATGGGTTCCCTACAATCTCAGTTGCCCAATGGACCAAGAAAGCTTGACCCTGTTGCGGTTACAACAAATGGACCAAATCAGCGAAACCAAAAGGTTAAAAGAGCGTTTCGCTTTGTCTCGGTGAGTAAAACGAGACAAACCCAAATCAAGTCCAGTGGATCCCAGCTAAGCATATGGTAGGTCACAGGCAAATTTCCTCTTCGTCTTGAAAGGGTGGCGGGCTCTTGGCTACAAAACCAGGCAAGTGATATAAACTGGGAGGTCGAAAGCCAGAAGGAAAAAAAAAACCGTCAATTCACCTCCGAAGCCCCCGTGCCAACCGCCTCACTTGTGGCCCGAAATCGGGAAAACCCTAAGGGTTCTCCGATTACAGCATGGCCCTTTGGGATTCCGGTGGCCAGCAATGTTACACCTCCTTTAGTAATAGTCCCCTCTATTGTAGAAAGTGTTTTTCTAATTCAGGATCCTGTGACTGTTTTAGGGGTCCTCTATTGTGGAAACTTTGTTTGACCTGGCAATACTAAAGTAGAATTGGCAATACTAAAGGAAGTACTGGGAATGTGAGAGGGGACCTTGGCAATACTAAAGTAGAATTGGCAATACTAAAGTAAGTACTGTCCCTCCCAGACCCCCAGGATTTTACTAAAGGTCCAGCTGACTGGTTCCAGTGTTCAGGGGGGGTGGTCCGTGTAAAGAGGGTCCAACATTATACTAGGTAGCCAGGCATTTTCAACTTGGTTAAAGGGTAGTTTCCTACAGGTGAATGGATCCACTGGGAAGAGCAATACACGAATATAACCCGCTGAAACCAGCCGTCCTAGGACAACCCTTGGAGAAAAACGGCAGCACTTCAACCTAAGAATTACCGATCAGTTTCCCATGTTAAATATCGGCGCCCCCTTTTCAGTAAAGGGTTGGCATGATACCCGAAGAAAAGTGGGCATTTGGAGTAGGAGGAAGCAACCCTTTGACTTCCTGGACCCCCAAAGGACCCCTTTTTTCTGCCTTTGTACCCCTTTTTTTTGGGTCAAAGGCAGAAAAAAGGGGTCCTTTGGGGGTCCAGGTTGCTGCTTCGATAGGCAATGAGACATGAATGAAATGGAGCCCGAATCGAACCATTGCTCGGCAACGGGATCTCCAGGATCATTCCCGCATATTCCCGCCCATCCTGCAATCCTGATTCCCTACTCACAATTACCCTCCTTGATTCAGGCTACTCTCCAGAACAAGTGCCACCCATGTAGTCAAGGGTTGACATCTGAATCATACCCTTCGAAAAGGTGTGCCCTTTTTGGCTCAGCTTGGAGGGAACAAGTCTAATTCCCAGCACTTGTTCTGGTCGTTGCTCACAAGTTTGTTCGCACATGCAACTAAAACAACTGCATAATGCGCAAATGTTCTGATTGCAATTGGTGGCTCGAAACTGACTGCCCATGTACATCATGTGTTGCGCACCCACCCCATCAAAAGGGCAAGCAACATGTGATCATGTACTCAAAAGTGATATGTCATAGTCACATCGCAAACTCATTCTGAGGAACCCGAACAAATTGGCGACGTTCCTTTGGTTCCCCGGTTCAGCAATCCTAAAACTGACTCCGAAGACATACCCATCCCCCCCCCTCCACATCCTCTTACACCGCAAAACACAGTGAATTTTTGAGGGACACCTGGCTTTCCAAGGTAAGTATATCCTTTTGTAGTCAGGAGTTGAAATACCTGGAACCCCAAGTAGCTACTTGTTTGCAGCCGCTGGAACCCCAATGAGCGCCTTGCTGTCTAGGTAGGATGGACGAATTCAGGCACCCTTAGCAGCCCTGACATGATGATTTTCCTTGCAAATACAAAACAAACAATATCAAACAATGGTTTCAAGCATGGGTTCAAAGTGGTGCGAGAAGCGGATTCCGTCCATCTGTAGATCGATACCCGATCTTTATTCTTAAGGCAGGGCCAAGGACGGCGACTAATCGCCCAGTCGCTGCGGCTAGCAGCTCTGATCACCGCGGACATGAGCCTAGGCGCCCGAGCCTACACCCCCCCCTCCCCGGCCCCTGGCTTGCTCCCCCTCGTATGAGCAGCAGTAGAAATGGGCTTGTGGCAAAAGGGGTGCCAACCAAAGTGGCTTCCTTTTCTTGCACCCAATCCTGAAAAGGTGCCCCCCCAAGAAAAGAAACGCCCACACACACAAACCTGCAACAAATTCCAAAATCTGAATTGAGTGTTCTGCAAGACACGGACCTTCGTCATAAGCTCGGACAACCCCCGTGAGCTCGCCATCCAGCGGGGAAGCAGATAGCTATCCGGTAGAAGGAGGACGGGCTTGGACCAATTAATTTAAATCCAACCTCTGAAAGCCCAAACTGTAACCTTGGTTGCTGTTGATCCCACCGCAAAAGCTTAGTTTGTTGTGGGATTGACGGAAAACTCTTCATTTCCCAAAGAAGCTGGACCCAAGCCAATCCAGTAACTCCACGTCTTCACTTCAGTGTCATGTTTCAAGGATTTTCAATAATTGCCGAAAAACACCGCTTGGACACCCTCTATTGCAATATGTGAACCGAAAAGCAACGGATGTGTTGGCCAGAAAGAGTAAACAACATCCACTAAACGCTACTGAAAGGGTCGTACCGAAAAGTATAAAGTCCAAAACGGTACTGAGGGAGTGGGTCTGAGAAAATAACGCATCCCGAAATTTCAAGCGAGTCCGCGAATGAGCTCGTGAACCAAATTGCAAGAATGGAACGATGTGGGGATTCGATTTGGCTATGGGTGAACATATGTGTCTGCAAAATGGAACCCAGGCAAATGTAAACATGGACTAAAACCTGCGGTCCCCTGGCGTCAGTTTGATCCACAACCATCTTCCCTTCCCAAAAGCAAACGTGTTTTCTGCAGGTACCATTCTTTTCTCTGGCTTGAAGGGCAAACCAAAGGAAAACCACCATTTCTCACTTCCTGAGTTGTTGTGGCCAAAATTTATGTCTTTCGCTCGTGAACCCCCCCCCCCCCGAATCGTTGAGTTCAAAAGCCACAACTTGGTCAACCTGGTTGCTGTTGATCCCTCTGCAAACATTTGTCATCTTTTTGTAGCTTCAATGCGGAAAACTCATGACTTCAACCAAAAAGATCGAGTCTAAAGACCCATTACCCAATAGCAGCAGTCAAGAAATAGGCAAACTGTCTCACCGGCCCAGTGCCGTCTCCGTCCACCGTCCGTCGGCTTCGCCTCTGCGCCAAAGGGTCTTCCCTGGCCAGCTCCACCCCCGCACGCAGCAGCAAAGCGTCCAGTGCCACGCGCCTCGGCTCAGCAAGCGAGGGCCACTTTGGACAACGCAGGCGCCGACGCGCCAAGATAGATCTATATATATATATATACACATACACACACACACATATATATATATGTATATCCAGTAGCGAGCTTAGAATAAGGGTGCCAACTTTATTCTGTAGTCAATTTCAGTATGAGAACCCTCCCCCCAAATAAGGGGAGAGAAGGCACTTTTGGGGGACCTAGTATTTGTGGGGGTCGTGCGAAATGACTTCACCTGAAAACTGCCCTTCCGCCAACAACCTTCCGCAAAACCCTTCCGCCCATGGCAAATCTACACACGAGCTATCACTGGTTTTCGATCTGGCGCTTCGGCATCTCTTCCGCGCAGTGGGAAGCTCATGCCATGTAAGCCTGGAGATTTGGAATACCAAGCCGAATGCATGGGTTTTGGCACGACGCCCATATGTATATATATATATATATATACATATATACATATTATAGATATACCCCCTTCTCCAAGTACCCGCCTTTGTTAGTTGGGAAAACCTTGCTTTCCATGGTAAATGACCTCCATTTTTGGTAGAGGATGATACCCTGAACAAATGCGGGTATTTGGAGGAACTGAGTAGGGGGTATGTATCTCTCTGCAAATTTCACTGTTTGTCCAAAATCTGATTTTGTATTGGGTCCCCAAGCAAAGGATCTTTAGCATGGTAAGCTCGTTTTACCGCCAGGTGAGCTCGCCCTGCCCCCATTGACCAAGGTTGCACGAGTTGCATATATACAAATGTCGCTCTTCTTGGGGGAGTGTCCTTGTTCTGAGGGTGCTCTGGCCCTTCTTGCCGGTTTTAAAGAGAAACCAAAGGAAAACCACATTTGTGTGTGTGTGTGCTTTTTTTTTAAATTTGTTTTTCCAGTTTTGTTCTTCTTTTTTGAGGGCCCAACAAAGACACACACCTGGATGTGAAAACAGAAACATGTGGTGCACATTCTGCACTTGTTGGGTGTGGCCGATTGTCTCTAAGATGCCATGATTTGCCACGCATTGCCTTCTGTGGTTGCAGTATGGTTGGTTGACTTGCAATATGGGTGTCTTGTTTAACCCCCCCCTGTACAACCAAAAAAGGTGTCCTTTTGGTTTCGCTGTACAACCACCAAACAAGGTACCCCCACAAACCAAAAACGGTGTCCTTTTCTGGGATAGGGTCGTACTTATAACTTGAGTTATAAGTTACTACAAGTGGACTTATAACGTGGGACAAGTGGACTTATAAGTTTGCTAAGTCCGAGTCCTAGTTATAAGTTACTTGTCTAGGGGTATCTTAGATAGGCCCACTTATAAGTTCGAGCTAAGTTCCGGGTGCCGGGACTTAGAACAAACTTAGCTGGAACTTAGTTTTTTGCACCATTTCAGGAAAACAGCTTTTTGGCATCCAGCGTTTGCGGAGCAATGCCCAAACCGAGTTTGCCTCGCTGCGTCTTGACGCGCGTCCTCATGCGAAAAAAGCACGCGCGCTTTACTCCTGACGTGTCGCAGAGCACATCGCTGAACGCGAGTCCAACCTTACACCGGGCGATGCGTGCGAATATTTTTTCGAATACGACAGGTCGGCGTATCGCAGCGGCTGGTCGGCTCAGACTGCACTAGGCGCGCGCGCATGCAGTTTACGCTGTTTGTTCGCGCTGCTTCGCACGTTTGGCTCGATGGAGCCGGAGCACTTTTTGCACTGATTGACTCGGTTGAATTTTGTTGTGCGATAATCGTTTCTATAGCGGTGTCTCCGCTGGCGGCCGGTCCGCCTTAATATAGTCGCATGGGGCGGTATCTCCGCCGGCGGCCGGTCCGCCCCTTTTGCTTTTCTCGTTTGATATATCATTGTAGCGGTGGTTCCGCTGGCGGCCGGTCCGCCCAGCTATTTTTGCCACGTTCATTTTCATTCCAAGATGGCACTTGAAGCGGTTGTCCGCTGGCGGCTGGTCCGCCCAGAAATTTTTCAGCGTTGATTTTTATTTCGAGATGGCACTTGAAGCGGTGGTCCGATGGCACTTTGCAATTTTTTGCATGTTTGGATTGTGAGTGCGCGGGTGAAAGCCTGCAAGACTCAACCAAGGCTCCAGAATCCAGACTGCTGACTGCAAACTCCACACTCCAGACTGCAGACTCCAGACTGCAGACTCCAGACTGCAAACTCCAGACTGCAGACTCCAGACTGCAGACTGCAGACTCCAGGCTGCAGACTCCAGACTGCAGACTCCAGACTCCAGACTGCAGACTCCAGACTGCAAACTCCAGACTCCAGACTGCAGACTCCAGACTGCAGACTTCAGACTGCAAACTCCAGACTCCAGACTGCAGACTCCAGACTGCAGACTCCAGACTGCAGACTCCAGGCTCCAGAATGCAAACTCCAGACTGCAGACTCCAGACTGCAGACTCTAGATTGCTGCACACTCCAGACTGCAGACTCCAGAGCAGACTCCAGACTGCAGACTCCACACTCCAGACTGCCAACTCCAGAATCACGACTGCAGACTCCAGACTGCAGACTCCAGGCTCCAGAATGCAAACTCCACAGACTGCAGACTCCAGACTGCAGACTCCCGGCTGCAGACTCCAGACTGCAAACTCCAGACTGCAGACTCCAGACTGCAATCTCCAGACTACAGATTCCTGACTCCGGAATCCTGACTCCTGACTCCAGAATCCACAGTCCAGACCCAAGAATCGAGCATCCAAACAGCCCCGCCCCAAAGCCCGGAAAGGCCGCTCCAGTTTTTTCGAACTTAACAAAACTTAACTTAACTTAACCTGGGCGGGTCGTGTTGAGGCGTGGAGTCCCTATTGTAGCTCAATCAACTTAACCGCCAAAATGTCCCCGCGAGGCCCAGTTGCGTCACCACGACTTAACATAACTTAACTTGGCCCCGTGGCCGAATTCCACCAGAAAATGATCAGGATCCTGGAGTCATGAGTCTGGAATCTGGATTGTGGAGTCTGGAGTCTGGAATCTGGAATCTTGAGTCTGAAGTCTGGATTCTGGAGTTGGCAGTCTGGAGTCTGCAGTCTGGAGTCTGGAGTCTGCAGTTTGCAGTCTGGAGTCTGTGAAGTCCGCAGTCTGCAGTCTGGGCTCTGCAGTCTGGATTTTGGAGTTGGCAGTCTGCAGTCTGGAGTCTGGACTCTGCGGTCTGCAGTCTGGAGTCTGGAGTTGGCAGTCTGGAATCTGGAGTCTGGAGTCTGCATTCTGGAGTCTGCAGTTTGGAGTCTGCAGTCTGGAGTCTGCAGTCTGTGGAGTTTGCATTCTGGAGCCTGGAGTCTGCAGTCTGGAGTCTGCAGTCGTGATTCTGGAGTTGGCAGTCTGGAGTGTGCAGCAGTCTAGAGTCTGCAGTCTGGAGTCTGGAGTCTGGAGTTTGGAGTTTGCATTCTGGAGCCTGGAGTCTGTAGTCTGGAGTTTGCAGTCTGAAGTCTGCAGTCTGGAGTCTGCAGTCTGGAGTCTGGAGTTTGCAGTCCGGAGTCTGCAGTCTCGAGTCGGAGTCTGCAGTCTGGAGTCTGCAGTCTGGAGTCTGCAGTCTGCAGTCTGGAGTCTGCAGTCTGGAGTCTGGAGTTTGCAGTCCGGAGTCTGCAGTCTCGAGTCGTCTGCAGTCTGGAGTCTGCAGTCTGGAGTCTGCAGTCTGCAGTCTGGAGTCTGCAGTCTGGAGTCTGGAGTTTGCAGTCTGGAGTCTGCAGTGTGGAGTCTGCAGTCTGGAGTGTGGAGTTTGCAGTCAGCAGTCTGGATTCTGGAGCCTTGATTGAGTCTTGCAGCCTTTCATCCGCGCACTCACAATCCAAACATGCAGAAAATCGCAAAGTGCCATCGGACCACCGCTTCAAGTGCCATCTCGAAATAAAAATCAATGCTGAAAAATTTCTGGGCGGACCAGCCGCCAGCGGACAACCGCTTCAAGTGCCATCTCGAAATGAAAATGAACGTGGCAAAAATAGCTGGGCGGACCGGCCGCCAGCGGAACCACCGCTACAATGATATATCAAACGAGAAAAGCAAAAGGGGCGGACCGGCCGCCGGCGGAGATACCGCCCCATGCGACTATATTAAGGCGGACCGGCCGCCAGCGGAGACACCGCTATAGAAACGATTATCGCACAACAAAATTCAACCGAGTCAATCAGTGCAAAAAATGCTCCGGCTCCATCGAGCCAAACGTGCGAAGCAGCGCGAACAAACAGCGCAAACTGCATGCGCGCGCGCCTGCGCTGCTGCGTTGAGTCACACGAAAATGTGTGCTTTCCAGCGCGTAACGCTTCGTCACTGCCATGCTTCAAAACGCATGTTTTTGCCAACTCAATGAATTTAGAATGCACTTAGCAGACTTAGAAAAACCTCTTTTCTAAGTTCAAGATAAGTTACTTATAAGTCCAAGCTAAGTGCTATGTCACTTATAACTCCAGCGTAAGTACGGCCCTATCCCAGTTGGTTTCGCTGTACACCAAACAAGGTACCTTCCAAAAAGGCGCGCCTGTGGGGCTTGAAGGGGGGTGTCTTCCATCCCAACATTCTACTTCAAGCAGGCTTGGCAGCAAACTCTGCTCATCCCCCGCCCCCTCCAATCTAGGGAGAAAACCACGAGGCAACCGGGACGCAACGGGCAACACTAGCAATTTTCGGTCTGTTCAGTGACCCTTGAGAAATGGGAGCCCTTTTTGGGGACAGACAAAGGGTGCCACTGGACTTCCCCTGGAGCTCCCACCCTCGGAAGCTGCAACCTGCACCTCCCAGCCGCTTTTTCCCCACGGTCCAACACCCCCTTGCTGTCCAAAAGGCAGTGGGTGAGCGGTGCTGGAAATACCAACGCTTTTGTTTGCGGGGTATGTTTTTTGTCAAAAACCGAACGGTTTTCCATGGTAAACTCCCTTATTTTTGGTAAAGGGTTGACATGATACCCCTTGAACCAATCAACATGTTTCTCTTCAAGCATAGGGCTGGCCCAAACCTGGCAATCCCTCTATCTCCGCGTTCGAATATGCCCCCGGAGGAAAAAAAAGGGGAAAAAAAGAAAAGAAAAAACAAACGCTCCAGTGTTAGATTCCCGTTAAACCAACGGGGGAACATGAACACAACACACTTCTTGAGCAAATGGAAGTATATGGTTTCTTTCTGGGACCCATTTGCTCAGCAACTGCTGAAAAATAAAGTATGTGGCCCCTTGATCCTGAAAACTTGGCCGGCCCAAAATCATGAGCGAAATCATCCCTTTGTTCAGGCGCAGCTTTCTACGGGTGAACTCCCCATTCCTTTCATCCATCGCTCATTTCAAAAAAGCTTCAACCGTGTTTTCCCTGGAGGTCCAAAAAAGGTGTTCAAGAAATGAAAACTTCAAGGGAACACCTTTTTGGACACCCTTTTTTGGAAAACTTCAACCGTGTTCAAGAAATACTTCTCCCTGAAGAACGGGGAAGGTACTTCCCCCATCGCTCTGACGGCCCTTCTGGGGCCACGGGTCCCAGATTTCTCTCAGGCTCCCACAATCGCGGGGCGGAGAGGCGATTCACCGCGGAGGCCTGGCGAAGCTTTCAATGGACCCGACGCCGAAGCAGACACCCCGGGAATTTCTCACTTCCCAAGTTGACTGGCCAAAGAAAGTCCTGGAACTTTTTGCTTACCACTAAAATGGTCTTTCCAAAAAGTTTAAAGTCCACCAACTCAGGAAGTGAGGAATTGGTGCTTGGGACCCGGTCTCAAAAACCAGGTGGTTCGAAGGCCCTAAATCAATCGAATTGGAGCCTCTGGGTGGAAAAAGATGTCAGGCATGGCTCGTCGTTTCAACTTTGCTTTTTCCGGAAAACGAACGCCGACCCACGGGTAACTACCGAGGCTTACAAAAACCCACTGGCCCAAGATGCAGCGGGAAAACTAAGCGCTCCTGTATGGCTGGTCCTTTCCACGGCTCTCCTGGGTTTCCTGGATCGCCCGTTGCAAGCTGCCTTTTTTTCCATCAACAACCAGCAACAGTGACTGAAAAAAGCAAGCAACGTGGCTTTCCTGTTTTGGTTTTTGCTTTTTTCTCCGAATTTCCAATCGCCCACCACGTTTTGGTAACTACCGAGCCTCAAGAGGACAAACACCCACTCCACCGGTGGCTCAAAATGCAGCTGGAATACTACCCCCTACTCCAAATCACATTTTGATAACTACCGAGCCTCAATATGGAAAATAAATAAAAACAGAGGTGGCCCAAAATGCAGCGGGCAAACTCAGCTGACATTGGTTTGGGCTGGCAATGAATTACTTGGCGGAGTTCGTCTCACCCAAAGGCCCTTTGGCCAACGGACATGGACCTGAATTCAGGACTGGTGAAGTTCCCGGGGCCCCACATCGACCCCAAAGGAGCCCCGAAAGGGGAACAAGATTTCCTTAAGAGGCTCTCGATTGGGGCCTTCAAACAACCTGGCTTTGAGACCCCCAACCATGTCCGGGGTGTCTGATGGAGGGGTCGGGTCTCCAAGTGGAAGCCCCAGGAGCGTCTGGGTAAGAAAACGAAGTCACTGAAAGAACAGACCGAAAGAGAAGGAACTCCATTGTGCACCCCACCGAAAATCACCGCATCATCCCTCGGAAAAAGAAAAAGGAACCTCGTTGGACGACCTCGCAGCCCGGGTTCCCCGAGGCTCTGAGGCGCTCGCAATGGAGTCGCCCACCTGGGAGATCCCGAGCTGAGCTCATAGAGTCCCGAGCCCTTACTCCAAATACCCAAGCCCCTACTCAAAATACATGTTTTTTTCTTCTGTTGTTTTGTTTTTGAAAACCTGGTTTTCCACAGCAAATACCTCCTTTTGTTTCGTAGAGGGTCGACATGATACCCTGAAAAAAATGTATTTTGCAAACCCGACTTTGCAGGTATTTACCAGAAGCTCGACATGATACCCCAAAAAACGGGTATTTGGAGTAGGGGGGTAGGGTCTCCCTAGGATGAGGGTTAGCCCTACTTAACAGAGACTTGCAAGTGGGTAGCCTAGATTACCAACCCCATCCTCCAAATACCTGCTGTTTTCAGGGTATCATGTCGACCCTCTACTAAAAAAGAAGGTATTTACCAGGTTTTCCCAAAATTACCCTGACAAAAGCGGGTATTTTGAGTAGGGGAAACTTGGCCGAACATCCAAGTAGGATCTCACCCTCCCCCGTCCGTCGGGATTGGGCTTGTCTCAAGCTGGGGCGATCAACCCATGGAGGAATGCATGTGGCTCGGCCCAGGCAGGTCGAAAGACCCACACACACCCACATACACACACACACACATGTGCGTATAATACATATCCATACTGTGGTGCACCACCTAGGAGAGCCTGGAATGATGATTCCCTTGTAAATACTGGTTTCCCATGGCTTCCAACTGGTGCAGGATTGCGTCCATCCACAGTAGGGATAATATGAACTCCTAGTATGACCCTCTACCACCCTGTGCGTTCTGGCATCCCGTGGGGGAATGGCCAACCAACCCCCAAGCCTTAAGAAGCTGTGTGTTTTTTTTTCTTTTGCCTGTCTCGCAGGAGGCGCCTGCCTCACAGGAGGCTCAGGTCTACCAGCCTCAGCGTGGCAAGCAGCCTCCTGTTGCGCTCGGGCTGCGACTCCACCTTGTGGACCATGGTCGGCATGGTGCATCGCCTGACCCATTCTGGCAGGAGCAGCCTCTTCCTCACTGCATGTGGCGCTGAGCCCAAAGCTATCATCGTCGTCAACTTCCCTATCGGCGGCTGCTGTGGCTGAGGCCACATCCCTGCTGTATGCCGCCATGGGATCCTCTGCATCAGCCGCCCTGCGGCCACCAGTCCTGACATTCGGGTCATCAGCGCCGCCCTCTCTTGCTCTTGCTGAGATGCGCACCACAAAGCGCGCATGCAGCTTCTTCTGCTCAGGGGTGAGCGCAGACCCGGTCGGCTACTCGCCTGCTCAGCTTTTCATGGCAAGGCCAGGAGATCCAAGCAGTGCAGCGCAGGCCGTCGGCCAGTTGGGGGTCAAACATCAGCAGTGGATGCACTTGGCAACCTCGTCGGCTGGCACACCTTCGGCTGCGTGGAGCAGTGGGAAAATTGCCTGGCAGGAGTGCCTGGATGCCCGAAGGGCTCTTGCTTGGCAACGCTCTATCCAGGGAGCGATCGGCGGTGAAGGCAGGATGCTTCGGCTTTCACTCGAAGGCTTGACCTGCAGTGGCCAGGCGGTGTACTTCCGCCGAAAGTACATAGGTCGGTTGCGGGTTCCCAAAGCCCCTCCACATTCAAGGGATTGAGTTCAACTTGCTTCCACATGATGCTTTGGTAAGCCCGAGAACCAAAACTGGGTCCTCCAGTAGAGAGGTTAGAATAAGGGTACCAACTTTTTCGGTAGTCTATTTTAGTTGCGGAACCCTCCCCCAAAAAAGGGTGAGAAACGGCACTACTGGGGAAACTAGATTCATAAGCCCGAGAACAAAAGGTTTCTGTTGAACCCCTGCACCGTAGTCAAGAAAAACAATCAAAACAGTGCGGAGGGTTGCCTTGTACAACGGTAACTGGCATCCACTCGGTTCCTTTCGCGCCGGGCGCTCCCGCGCTGAAGGGCAAGCCCAGGCACTTCGATGCCGCGAGCGCGCCCTGCCGGCATCGTAAGCCCTCCAAATACCCGCCTTTTTAAGGGATTTTTGTTGGGAAACCTGGTTTTCCATGGTACACATCTCCTTTTCATTTGTTCACCGCATTTTTGGGAAAACCGATCGGTTTTCCATGGAAAATTCCAGAGACCTTGTTTAGTAGAGGGTCGACATGATACCCTGAATCGGTTTTCCAGGGTGAATACCGATCCCTTTTTTGGTAGAGGGTCGACAAATGATACCAACTGAAAAAAGAAGCCGGGGGAATTTGGCAGTGGCTCAAACAAGTGGAATCCCAACATGGCACCTTGGCAAATGGAACCCAAGACGAAAACCCGCGGTTTGCCCCAGCTCTTTGATTTTGAGCCATGCCCATTTGGAGTTGGGCCTTGGATGCCTCAAGGCCCCAATGGACTGGCCACACGTGGCGAAAAACCGCGAAAGCTGGCCGCAAAATGAGCGAAGCGTTTTGGTTTACCACGAAATGCCTGTGAAACCCAGCAAAAAGCGGCACCCCTTGCTTGGGTGTTCAAGGGAAACCACCTATAGCCAAGTTGCGGTTTTTTCCCCCCCCCCCCCCCGTTTTTTTTGAGTTCGGTTTGTGGGGTAAAGTTCAGGGAACAAGCGATGGCAACTGGCGATCCAGGTGGAATCCAAACCGGAAAAGTGACTAAAATCCATGAACTCGGAGATGGATCTTTAAGCTATATACTTCTCAGTTGTCCAAACGACCCAGAAATAGATTGGTAAACCATTTTTTTCCGACCTTGATAAAGATGATGGTTGCCACAAAGGGAAACCAAAAGATCAAAAGGTCGATTCGTTCCCCTTGGGCAAGTGAGTGCGTAACCCCTGGACCCTCGAACCCTTAAAAAAGGGAACTCACCAAGCATCATGTTTGGTCAATATTTGAGTGGCCCAAAGGGATCCTGGCCTGGAAAGGGACCCTGGAAAGGGTGTTGCAGGTTAACGAGAGAATGCGAACAGCATGGCTCCCTGCATTTCCAACATCCAGGATCAGGAAACCACCTTGAATTGGCCAAGTGATGTTTAACACCAACGAAATGGACATATAGGAGCACAAATCAAGGAGAACAAGCCTAATTCACAAGCCCAAGAAAATCATAGGAATATCACATGGTTGCCCAAGGACCCAGCAATAAAGGAGAACCTTTGGGGCCCATGACTAAAAATGGAGCAAAACATAAAATCGAAAGGTCAAAAGGTTGGTTTTGGGCAACTGAGATTTTGCTTGAGGGCCAACGTAAGCAATCAACAAAAGAGTCAACCACTCTGTAACTTAGAGGTGGCGGGTTCAACAGCGACCACAAGGGGCACATGCGGCGATTTCAAGCAAGTAGGTAGCCTGGGCTACTACACCAGCAGAACTTTCTGCCGACATCCAGGATGCACGCCCCCCGGGGGCCAAAACGTGAGGTTCTTATCTAGTAAGCCAGAAATTCACTAGATAAGTAGGGGAACCCTCCCCCCAAAAACATGCAAATGGGCACTATTGGGGGACCTAGCTATGGAAAGCGGCCAGCCCAAGCAACCATGAGCCACCCTTCCACTCCAGGGTTTTGAGTGAAGGGCTGACATCACGCTTTTTTCAGGGTATTTTGATGGAAAACCCATCGCTTTTCCGCGTACCAAATCGTTTTTTTAGAAACGGGGTGTGACAAAAACTATATGTTTTTCTTCTTTATATATATATATTGCTATTATTATTATTGTTGTTATTATTATTAATATTTTTATTTATATATATATATACAACTATATATATATACATACACACCTAATTCCCTCCCCATGGAAGTCTTTTTTGGTTCTTATTTCTTTGGGTACCCCCTTCTGTAGTGAATTTCCCTCGTGATTTGCAGGGTACGCCGATGCCGTCGCGAGACCGACGCCTCCGAAAGGCACTTCTGGTAGGCCTTCTTCAGCTCCTGCAGCGGCTCGAGCCTGGGCTGCCCGACGCGAAACCAGGGGAGGTGTTCCCCCCCCCCTAGGGTCTGGGGTGAAGTGGGGTTTCCCTCCAAAAAAAAAACAAGAGGAAAGGGAAAGCAAAGGGGGAAAAGTAAGCCAAGGGTCTGGGGTGAGGTTCCCTCACAAAACTAGAGGAAAGGGAAACCAAAGGAGGAAAAGAAAGCCAAGGGTGGGGTGAAGTGGAGTTTCCCGCAAAACACCCACAGGAAAGGCGCTAGGTCCTCCAGATTTGAGCGGTAGTTTAGTTTTAGTAGGGGAACCCTCCCCCAAAAAAGGGGTGAGAAAGGAAATTGGGGAACCTAGTACGGGAAACCAAAGGAGGAAAAGCCAGCCAAGGGTCTGGGGTGATCTGGGGGTTTCCCGATCCCTTGGCGAAAAAAAATCGTCCCCGTTGACGGCCCGTCTAGGCCCTCGGCGCCGCAGTAGCGTCCGACTCCAGGCCGGGGAAGATCTGACGAATCTAGCCGACCCGTGCCACGGTTTGGCACAACCCCTCCCACTAATGTTGACCCCATATGGCCATGGGTCAAAACACAAATCGTGCCCCCAGTGAACATCCCAATCCCCACTAAAATAGGTACCCCAAAATGGGATCCCATTGGTGTTGACCCACAGCCATTTTGACAGACCCTTGTTTGTAAATGTGGGGGTGTCCATTTCTGGGTTTCGGGGGGATTCTGACCACGATTGGAGGGGCCCCGAAGCCGAAAAGTCGCAAAGGGGCACGCTGCATGCAAGCAAAAACAACACAAAGCAATAGATTCTATTCGAACATAATGTTAACCCCGGATTAATAAACCCCTGGTTGACTAATAGGGGACCCCCCTAATAATGGGACGGGTTTATTAATCCTGGGTCAACATTATGTATGATTGGATCTATTTCGTATGGTTTACTTGCAGTGTGGCAGCCCGCCACTGCACATGAACAGAAATACAAAACAAACCAACAGCCCTCCAGAACGAACGAAGATTGCGAAATCAACCCATATCCGCCGGTTGTCTCTCAAAAAAAGGCTGACTCACATACGCTGCAGCTTCACACGGAGTTCAATAGCAATCCCGAGGGAGCGATCGCCAGGTCAGTGACTCAGGGAAGACGCTGCCCCGTGGAACTCGCCAGGGTCACCCTACGGAAGCCTCCAAGAGAAAGCTGCCCCCAGCCACCCCAGAGCCGATTTCTGGGTAGAGAGCCCCGTAGCTTTCAGCTGGAGAAATCGACTCCCCAATGGATCCCTTGCACCTCTCTTGTAGGCAACCCTTCGCCGGTGTCCTTTTGGCTTTTCCAGGTGGTTCAAAGGGTTCGTACATCTACTAAAAATGAGCAAACACCCTAAAATCTGAAACACTTTAAACAACAAAACATACCAACAACAGTGAAGCTACTACCTAGGAAGAACGCGGGATCACTGGGCTGGCTCGTCGTACCACACGAATCGAACTCGAAGCCGCGCAGGCCTGCGTAAGGTCCTTCTGTAGGCCCTGCAGCCTTAGAACCATGGCGAGGCTGAAGACCCCGCCCCCTGGAAAAGCGACTTCAGGGTCCCAAGACAGTTGAGGTCTCCAGGCTTTTGGGGTTCAAGGCTCCAAGAGGGTTGTGGGGATGTCATGCATCCGGGGCAAGTAAAAGCCAGTCCAAAGTCCTCCGACGTTTTGAGGGCACCCTGTTCAGGGCGGCTTTTTGGAAAGGCAAAGGGGAAAACCACCATTTGGACGGGTCCCTGATTTCAATAAAGTTATACACACCCATATAAACCCCGCCCCCCTCCCTCCCCCCCCCCCCCAGGAGAAAAAAAACAAAAACAAAAAACGATAACTCATAATATAATCCAAGCCCCCCTCCCCCCTCCCCCCCCCCCGCCCAGGAAAACAAGTAACTCGTCTAAACCAAGCCCCTCTCCCCCCTCCACAAAACAAAAACCACATCAACTCAGGCGACTGCCCCCTACACCAAACACCCACTATTTTCAGGGTATGATGTTGGCTTTTTACTAAAAAGGAGGCCTTTACCACGGAAACCCAGGTGTTTCAAAAAAAAACAAAAAACGGGTATCTGGAGCAGGTGGTTAGGCCCGCTTGAGCTCAGCGGCTCCTGGCTCAGCTCCGAAGCATTCTCTCGAGAGGCCTCGGCGGACACTCAGGCGATCGCCTTTCGGGGCGAAAGGTGAGTGCCTCCTACTCCAAAGACCCGCTTGCTTTGGTGATTTTGTTAAGGGACACTTGGCTTGCCAAGGCAAAGATATCCTCTCGAAGCCTTAGGTGCCCAACTATAGCCGACAGCCCTGTTTCTCCTCACGTGGTACCCGTATCACCTCTAAATCAGAGACAGCAACAGCAATGTTCTGCGCAGTGAAACTTTGTTACAAGGCGGGGCTGCCAAAAAGGGGAAACCAAAAAGGTCAGAAGGTCGACTTTGGACCAGCGAGCTGGAACAAAAACGATGTCAAAGGTTGATGTTCCCCTGGGGGAATGGTTTGAGTTTTCTTGCCATCATTAGAGAGTCAGCATTTCAAGTGGCAGGTTAGTAGAAACAACCAAGGTTTCGATGACCCCCCCAGAAACTGGCTATATCATGACCACTAAAAGAGCACCTAAACCCTCACTACCCTTTCAAAAACGGATTTTACCCCAATTTTACGGAAAGAACCTGTTTTTTTTCTCCTGATTTCAAAGGGAAACCCTCCCCACAAGCAAGCTTGGCAAGCCCGAAATCCGCTGCTGCAACTTTCGGATGTCAACCTTAGGCATGTCCAAAAGCGCTGGTCAACCAGGGGTCCGGTGGATGCATCCAACCATCCGGCTTCACAAAGATTCCTTGCACCTAGATCCCCACTTGCCCATATTTTCCAGCTACTCTTGCAAACTTTATGGGCTACTAGTGGGTAAAGTGGCTGGAGAAAAGTAGCTACTCGGGGACCTAGGTAATTAGTCGGCAATGGGTATACAAAGGGTACAGCCATCCATCGTTGCCGCAAAATGGAAAAAGGGCTGCCACAAGTGGAGACCTCCGGTAGTTGTCTCCCCACTCCCCCAATCAACCATTTTTGAGGGACCCGGTGGTGATGGTAACAAGCAATTTTAGTTGGCCCAATTTTCTCAGAAGATCACTGAATACAATCAAACATAACAAACAGCTAGTCAACAATCAGACTTTGAGCAATCTGGGGTTTCCTCAAAACCACTCCTGATCTATGACCATCTAGCCACCGAGTTGGATTTAGAGACAGAAAAAAGCGGATCCTGAGCCACTTCAAGCGATTCTGCCAAGTCGCCCCCTGAAGGCGTGACAGCATTCCCTGCATGGACTGCTTCACCTGGAACTGGACATGTCATTTGCGCCACCGCAAGGCATGTGCAAATTGCAGGTGTGTGACCAACAAACGTTCCTTTTCAGCCTGCCGCCCAACATGAAAAGAGCAAAGCAAGAATCATAAGAACAACACAACAATCAGAACCAAGCAATGCCAGGAACAGGGAAGGAACCCAACAAACAGAACAACAAAAGTGAACAACCAGTGAAGAATGCCAGAACAACAATCAGAACCCAACAAACTACAACCTTGCCAAGCCAAAGGCTGAGTGAAGAATTCCCCCCCCCAAATTTTCCCCCCCCCGTCCTGAGAGAAGCTGGAGCTGCCCCCTTCGCGCGCTTGCGCCTGAGACGGAACTGGAGGGTTGAGTCGAGGAAAAAAACCGCCGACGCGCTGGAGCCCTTGGATGTCCATGCTTCGAGCCTAATGTAGCTAAGTCAGTTGAACATCCAAGCGCGCAGGTGAATAAAGTTAAGCCATGGTTAAAAGGGAGCGTCTGTTTTCCCGTTTAAGCCATCTAGAACCATCATCAGCCATCCACCATGGCCCCATAGCACCAAGCCTCAACCCATAGAGCGTCTGGTTTACCCCATATTCCATTCAGAACCATCATACTAGCCCAAACATACCCCATGAATCCCCATGGTTATAAGCTACTTACCTGACGCGGGTTCAACCACCCATCTCCCATTTAGAACTACCTAGACTCAACCCTTAAGCCAACTCAACACACACCTAAGGGCCAACTAGGTTTCCAGCAAGTCTTGGTCACAACATGGCTCTCCTCAGATCTGCTACAAGTTTAACGATTTGTGGGTTACATGGAATTCTACCACTAAACCAAAAGCCAAGCCCCAGGAGCCCGGAGCCCGGGAACGCCAAGATTAGGGGGGGATGACTTCAGTTGGTAGGTTGAGGCTCCAGGCGAACATCCAAGTGGCCTCGAACGCTTCGGGTTTTTTCACGCGCTCGGCCGCGCCCATGTGCCCTTTTTTTTAACCGGAAGTGGGCCATTCTGCGGCCGCAAGGGCGCTATAGGCCCCTCCCTTCGCCAGGAGCTGGTCGTGTGTGCCTTGCTCCTCGATGGGAAAACCTCCCAGAGCCCGGGGGAGAAAAAAAAACACCAACGGGCACATGTTCCCTCAAACTTCCCTTCAAAAAGGTTTCTCCAACATTCCCCCCTTGTTCTGTGGGTAGTTGACGGTCGAGGCACCCCGCGCTTCAAAGGGAAACGTCCAAACTAGAGGAAACTAGGCCACTGCGGTGAATGACCAGGTTTGTGGACCAAGCGTTGCATCTCGAAGTCAAAGTACTCAACTTTCATAAAGGAGCAAACCAAGAACCAGCTGACTGGAGCTATTCCCGATGGATGTCCAGCCACCCAATGCTTGCTGTTGGGTGAAGTGGTTGGCGCACCCCTTTCTCGGGTAAGAGGTCTGCCCATCCCCTTTCCTCATACCCTAAGCCTCCCGCTTGCTTTCGGGCCCTCAAAACGGGTTGTTTTCTTTCCGGGCCCCTAGGGACTAGGTCCGGGTTCTTCATTGGAGGGGGGCCTGCCTTGGATGAGCCTTAGGGTGGTATTAAAAACATACTGTGGATGGACGAAATCCACACCTAAGACACCCTCGAAGGATTCGATTCCCCTAGAAATACCAAGAAACACTGAGTTTTCCATAGTTTCCAAGTGGTGCAGGATTTCGTCCACCCACAATATAGGCTCTGTGGCAGCCGGTGCCCCGCCACGGCCACGCCTGGATTCCTCAAGAAGACTCTCGGTCGATTTGGTGAGTCCGGGGGTTTGCTTGGTTGCTGCAACGACCCCCCTGCAAAAAGTGAATCACTTTGTTGGGGTTTAGTGGAAAACCCCTTGATTTCAAAAAAAGTAAAATTCTAAAGATCCAACCCAATAGCAGTCAAGTTTGTGGCTATAATTTTGAGCGCTCCAAATCCACGCGGGCATGTGTGGAAACAGGAGTTGGACCTCCATCGCTTCGGTTTTCCATTTGGTCTCCCGTAAACATGGGTATAAAGCCCAAAACAACCAGCCAAATGCGTCTGTCTTTGTTCGACCTTTCTGAGGTTGGTTTAAAGGGAAGCCAAAGGGAAGCTCACCATCATTTCGAAAGGTAAACAAAGACGAGCCATGCAAATGGACCACGCAACAAATGTTCACCGACCGGTCTCGGCGGAACATCGCGGCGGAAAATCGGAAGAACGTCCTGGACAGCCCCGTCTTGGAGCACCAGCACCTGATCTGCCTCCTGGCCGACGTATCCAGCGGTCCGGCCGCAGTCCGCTGACCCTGTCCCAGAAAGCCCCAGCTGAAGAACTTTAGGCCAGCAAGCGGTTCAAAGGGGTTACGAGGCACTTGGACCCAGAGAGCCATTTTCCACACCTCTCTGGGGGTCTTGCAGAGGGTGCTCAGTAGACCGAACTACTGTGGATGGACAAAATCCCGCACCACCTGAAAAACATGGTTGAAACCATGACATTTGTTGGTATGTACAGGGGAATCATCAAAAACCGTTGATTTCTGATTCCACTGGTGCGAAACGGAGTTCGCAACCATCCGCAGTAGGCAAACCAAAAGATCTAAACTAGGTCCACCAGATTTGAGAGGCTAGAATAAGCTGTACCAACTTTTTCTGTTTTGTCTATTTTAGTAGGGGAACCGAATCTCCAAACCAAAAAAGGGGTTAACACGGGCACCTAGCTGGGGCACCTAGTTGTGGTTGAACTATCTAGTTCACCGTGTTTTGCCGTGCAATTTTTAACGCACAGTGACTTTGTTTGAGCAACATCGACGCGGGAAGTCGGGGTCGGAAACTGACCCCAGCTATAGCTAAAGGTCCCCTTTGCTCCGAAGGCGAGGGTTTCGTCCAGTCCTTGGCCATCTGAAGCTGGTGGGTGATGGCCAAGATGGCCGGGGGGTTCCTCAGCCGCTGGGGCATCCCATGAGTATACCACAAATGGGTGTGACTCAAAATTAAACTGGAGGCCCCCCCTCCACTTACCAGGGTTCCATCTTGGTACCGGCTTTTTGAGCCACAGCCAAACAAAAATACTCCACATGCGAACAATGGGTTTACAAGTGGGGAGTGCTAGGCACCTGGGATTGGTTTGTGTTATGGAGCTTCATCCATCCCAACTACCCCGTTTTGCGGGTGTACTCCAACACCACTGCAATCAACAGAAAACCTATGGAGCCTCTCTAAGGAAACTGCCTGGATCCTCAAACTAAACAAGTGGGACATCACCCCATCCAGCACCCCCGCCTACTGCTTTTTCCCAAGTACTGTTCACACAGCAGTGGTCAAAGGGGCGCGGGTGCGGGATTTAATGTTGGGGTGTTTTGGTTTGAGGGTTGTACATGGGAGAAGTTCAGCGTGGGTTTCAACTCGGGTTTTCCCCTCAAACATGTTGGGGGGGTCTCAACTATTTTACCTTTGAGGCAGTTTCCCCCTTTACACAACCAAAGAGTGTAACTTTGAGGATGTGACTTTTATGGACCCAGAATTGTTTTCTTTCTGGCTTCCTAGCAGGGTAAACATCCTGTTCTGGTAAAGCAATCACCACCATGAGCTCCAGTGAACATGGAACCTGACAGGGACCCGATCCCTTTAAAAAGAGGAAAACAATCTTCCAGGCCCCCTGTCAGGTTCCATGTGAGAAGGGTGGGAGGGTGCCTTAAGTGGGAGGGGGGTGGTTTTTGGTCTGGCGCAATTCCATTGATCTAGTCTTCCCCATAGGGATAAAACAAACATTCTGTTCTGCTTTCCTGGGGAGATAAAACCATAAACACCCTGGGCTGTTGGAAGCATCCCGCTTGGTTGCTGTTGACCCCCTGCAAAAAGTGAATAACTTTTTTGGGAGTTTAGTGGAAAACCCAACTTGTTTTCAACCAAAAAGTTAAAGCCTAAAGATCCAATCCAATGGCAGTCAAGTGGGCTCCCATGGTTTCCAAGTTGTGCGAAATGGCTTTTGTCCATCCACGGTATGGGCTACTTAGCACCCCGTCTTTTCCGCCAAGCAACAACCGTTTCTCGCGCAAGGCCTGCAGGCTCTGCAGCAGGAAGCGCCCTGTTTGGGCGTCCAGCGCGCTAGTGGCCTCGTCCAAGATCAGCAGCTCCTGACGTGTGTCTGGGCGGGCTGTCCGAGTCGGTCAGAGACTTAATTCAATTGATTCAACCATTGCCAGTGAATTTGTTTGATTCTTAATATTAATGTTGTATAAGCCTTGCCTCTATCAACAATAAATGACCTCCCTTCTTTATCAGTGCTACGGGGGTATTTGGTGGCTGTTGTTCCATATTAACTGTGGATATAGTAACTACAAATTATTGGCAGGGTCACTACTAGTTCATGCCAAGTTATACCAATTTGATACCAATGTGTGTACCAACTTGATACCAATTTGATACCTATTTCATACCAATTGTATACCACAGTTATACTAAAGTTATTATGCCAAGAATATACCAATGTTAAACACATGGTATGCTACAGTTATACCAATGGTATACATTGTTTGTTACCACATTCATGCAAATGTCATACCATATTTGGGCTCAGATCTTATACCCAGTTGGTATAAATGTTGCATCAAATTGATATACCGTTGGTATGAACATTCTTGAAATTGGTATGAAGTCTGGCCCGTAAAATTTGCATAAATCCAGCAAATCCCGACGGCACGGCCAGATTTCATATCAATGGTTGCATCCCCGGATGTATACCAATTTCATACCAATTTCATATATGTTTTATATCAATCTTTTACACATTTTATGCCAACTGGGAATGACATCTGAGCCCAATTGTGGTAACACAAAATGTATAACATTGGCATAACTGTAACGTACAATGTGTTTAACACTGGTATAGTGATATAACTTTGGTATAAAGGTGGCATGCAATTGGTATGAAATTGGCAACAACTTGATTAAAAAACATTGGTGTCAAATTGGTCTGAAATGGGTACTGATTTGGCATCAAGAGTTATTGTTAGAGGCAGGCCCTAATATAGCATATTATGATTATTATTATCTTCATATATCTTGAAATCAAAATCACTTAATCATGTTACGTATAGCACCTTGGCTGGATACAAATTCCCGGGCATAGATGCCTTATGTATGAGCCCTCATTAAAGCTGTACCTATGTCCAGGCATCAGAATCCGTTGGATTGGTCAGGAGGTGTTCCAGGGGGGTTGCCCTCTACAAAAAGGGATTCACATCCCGCAAACCAATCCAAACTACCAAAGCGATCTCATTCCGGGTGCTATCAACATGGTGTCTGAAACAACCGCTGCTGAACCCCCAAAAGGAACTGAATCTCCGGAACCTTCCTGAAAGAATTCCGGGCTCATGGGGTCTGAAACAACAGGTTCTGAACCCCCACTCCTGAAAGCTGCCCCAAAACAACCCAGAGCCAATCTGGGCAGAGACCCCATAGCTGGATGAAAAATGAAACTACCAATGGTGAATTAAACATGGTTCGATCCAACCCATATCTTCAGGACGTCTCTCATTCTTGGCCCACATCCGGGGTGAATAGAAATCAGATTTGCCTCCAGAACAGCATTTACTCTAAGATATCAACCAGTTTTCGGTCTGGAGCCTCCAGACTTGGCTACCAAACCCACTATTTGCTCAAGCTCCCTCGAAAAACAGCAAACTTTCCAGTAGTAAAAATGATTCTCTTTCAGCCCAAGAGTGACAAGTTCACAGATCTTGGCAGATTTCCGCACATGTCCGGGACATCAAGAAAAAGAAGAAAAAACGAGCCGAACCGCCCCAGGGAGCCGAACCGCTAAAACCGAGACGGAAGCGGCGCGATCGCTCCGCGTGGTCGGAGCGCAGCAGCGCACGGGCGAAGGACAGGCGCTGGCGCTCACCGCCACTGAGCCGCAAGCCGCGCTCACCCACCACCTGGGAGGTTGAAACCTCCGGGGGGGGGGGGCGGGCCAGGGACACCCCCCATCAATGCACGGGCTGGTTTCATATGGGGTCAACCTGAGCGCCCGAGTAATATCACCCCTGGAACCCGCCAGCGCCGAGGCGCCGAGTGCATGGTGAGGCCCTCGCCCAGCGCATCCTCCAACCCGCTGGCGCGGATCGCCTCGAGGGGATGGCGCTGGGGCCCGATGGGATGCGCGAGGTGCGTACAGAAGAAGGGGTAGAAAGCCATGAGGATATGGATATAACATATGGCTATGAATTTTAATAAGGGACCCTTTGGTGGACATCGTTTCGGTGGGGATTCATGTCCACCAATTACTTTTGAGGTGGTTCCCTCTTAAATTGCATGGCCAGATGAATGTATACAATGTATATCTACCACATATCTACCATACATACATATGTATATATGTACATATGGATGTACGCATGAATGTATAAGCGAATATAGTTGTACACACAAAACAACGGATGGATCGATGGATGTGCTGATAGATCGATAGATAGACAAATAGATAGATAGATAGATGGATGGATGGATGGATGGATGGATAGATAGATTAGATTAGATTAGAATAGATTAGATTAGATTAGATTAGATTAGATAGATAGATAGATAGATAGATTAGATTAGATTAGATTAGATTAGATTAGATTAGATTAGATTAGATTAGATTAGATTAGATAGATAGATAGATAGATAGATAGATAGATTAGATAGATACATAGATAGAGAGATAGATAGATAGATGGATGGATGGATGGATGGATGGATGGATGGATGGATGGATGGATAGATTAGATAGATAGATAGATAGATAGATTAGATAGATAGATTAGATTAGATTAGATTTAGATTAGATTAGATTAGATTAGATAGATACATAGATAGAGAGATAGACAGACAGATATGGCAATCAAGTAGCTATATACGGCACATGTTTGATTTTAAACTTCTTAGCATAGCACTGTAAAATAGGCTGTGTAGCATCCCTTTCGGAAAAAAAAAAAGAGGCTGGTAGTTGGAGTAGCCTAGTCCCTTAGTCCCTTAGTGCCTTTAGGTATTTTTCACCCCCTTTTTGCCATCAAACAGCCATCCTGAGGTCGCAAGCTTCTGTTAAACAAGCACCCTCAAATAGAGGCCTGTGTAACGTCCCTTTCGCAACAAAGAGCGGGTATTTGCAGTAGCGGCTACATCTATTAAAGTACTTTACCCCTTTTGACGCCCTAGAGCCAATTCTCAGGAGGTACCAGGGGACACTCGGGGCTTGGACGTTGCTAAGTTCCGCCTCCTGGAGACGTTCCTCCGTTCCGCGGCTTCCGTGTGGGTCTGCGAGGGCCAGGTTCTGACGGAGCGTGGTGTTGAAGACCACCACATCCTGACCGAAGAGTCCGTCATTGATTTTTCATTCTGAAAACCCCTATCTCTAGGGGTTGATTCCTCGTCCATTCTGTTCCGCCATCGTTCTTTTCAAAAACCAGCCATTTCCCCAGGGTTTTTGGTGGTTTTCTAGAAAGAAGGATCCTTGAAAAGAATGGGGAAGTTACCCTTACACTATCGCATGCCAGCCTGCTCCAAACTCCTACAAAAACGAAACATAACCTGGTTTTCAGAGGAGAAACCCGAGTTTCAAAAGGCAAACCCCTATCGCATGCCAGGGTGTTGCCTCTCCATTCCCGCAAACGCCGAATGCATACTGGATGTGTCAATTTGTTTTGCCCTTTTTGGGGGGCGGTTTGAGGGAAGACATATGGGACATCAAGTTCGCTCCCTGGTTTTGTAGAAAATCATGCAATGCTGACGTGGTCCCCTTTTGGTGGGAATCCCTTCTTCCAGACCCCACATTAAGTCGCACATGCCCCCTCCCAAATGAAACAGAGGCTTGTTCCCGATTTCGAGCCTGGATGGCTTGCCCCACCTACTTTTTCCATCTGAAATTCCAACAGAAATAGGAGCCTGTTGGAAATTCCAGGTGATTTGGAGCCTGAAATTCCAAGGAAAAAACGGGGCCCAGACTGCACCGCTGGCTGCACGAGGCTGGGCTGGAAGAGGAAAAACCGAGTGGAGTAGTCCAGCCACAGGGCCCAACATACCCCCGAAAGCTCCAAATACCCACCTTTTTGAGGGGTATCATGTCGAGCCTCTACTAAAAAGAGCTTGGTGCTTACCGTGGAAAACCAGGTTTTCAAAATAATACCCTGGCGGGTTTCTTAAGTAGGGGTATGCTTTGTCTACCCAAGCTAGGAAAGCAGGTCATGGCTAGGTTCTGCCATGTTAACCCCTATCATCACAATACGCTTGTTGCTTGGTTCTGGTCCAAGTGAGCGAACCTGAGCATGTGAAGTAGCAACACAGGTGTCTCACAGGGGCACTTGCTACCCTTCATAGGTGTCCCTGTCGAGAAAATAGATGGCCCTGATTGAACCACCAGACAAACCAGGCCCTCCTTTTTTTAAGCAAACCAACCAAAAAGGACACGGCCCAATCCGACAGAAACACAATCCTCTGTCATGAAAGCGTCTTGTACTGCTTCGGATGCGAAAACGTGCTGGTTCTTGGGGTATCACGCATGTTTGTATTTAATTGCTTAGTGGCTAAAGATCAACCAGGGCCAGACTTAGCACCAAAAGTTGGCTGTGTGCTTTCCGCATCATCGTTGGCAACGCTGTTGGGCAGGTTGTCCAGCAACGAGCCACTGGGATACCCTTCCATCTTTGAGGACTCTCTGCATTTCCAAGAGGATCTCACACCCCAAAAAAAGCAGCAGGGAGCGCCCTTTAAATTGCCTTCAAGTAGGATTTGCCACCGCAACAAGGGTCCCCAAAACAACGAGCCGCCCCTTGTGGGTGAAATGGACATCCAACCACTTTACCGACTCAGAACAGTCAATCACCTTAACCTGACGATTCGCTACCGCCAAGACCCTCAAAAGAAGAAACCCAAAAAGGGGACCCTAAAAAGAGGGTCCCTAAAAAGGGGGACCCTCAAACCACCCTGAAATAAAAAGTGATTGCCCCAAAATTGTGTGGCAAAGTCCCTCGTTCAATGAGTTTCCAGGTAGTTACTCCCCAAAAAAACGAGCCACCCCAAAACGTTCTTTTGGAAAAATAGATGGCCCTGATAAATGGAATAAACTATCTAAACCAGGGCCCTCTACTTTTTAAGCAAACCACCAAAAAGGACACCTATGCAAAAGGGGATTTGTATTGCACCCATGGGCGCGTACAACCGCTCCCTCCCCCCCCCCATCTCCCCGCCTGAGGCACCACCGCCAAGCGCTGCCGCAGCTCCTGCAGATCCGCGTGGCGCACGTCCACCCCGTTGAACAACACGCTGCCTGCGGAGGCGATTTATTTATTTTGTTTCGGAAATATATTTTTCGGAGCGGCGAGTCCGCCATACTTTTGGGCCGCTTTTTCCCCCCCTCATTCCAGGAGTTCACCTGCGGAAGCGATTTTTTCGGAGAGAAACCCCCGCGGCGAGTCCGCCAGTTGAATTTGGGGCAGCCTATTTTGGAGGGTGGAGCTTCAACTTAAAGGTTTGGGGCAGCCTATTTTTCAGGGTAGGAGTTTACCCCCCAAACTAAAAAAAAAATGATTGCCCGAAAATTGCAGGGTGAATTCCCTGTGTTTCAAGGTGGTTCGTTCGGGTCCAGGTACGTGGTTGCCAGGGATTTCCTCGGCTTTCCGATATGCTCTTCCATGTGCGGGTACGTCCCCGGAAAAAGCGCTAAGAACAACAAACAGCGTCCAGTATTGATAGATTCCGAGCAACAAAAACAACTGGATCAAACAGAAAACAATAAGTACCCTTAACCTGGTTCTCCTTATCTACTTGGATGTTGAAGCTACTTAAGTAGACTTCCAGGCTAATCTGCTTAGCAAGTTGTCCATCCAAGTCGGGAGGCTGTTTGGGGTCATGTTTTGAGGGTGGAAAGACATACCCTGGGCTTCCTTGTTGCCAACCGGATTTGTACGGGTTTATGCACCCCGTTTGAGGAAGAGGGGTATCAACATCGGCAAGCCTTTTGGGGTCATCTAATGTTTTGGGGCATAAACTACCCCCTGAAAAAAAAACAGAAAAACAAACTGCTTAAAGTGGGTTGGTAGCTGGGGGAGGCAGAGCGACGTGAACAAGGGGTACTGTATGCTACTATGAGGGAGCGACCCCATTTTCACAATTCCTTGTTACTTCCCCTTGACGCGAGTTTCTTTGCAAAGTCCAGCAACTGGGTAGAGAGGTTAAATACCATTTTTGCAAACCTGAGTGTGTGCTTGCCAGGACAAGCACCTTAGCACTTTTGGAGGTTCAAAGGGAAATGGCTCGGAAAGCCTGTTAACGTCAGAAGGAGGTACCGGACCCCCTTTTCCCCCCATCTTACGTTAAAAATCCAAATGCTGGGGAGAGCGCCAAAGTTGAATACCATCCCTACAATCCTGAGAGTGTGCTCGGTTTAGATCAGGACAAGCGACATTCACCTGGGTTAACTTAAATGAAACCCCACTAAAGACCTACAAGACCTACAAAAATAGACCAAATCCTGCACCACCTAAGTACCCCTGGAATGATGATTCCCCCCGTAGATGCCACCGAACAATGGTTTCCATCTGGTGCGAAATGGATTTCGTCCATCCACAGTATGGGGTCCACGGCTCCCCGAAAAACGGCCCGCGTTGACGCCAAAAGGACCGAAAGGCCGGGCGCCTCGCTGCGCGTCCAGCAGCCGGGGGATGAAGCGGCCCAGGGAGCTCTTGCCGCCGCCGGAGGGGCCCACCACCACCACGAAGGCCTGAGCTTCCCTCAAAGGCGCTGTGGTCCCTTTTGAGCTATGGGTGGCTCGTGTTTTTAGCCTCGGTACCTTTTGTTGCTTAATGTGCTATTCTTGACACCCTCAAACCTGCAAATGATGAGAACTCTCCCCGCGAAAACTAAAAAATGCCAGGAACAGTGAGGTTCGCTCAAAATAGGCGGCGTGGTGCTCTGCTGCTCATTTTGACATATTGGGAGCTTCCCGAGGTGTGGTCCCCTGCTGCTCATGTTGATCGAACTTTTTTGGGGGGTTGGCCCACTACGGGCGAAAGGATTGTGTACCCCCCTTCTCCGGATACCCGGTTTAAATGGTATTTGTAAAAAAAAAAACGTGGTGTTCCATGATGGAAAATACTTCCTTTCCAGGGTTGACATGATACCCTAGTGGATATTTGGGGTACGGGGTGACGGACTGTGGTGTTAAACCCTGGGCAAGCCGGAGATCCAAATCCGTCCAATGCAAATTCCAAACCCTCTAATGGAGGGACCCTCCTGATGCTTAGGGCACGCCTTTTCACGTGTGCCATTCAGGGACCATTTGCGAATGCGTCTCCTGGAAAAAATGGAAATATGTCCGGCAGCCTGCAGTGGAATCAATTCCCTTTAAAACCAACAGGGGAAAAAATCGTTGCACCTCCAAGTACCCGTGAAATAAGTCACTGCCCCAAAAATCATGGTTGGTGAATTCCCTGTTTATGGGCAGGGTACTGAGCAAGTGGTAATAACCATGCTTGCAAGCCACCTGCCTATCATGGATACAAGTCTCCGTTCAGCGGGTTATTTCACGAGGCTTACTAGCCACTTACCGAGTACCCGATCGCCCCTTTAAGTAGTTTGAGGGCCCAGGTCGTTCGAAGCGACAGCGCCAGGCGAAAAGCTGAGCAGCCCCTGGCTCTATGCGGAAGGACAAGCCCTTGATCACCCATGGCAGGTCCTGCTGGTACCGGAACCACCTCAATCGGATTGATGCCGACTCGCCGACCCCGAAAAAACCACCCAAAGAAAACAAAGGGGGAAACCAGGACAGGTACCAGGGGGACGTGTATATATATATATATATATATGTGTGTGTGTGGTGTGTGTGTGTAAGTGTAAGTGTAAGTGTAAGTGTAAGTGTAAGTGTAAGTGTAGGTGTGTGTGTGTGTGTGTTTATGCTCACCCAATGCAAATCGCATACTGAGCCCGGTTTGCTCTAAACGTTGTTCTCATGTTAAAAGCACATTACACAAAAGTAATGTATACACATATATATATATATATATGTGTAAATATTGCTTTCATTTTTGGAGGCAGAGCAACACGGGCACTTCAGGGGGGTGACTGAAAATAAATAAAATAAATAAATAAATAAATACATAAATAAATAAATAAATAAATAAATAAAGCATTAATAAACAAACAAATATATTTATCTCTATATATATATATATATTTACACATGTATCAAGGTTTCTCAAAATAAGGGACCCCCTGTTTGGATGATTTTAAACGTGACGCCAACAACAAACTACCTACCTGGGGGTGTCCCGAATACACCCAGCATTTGTTTGGCTCTGCTGCTATGTTGGCACATGGAGGGAAGCGGTTAAGCCGTGCATCCTGTCGTGCCAAGGCGCACATCTTGAAACTCTACCAGCGGGCATCCCGGCACGGAGGGTGGCAGGTTGTGTAGCTCGCTGTCCGGAGTCCTGGCGTTTGTGTTGTGCTGATTTTTCCCTGGGTCCCTGAAGACCCCCCCCTACTCCAGACTCCAAATACCAACTATCTGGAAAAGCGCGGCGTTCCGTGGGGAGAGTGCCTCAGTGCCTCCTTTTTTTGCATGATACCCTACCATACCAACTCAACAAGGTGGGTATAGGAGGGATGGCTTTTGGTCACAACCGAGGTCAGCCACTTTCGTTCGTAAATGAACTGAAGGCGTGGCTCCCAACTTCGCATCCCGAAACTCCAAACCCGAAATCCATTTGGGCGTGTCTTGTTTTGAGGGTACCCCTTCTCTGGTGGTTTCAAAGGGGAACCAAAAGGAAAACCGATGCCATCTTGGAGAAGAAAATCAACCACACAGCTGACCATGTCCCCTGTAAAAGCCCCAGCCGCCTCCAACCCCCTAACTGCCCTCCTCAACCTTTCACACCGCCTCCCTCGAACCGACCATTTGACCCCTCGTAACTTTCCCCTTTTGGCCTATTTTTTAAAGGGAGCCACGAGTCAAAAGTAACATCTACCAAAACCACAACTTTGGCGCCTCCTCTTCAGCTTCCCTCCGGTTGGTGTCGCGGTCTTTTGGAGCGGCTTCCCCTCTACCCTCTACAAGAACGAGGCTCAAATCCCAACACCCAAGCCAATCCAAACCGCGTTCGGGGGTAACCTGACAACATGTCCCGCAGAATGCCTTGGAGTAAAAACCCGACAAAACCCGAGAAAAACCGGAAAACAAAGAAAGCCAAAAAACGAAGAAGAAACAAATCAAGAAAATTGAGAAAACCAATCCAGAACAAAATGAGAAAGATAAAAAGAAAAAACGGAAAAAAATGAGGAAACCAACAACGAAAATACATATACATATGTATATCATGAAAAATGAGAAAAGGCCCGCGCCCTCCGGCGCCCCGAGTCGAGTCGCCCCCGCGCTCCTCGCCTGAGGGCGAGCTCCGCGAGCTCCAGGTCCGAGGACCTCTGCGCCAGCAGCGCCCGCGCCTCCTCGAGGTCCACCAGCGCCTGGCGCGCCTGCCTCGTCGACTCGGGCGAGCTCGGGCGAGCTCGGGCTCGCGGACGTCGACGCGGAGTCGAGGAGCCAAGGAGCGCGCAAGTGAGATGGGTGGAGAGGGGGGGTGGAGCTATTTCTTCTTGTTGTGGTGTTCTCTTTAAAAAAAAGAAACATAACACAAACATTAAACATGGTTGATGTTGTTTGGCTTGCGGCTTCTTGTTATTTGGTTTGTTTTGTTGTATTTGGTCTTTATGTTCATGGGTATTCTTTTTGGGGTGTTTTTCTTGGTTTGCTTGTGTTTTGGTTTCATGTGTTTTTTGTTAGTTTTGCTTATTTTTGGTGGGGGGTTGCAAACAACTGTCAGAGGTTTGGGTTTCTTGGTTGCTGCAAGGACCCCTCTGCCAAGAGTGTTCGACTTGTTGTGGGTTCAATTCGGGAAACCAACTTGATTTCAACCAAAAAGTTAAGGTCTACAGATCAATCCCAACAGCAATCAAGGGTTTGAGGCACATTCTAATTCGAACAGGACGGATTGTGAGGATCCCTCAAATTCCAGCAGGACCAGTAGAAAAATAGAAAGGCTATGCGAATATGCGATGCCCACAACCGATACCTATGCAAACCGACAGGGGTATCACCCAAAAACCAATCAATAGGACCCAACATGATGGTGTCCGTCTTGGTTTCCCTTGAAGCAGGGAACTCTCACAGCCCAATACTGATTACTAGTGTTTTTGGTGGTTTGGAGCCGGGTGGTTTGGGGGTTTGGGGTGGTTCCCACTTAACAAGAAGTGCCAATTAATCCAATTCCAAGCCACCAATCCAGCCGCTGGGGGCCGTTCTAATCCAAGCCACCAATCCCAAACCACCAATCTTTGCGTAAGCTGATAGTCTCTAACCGCTGAAAACCGTTCCTTCTCATGGCTCCCGGGCTCCCCTTGGCAGCCCTGGCTTTGAATCCATATCGGCTCTTGAGGCTCAAAACCCAAAGGAAAACACCCAAAGCCATTTTCCCAAGACAGACACCCAGCCTGAAAAACCAAACCCCGACACACCTCTCTGTCGGCCCGCCTTCTTTTGTTTTGGTTTTCGTTGTTCAGAACCACTCCCCCCCCCCAAAGCCAACTCCGAGCTCCGCCGTGGGGATTTTTCCGTCGCTCCTTACCTATATACCGCGCGAGGATCCGAGGACCACTCCGCCGGGGCGCCGGATGTAGAACCCCAGGAACTGCAGCGGCGCCCAGAGTTGGGAGATGAGGCCTTCGTCGATCGTGCGATGGGTTCAATCCATGCGATCTCCCGCGGGAATCGAAAAAAACCCACCGGGGGAAGGGGGGGGGGTTAAGTGGAGATCCAGGTGGGGTTTCCCTCTAAACAGGGACAAAGGGTACCAAGCAGCTCTGGGTGCAAAGCATTATAGATGTTTTGAGACTCTGTTTCATATTTGTTCTACCCTAAAATGGAGCATGGCTTTTTGGAGACCGCTGCAACATGCATGTTTAAGACCGCTCCTGTTGGCTTTACTTGCGCCAAGGGCCACCAACCCCACCCCCTCACAGCAAGTGCTTCACCAACCAAGAAGGGGCAGCAAGTCACTTTCTAGCTGCGCGTTTCCCCCCAGTGCAAAACATATTTGACTGTTGGCAGGTTCCTGGTCATTGACCTTGGCATGGACGCCAGTGGCTATCAACGTCCACCTACCCCTTGTGAGAGCACTCCTCAACAAAATTCATAGCCACATTGCCCCAACAAGACACAAATCCTGCAGATCCAAGCAATTTTGTCTCAAACCAGGGGGTGGTTGTCTATTTGGTTTCCCTTCAAAGCCATCCACAAAGGGCACCTATACCCTCAAACTACCCTTCAACATGGGAAATCACCCTATAATTTCCAGGGCAAGCATAAGTTTTAATCACCTTACCCTTAGTTGGTTTGTTTGGTGCCGGGGGCACCTTCCCCACTTGGAGGGCTCAAACCCCAAACCACCAATCCAAACCACCAATTAAGGGGGTCCCGATCTGAGCGTCCCGGGAGGGTCCCTACCCCATGAGCTATGGCTTTTGGGAAATCGAAAAGAAGCCGTTTGGTACCTGCCTGGGAAAAAAGAAAGAGAGAACACTGCGAAGCACTAAGAAACACCCGCTTTGTAGGAAACAAAACCTCCCAGGAGGTCCCTTTCTAAAAAAAAACAAGGGTCTAAGTACCTCCTTAGGTACCAAGGGACCCGCTGGGGTAGTTTCATGGAAGCGCCAACCACACGCACGGACCAATATCCCTGGCGCCTTGCACCATGGGCACGTCACCCACTGAGGCGGTTCCCAAGCCTCACGAAGCTTCCACGGAGCAAGCCGCAAGGTCGGAACATACCGAACCCAACCCTTGGTATGGGTAGCAGACATTCCTGGTTTTGTAGGTTTCTACTACAAATGATGAGGGGCAAAAGAAAAATAAACACCCAAACATGAGGATACAACACAACCGTTGCGTCTGCTATGATTGCTGGAGGCGCGGACGCTTGGGCAATAAACATGGGGGAAACCGATCGTATGTTCTGACTATGTTTCATATTCAGAGAACCATATATGAAATACGTTTCCCTCCCACGTTGACATTGCATGAATTTGGCCCCTTTGCGGATACATCATCATATTGCATTTTTTGGGGGGATTCTACCCCGGTGCCTTGACCTCCCTTTGCAACCACATTAAAAAACACGCAAACATCTGGAAGATTCCCTGAGCAAAAGGTTGTTAGGCCTTTTCTATTGGAACAGCCACTCGGAACGGGCGATCCGGACCAAAAACTCCACCCGAATTCCAAGCCACACACGCGCCGTGCCACCAGTAGCAGTGCCACCGCCAGGCCCGACGCAGTGATGGCCTGGCGGACGTGTTGTTGTTGTTGTTTTTTGTTTTTTTTTCCCGCTTTTCGTCGCAAGGATTCGGTGGGTTGTGAAACGCTTGTTGGCCATGGGTCAAAACCCCGGTTATCCCCCAGTGAACATCCGATTCAACCCCCACTAAAACAGGTTCTAAAATGGGTGGTGCACATATCCCAAAATGGGATCCCATTGGTTTTGAACCATGGCCTGTTGTTTAGGCTTTGCGTTCTTTGGGAGGGCACCAAAACCCCCCCCAAACTGCCCATAAAACTGGGCAATCACCTGGTATGTTCAAGGGCAACAACTCATAGGGGGTGGTTGGCGGTCCAGGAGCCCTTTTAGGGCTTCAATAAGCGCGCGCCATGCCTTCAAAAGCTGCAATTTACTGGTGGCTTCCACTGAAACTGCCACTTTTGGAGGTTCCAAAAAGGGAAATGGACAAAGCAATGCCGTTGGGCATTGAAAGGACATCAAGCCAAGCCGAAACCAATAGACCACGCGTTTCCAGAAGGAAACTTACCAAATGGCCCCCCTTGAGGTGATGTTTGAGCCAAACGAGCGGAAACGTGGGGAGCCAAACCCAAGTGATGATTTCAAGGACACCTATAGGGAGGATTGCTGACTCGGGAACCAGACATTTGAACGGCAGGCCTTGGCTTCAACAAGAAGTCGCCTCATTCGCAAAACCAAACGATGCCCTGCACTTCGCGTCGGACAACTTTTGGCCAAACCCCCGGTTTTTCTTCCTCCTGTTCGAGAAGCACCTGACTTCAGGGTTCCCTTTCTTTCGCCATGCAAAGAGTCAGCTGAAAACAACAATCCAGGGCCAGACCGAATCGCCATCGGGGTGATTTCAATCCGACCTGTGGAACCCGAAACCGCTTGAATAGCGTTCCATTGCAACATATTGCAACCCATCATGTTTCTTTGCCACTCCCAGCTGTAGTTCTTTCGAGGATACCGCTAGTGGGCCCGTTTTGGCTATAGGACCAAAGCAAAACAGACTGTTACCCCCTACTCAAAGTACCCGCTTTTTCCAGGGTATCTTTGGCAAAATTTGGTTTCCCGTGGGAAATACCTCCTTTTTTAGTAGAGGGTCGACATGATACCAACTGACAAAAGCCAAGGTCTTTGGAGCTTTCGGGGGCATCTGTTGCGACAAAGCCTTTTGGAAGAACCCCTCGGCGTCTCTTTCCGTTTTTCCTTGCCTGCTGGCCTGTGGCGAGCACCTGAGGCGTGAATGAGAGGGAGAGGAGGCCCCCAGAGGTGACCTTTGGCCCAGTGGTGGAAAAAAACAGTTGTTGACCTCTTGGCACCGCTGGTCTACCATGTCCCTAACCAAAAACTCCATTTCATTTCGCTTGGTTCAATTGGGGTGGGACTAGGTTTGGTCGGTGAGTTTAGGCTGGGCTTTTAATTTAGGGAGCCCTCTTAAGCCCGGTTTGGATACTTGCAGCTCCGGAACGGCTTCGCCCTGTGCCCCAAATGTGTGGTGAAAACGAAGCATTGGGAGCACGCGGGAGCTAGCCCTCTCTCCAATATTCATGGAAGACTCGGCAGGGCGGAAGACTACTGTCCTCTTGACGCCCCAAACTTCCACCATGATTGTCCTGGGCAAATGAATGGCTACCCCCGAAGGCTCCAAATACCCAGGCTTTTTTCAGGTGGTATCATGTCGACCCTCTGCCAAAAAAGGAGATATATTTACCATTAGAAGAAAAAAAAGGCTAACAAAAACAGCAGCAAAACAAAACCTAGCTTTCAAGAAATACCCAGAAAAGGGCATTGGAGTAGGGGGGTGTATTTTCACATGCTGAGGCTCAGGAATCCGAAGTCACGGACCTTCATCCCGAATAAGAAATCCTCTAACCCGAACCGGTGAGCTCGTGAGTTTTTTTTCTTTTGCTGAAATGGGAATGGGAGGAGAAAGGCGAATCCACCTCAACCCACCTTTTTCAGAATACCCTACAAGGCAAAAAACAACATAATTCATGCCGTGCCCAGTGCTCCCAGTTACCAGAAAAGCAGGTAACCAGGGTTCCTTACCTCTGGGCTCAACATGATGGTTTTCCCCGGTTACCTATATAGTGGAAACTGGAAGCACTGAGATAGTTTTTGACAAGACAAGAAAAAGAAAAGAATGGAAGACAAACAATAACCGTGGAAAACCAGGATTGACACACTATGGCTGCTTAGTTGGGGCAGCTGGAGTAGCCCATGCTAGAGAGACTTTGCTCTTGGCCCCCTACTACCAATGAGCCAACAACCAAACCGACTGAAAGGAACCAAACAAGCAAGCCAAAAGCTTCAAGACGGAACAGAACACAACCGATCATATAACCCGCAAATCTTGTGTTGGATCGGTGGGTTGGAACCACCCAACCTCCACACCGCCAAAAAAAAACAATTCGGCTCCAATCCACCCTTTTTGAGGGAAGCTCAACCGAACAATCCACCAAAAAAAACAAAACAACACATGCCAGGGGCATGGCTGTCTGGACCAGGGCTCCGTTTGTTGGACTACCCCAAAGTCGACTTGAACCCAGGGGTGGTAGTCCAAAAAAACGGACCCCTGGTCTGGACCGTCTGGGCTGCCTTTCTGGCCCCCTTCGCCCAGGCGCCGTGGCCGCCATGTCCGAGGAGATCTGACCCTGACGAGGGCGTGAAGGGCCAAGTTCGTCTCAGTTGTTCAGTGACCCTGGAAAAACACGGGAACCCTTTTTGGGCAAGACCATTCTTAGCGGGGCAGCCACCAAAAAAAAAGAGAGGAAAAAGGGTGCCACTGAACAACTGAGTAGTCAGTTGGTAGCCTGTCGGCACATGAGTCACAATCAAAAAGGGACCCAAGTCGGAGCCTGATATCCACAATATTCTTCCATTTGGTCAAGGCCCCAGGAAAAAATGAGAACATACTTCCAGTAGTCATGAATTCCTTTTAAAACTAAGGGAAATAGCTGATGTCGGGTGACTCACAATCAGAACCCGGTACTAAAATGGTATACCCAGAGCCATGAAGCGGATATCTGCAGCTATGTATGGTTGGGATTGTCCCTTACCAACCTTTATCGATCCGGGTTTTGATTGTGGCTCACATGATTAATAAACACCCAACAAAATCTGGAATTCCTGGGTTAGCCCTTTAGTGGGTCACACACCCACGTCCACAAACACGAACTTGGCAACAACCATCCAAGCAGAAAGGGGTGGACCAACTTTGCTGGGCTGTCCTCAGATCCCCTGTCGGATGTTCCAGAACAAGGTCCGCGAAATTCCGAATTCTCACGGAATTTCCCCAAAGTTGGTGGTTCCCAGCCATCCGAAAAAGCTTTTTAGATGTTTAGGGTTTAGTGGTAGTTTTCATTTGACCCACTAACTAGGCTGGAATTAGGACCCCAGCAAAGAATTATTTTTTTGCCTGCTTAGTGGAAAACAAAGGGACCAAAAAAAAGAAGAACACAAAAGCAAGAAGGGGAACTAATTCTTGGGAAGCTAAAAGGTGAGAAACACCCAGCCCGCCCAGCCACCCGCCAGCCCGGGGCCTTCTGCAAGCCCCGCCAGAGCCGCGTGAAGCGCCGGTGCACTTTGGGCCCCGCGCAGAAGACCCGCAGCGACTCGCCTTTCTTCGGCGGGGATGAGCGGAGCGGGCGACGGACAAACGCCTGCCTGGATCCCCAGTTGCCTAAGTATTTTCCAGCACTTTCGCCAAATTATGGGCTACTAGTCGGGTTCCAGTGGCTGGAAAAACGTAGCTACTTGGGGTTCCAAGTGGACACTCCAAGTACCTGTCAAAACCACCTGGACACTCAAACTACCCGTAAAAACAGGTGATTTGAATTTCTGTTTTAAGGGTAGTTTGAAACCATGGGTGAAACCCTTGCTTGTTGGTATTTACAGTGAAATCCAATCAGTCCAGGGTTTCGTGGATAAACCAAGGCTAGTTTGAGGGTTCAGGCACCTGTGTAACACCGGGCTCCTCCACATGAGCCATACAGCAAAAAAAAGAAACGGCTTGTTAAGAACCAACCCAAAAAATGAGAGCAACACATGAGCCCAGTCAATACTTATTGTGTCCCAGACTGACATGGGATGTTGGTAAGGTTTTCCAGCGAGGCGAAAAGTGTGGTTTGCTGAGGCTTTGTCAAGGGAACCCTGAAGACCCTACAGCTCACTACTCAGCCCCCTTGTACCTAACCCCTACGTGTGTTTAATTTGTTCATCAAGTGCTGCAGGAGGCCCTTGGCGCTCCGGCAACCATTGGCCCACATGGGCATCAAACGTAATATTCTAACTGATGCTGGTCTAAGTTTGGTCTAATACCAAAATTTTGGAGATCTCAGCTCAGGAAAGGTTGCTGCCGTTTTACGTAGCAATTAGGTAACGATATCACGCGCACTCGGGTGTGACAGTTTTTTGACCTAAGCTACCTGCTCACGAGGCTAGGAAAAGTCAAAACTTGCTGGCCATGAAATGACGAAGAACCCTGGCAACCAAAAGTTTAAGGACAACCCATTTGCTATTTTGAATTGTCAGGAGAGTATGTAGGCAGATTGGGCTGATCGATGAGGGTCGAAATCCAGCATGGGTGAGAAAAAAAGGCTTGGTGCTTGAGAAAAAGTCAACTTTGAATGCACCAGGTATGTACTAATCCTGCCTCCAAAAAAAGAACAGCTTCACCGAATATATTAAAAAAAAAAAAAAACAAGAAGAACAAAAAACGCCGGAAAGCCCACGTCTGAGCTCATCTTCGGCCGCGCGGCAGTTCACCAGGGCATCGTGGGCCGCTGTGGCCTGGGCGTCGTCGAAGCGGTTCTCGGAGCGCCGAGCCTGCGCCACCCAGTTCAAACTCATGTAGGTGGTGAAGAGGAAGTAGGCCGTGACCTGAGAAAAGTTGTGCACTTTCAGGCGGGGAGTTGAAAAAAACCGTCGCAATAGACAAACTGTGTGAAAATTTAACGGGGTGGTGAAGAGGAAGTAGGCCGTGACCTGAGAGCGCCGAGCGACGAGCACAGTCCCCCCCCCTGACAGAGACCCCCCCAAAAAGTGTTTTGCCATGGTTAGGGGTTGAACGCTTGATACTGAAGGAGGTGAAGAGGAAGTAGGCCGTGACCTGAGAGGTATGCCGATTTTTCATGGGCTCCCTTTACTAAAGTTTTGTCCATGGTTCCCCTTAAAGGTGGTGACAAGGAAGGATTCGGGGTAGGAAATCTGTGGACAAAATGGTTCACGTGATTTACGTTAAAAGGTACCTGGACCCTTAAACTGCCCTGAAATACGGGTTATTGCCTACAATTTATGATATTTTTTGGGTTGATGTCCCTTTTGGGTATGGGTAGTTTTGGAAGGTCCAGGTATGGTGTTTCAAACCCCGAGACAACCCCCCAGCCAAGGAGCAGTGCAAAGCACGGTGACCGCCACATCCATGCCTGAAATCGACCCGAATCGACGAAGGCCCGGATCAAATACAATCGCCTTTAGTCGCTATTTGTTGGGACACATGGGAAAGACCTGCGACCCGAGAGTACCCTTGGCGCTCACCAAAAGGGTGGCCATGACTACAAATGGGAACCCGCAAAGATCCGGCCGATTCGCCTAGGCCTGGTGGGTTGCAAAAGGCTTCCAGATAAGCGTCCGGATGCTACCTGGATGTTGGCGAAGGGTCTCCAAAAGCCGGACAGAAAAAATGCAGCCATTTTTTGTCGACCCTCTACTAAACAAGGTTTTGCATTTACAATGGAAAACCGCTCGGTTTTCCCAAACATACCCTGAAAAAAGCGGGTGTTTATCAAAAAAATCTAGGCTCAAAGTGAATTGTTCTGTAATGGCACAAGGGCCGAACATCATTTACACGCTGATATCTGCAAAACGAGTCCCCCTTGAAGGTACTCTCAAGCAGATTCACGAGCCATCCATATGGGTCTGTGCCAACATAAGGTGCTCGAACTGGGAAGTTTGAATGGGGGGTATGGTTCGCGAGTATGATTCGAGGTATGATTTGGGGGTATGATTCGTGGTATTGTTCGCACAGGTCGAACTTCCATCCTTTACAAAACCCTGCGCACCTGAAAAATGCACACACCCATATGTGAAGGTGCGCCCTCAACAAATGTAGATGCCGGCTTCCTTGAATAGACCTGCGATGTGGTGATTTTCGAAACCGCCTTCTTGAGGGGAATGTAGGGACCCCTGCTGAAGGGTTCAATTTTAAAACATGGTGCCATTCATGTGACACCCGCAAGGTCACCGTCCCAATGGCTGTCCATTTGAGAAAACAATGACCCTTCGCTTTGGGCGAAATTGGGTGAATGGTACAATTCAAGGGACCCCAGAAAATCGATACCTTCGGTCTCCCATATTCTGCACCAAGGTCCAAGCCCAAAAAACTGTGAAGGACTCGAGATGATCTTTCGTAACTCACTTCCCAAAGGTGAACACCTGTTTGAGGCCGCGACCAAAAACGGACCAACCTTGGAAGACCAACATGTCAAAAGGTCAGGTTGGGGCACCTCCAATGCAGAACCTTGGAGATCCGAGAGTTCTACCGCCCCAAAATCACTCAGCACGGAAAGGGTCCCGGGATCCCACCAAGATTCAAGATGGTCTGACTTCCGATGGCAAGTGGCTTCGTCAAAACAAGTAGTGCCATCTGAGTGCGGAACAACCCACGCCCAAAAGTGACATCCTCAAGATTGACCTCAAAACGCTGACTCACAACCTCAGTTGCCCAAAGGACCCAGAAAGACAAAGGTGCTGACCTTTCGGGGCCGCTAAACATGGTTGCCAAAACTGGCAAACCAAAAGCTCAGATCGGCTCCGGTTTGGGCAAGTGAGCAGAAGTGATTTTCTGCACCCCTGAACAGTTGTCGCAGACTGCAGGCAGTGGCGGGGCATGTCGCGCCTGCTTTTTCGAGCAGCAGGAAGAGAACAACGATGGACTCCTTGGCAAAAGAAGTGGCGAGTCGCCACTTAAGCAACCCAATATGATGAACATCCTGTCTGCAAGGGTCGCTGGGTGATAAATAATGCTGACTCCAGATTCATCAACCCCTGTTTTTGAACCTATGGGTGTTCCCCTAAAAAAATGGATTCTGAATCCCCACGCTTCAGCAGGGACACCGCCGTATTCATCAACCAGGGGCTTAAAACAATATGGGGTTGCCATTAGAGGTCTAGAACACCAATCCAAAAGGCCAGGGATCCCAACCAAGCAGAAACTGGACCCAACTAGCAAATAGGTCTATGCTTTTTGGAGGGTGCCCTTTTTAGGTTTCAAAGGCCAAAAGGAAATCGACAACTGTTGGGGAAACCCCTTATAGATCAAATGGGACCTGAAATGCAAGACGGATATTGCGATTTGGCGCCATGAAAACTTCTGGTGCAGTGGTCGGGCATTTGCTTCCAAAGGTGTAAGGGGTAGTAAAGGACCTTCACAGAAGGAAACGCGGGCTCACGATGCGTTGCCCAACGGTATCTGGGACTTATGTCTGTTCATAAGGGTTAAATGCGTGGCTTTCCTCTCGGCTTCCTTAACCCACCAAAACAAGGGGGTGACCCTCAACAAAAAAACACCACCTGGTTCTCTTGCAATATTTAGGGCAGGTGCAGAATCTCGGGTTGGCAACTATTGCTTGCCTGAGAGCCTGGGAAAAGCTCAAGTCTCTCAATCAGGGCTGTGGGGAATGACCACTTCTGTG
Source organism: Effrenium voratum (assembly GCA_963377175.1). Lineage (NCBI taxonomy): Eukaryota > Dinophyceae > Suessiales > Symbiodiniaceae > Effrenium > Effrenium voratum. The sequence continues at coordinate 2,174,343 of CAUJNA010000779.1, forward strand.
ATACAACAGAAAGGGCTTCCCAAAGACTATTTTGGTCATATAAAGGGGGATTTCCTTGTATCACAGAAGTGAAGAGAAACCCCTTGATCCCACAACCCTGCCCTCAAGGCTATGCATCCAGGTGTCATAGGCGATGGGCACCAGCGTGAACAGCAGTGCGCGGAGCAGAGTGTCCACCTTGCAGCTCCCAAGTCTCCGATCGAGAGCTCGGGACGTTTGCGCCCAATCGATCCACCCCAACACTTGGTTGCCGGCATCCGGCGAAACAAAGCACGATGTACAATTCAGCAAGGCAACGAAAAGGTGCCCACTGATATTCAGCGGCACCCAAAACATACCACGTCAGGCTGCCGGAAGGCCCTATCCCATTCCAATGCTGTAACGACCCCCCTGCAAAAATGAGCTTCACTTTTGGGGGGTGTAGTGGAAAACCCAACTTGATTTCAACCAACAAGGTAAAGTCTAAAGATTAACCCAACAGCAATCAAGAAGGAGTGGCTGGAGCAAGTCAAGCAAGGGGGGTCTGGAAGTCCACTTCTTTGGTTGGCGGGGGGTGGGTGGGTGGGTGGAAAATGGACTTTGGCTGTAAAAAACGGGGTTTGGGAACAATGACAAATCACTCATCCCCTTTTCTGTTGCATGGGGACATCGTGGGTTCTGTATTGAACATGTGTTCTGTGCGAGGTTCGGTGAGTCAACATGTCCAGTATGGTCCGTTTGGGGACGCTACATTTCGTAACATCAGTGCACTCACTAAAAAATCGCTCCTTTGCCGCAGAATTTGACTTGGCAATAGGGCCCCTATTTTCAAGCCTCCCCCACTGTTCCCACCCCTTGAACAGGTCAGTTTTTGACATGGAATGTCACCTCTGCCCTGTTCCCCGCACTTCTTGAGTGGATTGGCCAGCAAAAGTCTCACCTTGTTTACTAAAATGGCAAACCAAACCCAAAAAATGACGAAATCACCCGAGTCTTGGAACTTTGGTGAAATCTTAAAAGTGGCTCAAGTTTGTGTTTTGGAATTTAGGAAGTGAGTGATTGTGTTCTTCTTCTTTTTTTCGGCGTGTTCTCGTTTTTGGAGTGTTGTTCTGTGTCCCGAGGCGAGGAGCCGCGCGCGGGGGGCGTTCCAACTTGCGGAGCACCTCCCCGGTCTTGCGCAGGGCGTGGAACCTCGCTGCGCCGGGCGCCGGGGGGGGGGTCCCTTTGAGGTCCCTAAGGAACCCGTTTTGGGAACCCTGAAAGGAGCAGGGTGCTTAGTCATGGTTAGATTATAACCCACTGCCATCGTAAGTTGGTTATAAGCATGCTTACTAACCACTTACTAAGCACCCTGCCCCTTTAAGTACGGAGACCGTTTTTGGCTCTCAACTACCCCCCCCCTAACGTACCTACCCCCCCTTGCACATTCCACAATCCCACGTCATTCCCTTCAAGGTTGGGCGCTTTACTCCGTTTTTAGTGTCAGTGACTGGATTGCCCCTGGAAAAGCGGCAGTTGACTGTTTTCCATTCAAACTGGGGTTAGTTCTTTTCATGCTCTTGCCTGGGTGGGTTGAACATCCAAGTATGGGCAAACATTCAAATATGGATATACCTCACGTTGTTTTGCCTTACCAGGGTGCCTGTTACGGAGAACACCTGGACCCTCAAACTACCCATTGTTAGGGAATTCACCTGATGTTGGTTGGCAACCCAGTAAGGGTGGTTTCCTGGGGTCCGGTGTGAATAGGTAGGAGGTTCAGCAGGGAGTTCCTGCTTCTCACTTGCCCAACGGATCTGGAAATAAAAGGGGCCCACCGTTTGGAACCTAAAGACGTTTGGTACCCAAAGACTAAAAATGGGAACCCAAATCTGGAATTCCCTTTCAACAGTCCATCAATTTACTTGTGGTGTCCAATGAAACGATCGCCACTTTTGGAGGTTCCAATGGAAAATGGCTGTAACCCACTTACAAGTCCTCCATTCATTTATTCATTAGTTGGTTTTAAATCCTTGGCGTTTTCCACTTACTAACTTGGCAACGAACATCCAAGTAGAAAAAGGGGGGCATCTGGACCCTCAAACTGCCCATTGAAAGAGGGACATTACCAACCATCAATTTGAGCGCTAACCCATCTGTATGGCTACCTGGATCGCCAGTTGCGATCGCTCTCTTCCATGAACTTTACCCCCAAAAACAGCAACTGCGACTGAAAAAAAGCAACTTGGCGAGCTAGCTAGTTTCCAGGCTCCAGTCCTATCTTTTTGGGGTTGACCGAGCGGGAAAAAAACACGGGTACCGTCCCTGCCGGATCGATTCAGGCGCTGCAAGTCCAGCGCCAGCAGCTTCTGCAGCAAGCGCTGGGCCAGGCGCCTGCGGCGCACGCGGAACGCGGGGAAACCGACCGACGGGCCGGGGGGCGATTTGGCAGACCCCCGGAACCTCCTTAAATACCCGGCCTTGGCCGTTTTTAAGTTGGTATCATGTCGACCCTCTAGTGTCTACCTCTGATTGATAAACACCCCCTCCCCCCTTCTTCCAACTTGATTACGAACTGCTAAGTATTGCTCACAGATTTGTTTGTGGTTCAATTGATTTGGTATTGCTGGTGACAGTTCTTTTTTTTTTTGGGGGGGGGGGCAACCAGGAATCTTTATTTAGGGGGGCCTCTAAATAATGCTTTTTCAACCCAAGTACTACCCCCCTCGTGGGGTTGATTGGGGGCCACTTTTTAAACAAGAGTATGTGAATAATTTGCAGTTTGGGAGCTAGTATTTTTTGTAGATCTGAAATTTTAAGGCAGGCGAGGCAGATACTGACCAATCAGACCAGCTAGTGGAAGAGGTTGAGATGATGCTAGCGGGTGTGTGTGTGTGTTGTTTAGTGTGTTTTTGTGAGTGTGTGTGGATTCCCCGCGAAAAAAGAAAAACAAACTTTACTTCGGGGGGGGGGGGGTTATTCATCAGTGCCGGCCCACAACATAACTTTAATTGGGGGAGGTTTTTTTAATCATAGGTCGAAATTACTAAAAAAGGAGGTATTTACTATGGAAAACGAGGTTGTCCCAAAAAGACATCTAAGAAATGTTACTTTGAGTAGGGGGTAGTGTTTTTTGTTTTGGAAACCTGACGTCAAATGCTTGGTTTACATGGTTTCCTGGGAAACCCAAAGTCAAATCATTTGGTGTTACCCTCGAAATGGTGGTTTTATGAAGGAAAACACATCCAAAGTGAAGATGTTGAGAAGGGTTTCACTGTCAGGGACCCAGTTCTTTCTGGCTACTGGACGGGGGCACTTCTAATATAATGTTGACCCAGGATTAAATCAACCCGTCCCATTATTAGGGGGGTGTTCCCTCCAAAAGTGGTCTGAATCCAACCACTAAAAGGGGACACCCCCCGATCAAAATCAACCTGCTTGAAGAGGACCAAACACAAAGTTGTTTTCAACGGCGACCACAGTCAGGTGGCTTGTTATATTCTGCAAAACCTCACCCGGGGTTAACATTTGTGCGAACGACACGGGATAGACAGCTCAGTGGGATGGACCTCAATTTGGGCCTCATCCCAAGAGTTGTGGCGTCTTTGGATGGATTCAAGAAAAAAAAGAAAAAAAACGCCCAGGTTCTTTACGAAAGGTGGGTGCCAAAACGCGAAGACCAACAGGTTAAAAGGTTGGCTTTGGGTGAAAAGAAGGTAACGGGCTTGTCTCAAATCCGAATGGCTGTTTGTAGAGGATTGGCTTACCTGAAGATGCCGAAAGGGATAGTCCTGGTGGTGGATGGTTGTGGCTCTGGCAAATGATGTTCAATTGGCTTTCTCGAAACTGGCTTCAGAGCGCCAAATTTCAAAATGAACAAAGAAGCAAACGGGTCAAAATTTGGGAACCCCGGGTCACCCCCCAAAAAAAAAAAGGAGAACGCGGGTGTCCATTTGGCTTCCCTTGAACGCAGCGCCAGGAAGTCAGCTTCGTTGTGTGGTGGTTTGCACCCCTACAAGAACCAGGGCTTCCAATCCAAATCCAAACCAAATCCAAGACACCAACTTAGGGTTCTCTCATATTTGACCCACAGGCCTACTTGACATCAAGCGTTGGGGAGTCCCCTTACATCCAGGAGAAATGCTACTACATTTGTTGGACACCCACGGCATTTCTTCAAAAGGTCACCCGGACCAACTTTGAATTGCTTGACGTACTTCCAATTCTTCCAAGGAAAACCCAACCAGAAACCAATTAATAAAGACCTTTTGATTGAACCAAATTTTCTCACGGACCCTCCCAACCATATTTTTAGTTGGTAACCCATTCTCAACGCGAACTTCTGCATTTTGGTCCAGGTGCCTGGCAAAGGTGCTCTTTTCGCCTATCGTACGCTTTTTGCCACCCAGCCCAATTTTTTCAAGCTCCTTGAAAAGAGAGACACACCCATACCCCAACAAAACAGTATAAGGCTTGTAGGTGTGATACTGTGGATGGACGAATCCTGCACTTGGAAATCATGGACAACCATTGTTCATCGGTTGTTGCAGGGAATCACCATTCCATATTTTTCTTGGTGGTGCGAAATAGACTTCGTCCATCCAGAGTATGTCCACTTGGTATATGCAAGTTGGCCCTTAATGGGATCCTCGGAGTAAACCCAGTTTGTTCATATTGGGTGTCCCTGGGATTCGTGGGAAATCACCACTCTTGGTAGGGCCCCCACCCCCCTATTCGTTTGCTCAAGCCCCCTGGGAAAACAAATAAATATTTCCAGTAGTGATAGATTCCCTTCAAAAGCCACAAAGGGGAAATATAACATGTTCTAAAAGGTTTAACTTTTAGTGGTGTAGAGGAAAACCCACCAGTTGGCAAAAAGTTAAAGTCCCAACAGCCAAGCAAAATGCGGCAAAGCTTAAATCTTAGCTTCCTGGACCCCCAAAGGACCCCTTTTTTCTGCCTTTGTACCCCTTTCTTTTGGGTCAAAGGCAGAAAAAAGGAATCGGTCCTTTGGGGGTCCAGGTTGTTGGCTTGCTTCTGGGGGAGATTCAAATCGGTGGTGAGCGAATCCAACAAATCGCCTTCCCATGGGCCGCGCGATCATCGCCTGCACGGCCGTCTTGCTGTTGTTCAAGGCCTGGGATAGACCTGGCCGCGCCGAAGGAACGAAGTACCTTGGTTGCTGTTGACCCCCCCCTGCAAAAGTTTGACTTTTTTGGGGTTTAGTGGAAAACACCTTTATTTCCCAAAAAGTGAAATAAAGTCTAAAGATCCAACCCAATAGCAGTCAAGGTACGTTGCCATGGCTTTTCCGCCAGCTGCGTTTTCCGCCAGCTGCGGTCGAATCTCTTTTTTCCAGGTTGTTTTACCCCAAGAACCGATCGCAACAGTGACTGAAAAAGCGATCGCAACCTGGCTATCTAGGTAGGGTATTTTTGTCGCGCTCGGCGCTTGGCCTAGCCTCATACGATCCTGTTTTTGGCTTGGAACCTCATCTAGGTCATCCAGTAGAGAGGTTAGAATAAGGGTACCCTTTTTTCTGTAGTATATTTTAGTAGGGGAACCCTACTTGCGGATTTGGGGAATCTGTATCTGACGAACCCCCTTGCGCCAAACCCAAAACCGTAACTGTTGGGCACTTGGACCACTTGGACCCTCGAACTTGCCCGAGAAGATGCCATGGTGGCATGCTTATGGTTGGTGTACTTGCAGTATGTGGGTGCTGGTCAAATTAGGACCCCCTTCAGGTGGTTGGTTTCCTTTTGGTTTCACCTTCGAACCATCCAAAGTCTCAAGTACTGTCCAAAAAGCAGTGGTTGGCGGGTGGGAATGTGCATAGAACCGCCTAAGTCACTCGCAGCTATCTTCCTCAGGAGTTCTAACGCGGACCGCGGATGAATCCAACTGGTGGATTTATTGTTGGGATGTCCCACCGAAAAGTTACTAGAATGAGACAGCGCCCATGAACCAACCAAGGGTCCATTTATCTGGGGTCAACATTACACGGAGCTCTGAAAGTGCAGAGTCGGACCGGCGTTGGATGCTTGAAATGAGGGTACCGGCCTAAGCCTGCCATATCCTGTCATACATGTTCCTGCGCCGCGCAAAGGAAACGTGTGGTTTGGTGGCAGCTGGAAGCACTGGCAGGAACACAAAAAATCGATGATTTGTTGATCAAAGGATTGCCTCGGGAAAATTGGCTACTTGCTGTATTCTTTCTGGAGGAAGCCACCGGAACAAAAAAGAACCCAGGGGCTCCATCATTATGTTCTTTCCTAGTACCCCTACCGGCACACTGTGGATGGACGAAATCCTGCACCACTTGGAAACCATGGGAAATCATTGTTTGTTGGTATTTACAGGGGAATCATCATTCCAGGATTTCTTAGGTGGTGCACGATTTCGTCCATCCACAGTATTTGCCATGTGCAACATCCCAAGCAGTGTCCAGAAAGCAGTGGCTGGGTGCTGGTAGAAAGCCAATTTGGAGCTTTCCGGTGGATTTCCTTCGCGGCCCCCAAACCAAAGTTTCAAGCATTTCAATCAGGTGGGGCCTCGGGCTCGCCAAGAAAACAAAACGGCCAACCTAATTTCTCGGAACTCCAAAAGTGCTCAGCCGTTGAACTGACAAAACCTACCGCGGCCAGGTCGCCACAGGGAAGAACAACTTAACCACTGAAAGAAACCACTGAAAAAGATGAGGTGCCCCACCCCCAAAAAAAAGATACGCCTACAGCCACCAAAAACGGCCTGGGAGCCAGCCCATGTCTCAGCGTTGCAACGGACGGGAAGGGTCGTCGCCTTTGAGGCCCGCGAAGATGAGGAGCCAGCTGATGCCCTGCAGCTGCCGCTGGCTCAGGAAGTTCACCGCGATGCGCAAAGCGAAGGGCGCAAGGAAGCCCACGGTCTTGCTGCTGCCCACCTTTTTTGCTCCGGGTGAAGGGAGCAGCCATCGATTCGGTTCGACAGGTAAGTGGTAAGCAGGGTGAAATAACCCACTTAGGAACCTTATATACAACCATGGTAAGACAGTTCAACTCTAAAACCAAAGGTAACTTAGGTTGACCCTCCAAGGGTTGGCCATTTGCCCTGGCGTGGCCTTGTTTTTTTCTTTTTATTTATTTTTGTCGGGGGGGAAGGCCAATAATTCAGTATACCTGCGATCGATTCAGTGCGCGACCAGGGAATGAGTTGGAATGACCCTTTTCTTTTTTTCGCATCCCTTTCCGGGGGGGGCTTGAAGAAGGGCTTGAAGGGGCACTTCAAGGACTCTTGGGGGGTGAAGGAGGGCCCTAGGTGTCTGTTGTTTTCTTGTTTCATGTTTCACGTTTCCAAATTATTATTCGTATTATTCGTATTATTATTACTATTATTATTGTAGTTTTTTTTGGGGGGGGGGTTGGCCACGTCTATAACGGTTGACTAGGGTTTCAACTAGGGTTTCAACTAGGGTTCCAACATGTTCCAACTAACTAGGGATCCGACTAAGGTTCCTTGGTTGTTAGGGAAAGCGGGATACACCAAGCCGTGGTTGCGAAACATACCGGAAAATGAAGGGTTGTCCGGCCCAAATAGTATGAAAGAAAGACAACACCCCGCGGGGTTGTGGGGGACAGGAGAGCGCTGAGGAGTAAGGGAGATAAGGCTTTTCAAGGTAAGGCAAACTGCCCACCACGTGCGAACGAGAAGATAACAATGCATTCGGATTGAGTGCAATTTGAGACCGTAGCCCGCGATCGGAAGACTTTTGCAGGAAACCAGCGGGGGGGGGGGGTGAGGACTACGGAATGTGGGAATGAACCCAGGCTTTGGTCCCCTTAAAGGAAACCACCAATTGGATGGTCTAATTTTAGGGGTCATTGAATTTCTCATTCCCTGCCACTGCTGAGCACCAGCAAGTTCTTGTTGCTGTTGTGTGGTTCTGATTGTTGTTGTCGCGTTTTGTGTTCTGAAGCTGCTTTGTTGGTGTTGTTTTTGCGTTTTTGTATATGTTGTGGTTTTGTGGTTCTGCTTGGTTTGGTTGTGTTTATGAGTCGGCAACCCCAAAAAAACACACAAACATTGGGCTTTTGGCTACCATAGCAGTTTGGGTTTGTCTTTTGAGGCTACCTGGACCCGAAGAACTTCTCCCTGGACCCGAAGAAACACTCTTAAAGGGGAGTTCACCCCATCATGTTAGGGCATCATGGATCCCTAAGGGGGGCAATTGGGGGGGCTATTGGAAAAGCCCAGGATCAGCCCAGGATAAGCCCTTAATAGGCCCTGACGAAGGGGTTGATAAGGGGTAGCCCCCCCCTCCCCATAGCCCTTGTAGATCCATGAGGGCAATAAGCCATGAACCTTCGGCCACAAATCCAAGGATTCGGAACTTTTGGATGTCCACTTCGGTGTTTGCAGGCTGAGAGTTCTTCTTGTTGCTGGTTGTGTTTAATCTCAGCTGCAAAGAACCAAGTTTCCTCCCTACTCTCAATACACTTAGGCAGTCCTTGGCAACTACCAGCGTTTTAGTCAGGGGTTAACATGATACCGATACCTCAAACAAAACAACCAGTATTTTTGGATGGGGACTTGGCTAACATATCATATGTTCCTTCCTGTTTTTGGGGCTAGCACGGCGCACAGCCAACTACCTATCGCACCAGCACGTATAGTGGTAACTGGCAGCACTGGGTTTCTTCACAAGTGCGTATTTGCAGCGGGTGCGCCTACCAATCGCACCAGCAAGAAAAACCCAAGAGCCAACAAAAGAAATAAACAACAAAAACTGACAACCAAAAACAAACAAAAAAACACAAACCGGAGAAAAAACAGCCAAACAAAAACATCAACAACGCCGTAACTTCCAGCTGCGGCGCCAGTAGAAGGCCGAAGCCTAGAAGCACCCAATCCCGGCCACTCGCCTCAGATTCGATTGGAACGACGCGCCGGCGCGCGGCGTGGGTCCTGTGGGTCGACGACATCCTACACAGGGTCTTTTTGGGAAACCCGATCGGTTTTCCATGGTAAATACCAATCAATCTGTCTTGCAAAGGAGAAATGTGTCATACCTGAACAAGGCGATGGGGGGTAGTTTCTAGGCTTTAGCGTCCCGTGGGATCCATGTGGCTGTGGCTCAAAGACATGGAGACATGGCACCTTGGCAAACGGAAGACCTGCGTGACCCGCCAAGGAAGAAACCTTCTTTGAAGGGCGAACACCTTGGCCGCCAAAAGGCTGTGGGTCAAACATAGGTACACAAAATGGATCCCTGCAACTGGAAACATGGACTAAAACCTACAACCAGCGTTTTGTTGGTGGTTTAATTTTGGACCCATACCCAAAAGATGGCAAACGGTCTTTCAGGATTTGTTTGAGACCCCGGCCTTCCCCGTGTTTCCCCCATTTTGGGCTAACCCACTTGAAGGACCCAAGGTACTCACCTTTTCGGACCGTGACGAATTAAGCATATATCGACTCAGGGAAACCAAAAGGTGAAAGGTGGGTTTTGGACAAGTGAGCAAGACATGGGTGCATCCCAGTTTGGAGGAGTGAGCTAACCCCCTACTCCAAATACCTGGCCTTTTTTCAGGGTATCATGTCGACCCTCTACTAACAAATGAGGTTTTCACCACGGAAAACCAGGCTTTCAGAAAAACACCTTGACAAAAATGGGTATTTGGGGAGTCGGGAACATCAAACCCCCAAAATCATCCATGACCCAGGCTGCCCGCCCCCCGCCCCCAGGCCCAACGCTGCCAAGGTGCCAAGCTCAGCAGCAGTTCGCAGGTGCCACGCGCTTCCCGCTCCTGAGACTCACTTGCCCCTGAAGGACCCAGCAAAAAACAGGTTCAGCTGATGGACGGCCAGCTTCCATTTGCTTAAGTCTCCTGGAAAAGAAATATAAAATAATCATATTTCCAGTAGTGATAGATCTGGGCTGCCCTCAGATCCCCCGGCTGAGAGTTTAACTTTTAGTGGGTTAAATGGAAACTACCACGAAACACTGAAAGGCTAAAAGGCTAAGGGGATGGCTGGACAAAATCCTGCAGCAGCTACAAAACTCTGGAATGATGCTTCCCCTGCAAATACCATCAAACAATGGTTTCAACCATGGTGTCAAAGTGGCGCGAAATAGATTTCGCAACCATCCACAGTATTACCTGAGCCAAGCCTCTCGGGCCATGAACAAAAAATGGAACCCAACTCAAGAAAGCCAAAAGGTTATTTCAGGTCGATTCGCTTGGGGCAACCGAGAAGAATCTAATGGACAAATCTCACGGCTTTCAAACAAACATGGACCCCTGGCTCTTGCAGTTGGCACCAACTAGGAGATGCCTGACGCTTCGTTGATGATCCCATACTTTCTTTCAGGAGATGTCTACCAAAAGGGTCGAGTCACCGAGAAGTGGTTTGCCTTTCGCGCCAGCAGCCGGGATCCCCATGGCTTTCGCTCGTTTAGAAACAAACAAAAACGACTCGGTGGAACCGCTCGTCGTTAAAATACCCCCTACTCCAGATACCCACTTGTTCTAGGGTACTTCTTGAACAACCTGTTTTCCCATGGTAAATGCCAAACCTTTTTTGGTAGAGGGTCGACATGATACCAACTGAAGAAACAAACGGGTATTGGGTGTAGGGGGTAGGCAGACTCCAATCGCTTCTGCGGAAGAAAAAAAACCTTTAGTGGGGATTCATCGCTTTTGGAGGGACCACCCCCCCTAATACTGGGACGTGTTGATTAATCCTGGGTCAACATTAGGCAGACGCCACTCGCTTCGGCGAGATTTTTTTCCGAAGGCTCCAAGGACTTCTCGACCTCCGCCGGCTCCGGGGGCGGCACGTCCACAGAACTCTCCGCCGAGGCCTAAGCCGAAGAAACGAATTGACCTCCGTCAGCTCCGCAAGGAAACATATGGCCATGGGTCAAAATCCAAATCGTACCCCCAGTGAACATCCCAATCCCCACTAAAATAGGTTCTAAAATGGGTGGTGGGAAACATATGTCCTGCCTGGATCCCCAGTTGCCCCTATTTTCCAGCTACTTTTGCCAAATTATGGGCTGCTAGTGGGTAAAGTGGCTGGAAAAAAAGTAGCTACTTGGGGATAAGCATCTGGCTGTGGGTCAAAACCAATCGGATCCTATTTGGGGTAGGTGAATTCACCACCCATTTTAGAACCGATTTTGGTGGGGATTGGGATGTTCACTGGGGGTACGATTTGGATTTCGACCCATGGCCATATGTCCTACACACAATACCCCCGCTTTTTAGTTGGGACAACCCTCTGATCGGTATTTACCATGCAAAACCAGAGTGTCCCAAAAATACCCTGAAAAAGGTGGATACTTGGAGAAAGGGGCATGTCAAGTAATCAGCAACCCGGCCCACAAAAAAAAACACGAAAATGCGCAAATCGGTTTCTGGTTCCCCTACCGTACCCCGAAAGCTCCAAATACCTATGCAGCACCTTCTTTTGGTTTGCAGTTCTTGGAAAACCGATCGGTTTCCCGGAATAAATACCGATCCCTGTTGGTAAAGGGCGGACATCATAGCCTGAAAAGCGTGGGAACTGAGTGTAGGCAGTCAGCCTTGGCCGTTTTGCTTGGCCACGTTCGTTTGGCCTCTCTCAAAAAAAAATGGGACTCCATCCACGCGGTGCCGCCGAAGATCCGCCTCCGACCAGGCCGGCTCGGCCAGCAGCGGCTTGCGGAGGACCCTGCCAAGGTAACAAGGGGAAGGGCGTTGATACTACAATAATCGTTGAGCCTGGCCAAAGAACTTCGATCCTGGACCTTCAAACTCCGGCAAATTTCTGGGTGTTTTAGGAGACCCCTACGATTTACCGAATTCCAGTGGTTTAGCACATTTGGGGCAACAACTCATACGATTTACGTCAGAAAGCAAACACACCTCGCAGCACTGCCCAAGGAGCCAATAAACACAATAAAATGCCTTGATCATTCAAAACTACAACTTTTCTGATTTGCGGGAGTTTGCGGGTGTTTGCGGGAGATTTGCGGAAATTTGTGGGCGTTTTGCAAACAAAATGGGTACGTTTTTCCTGCACCGCACAACTTTGGACCACCGTTGCAGGTTTCGACAAACTTGCGGGCTGCATCAAGCCGTTTATTCATCAAAGCTTCCTTTAATCTGTCAAAGGCTGCGAGCAGTGCAATAGTGTGCTGTTTAGGAGTTTTAGGAGTTTCCGGTTTTTGCGGCAAAAAGTGCTACGATTTCCCGAATATCTAGCCAAAGGCGGAAACTGCGTTGTTTTTTTTCCAGGGGGGCAAAGGTCCAAAAAAGGACACCTAACCCAACGGAGAAAACCCAAGACCTCAACCACCCACCCTGCTAAACGACCCCCTTTTTGCCCCTAAGCCATCCTCAGAAGATATTAAGGGACCCTCTGGGCGAACAACTGCCCATCTGCAGTTGGCTTCGTTTACTCACCTCCGCTCGAGTGGATTGGCCCAAAACAAGTCTTGGTCAGAGCAAAAAACGTCAAAATCCGAAACGGAACTCCCTGCTCACTCGGATTTGTCCCATTCGATTACCAAAGGCCGGAAAGGGAAGCCTTCATCAGAATCGTGCCCAGTTCCAGGGCTAGAACTATTTCCATGGTGACTTTAACCTTCACCTGCGGCAATTTGAAGTGAGTTTCAACTTGTTGGAGTGCTGAACAGCACCATACAAGGCCTTGAGCAGGTGGAATTTCTGGTGAGTCAAAAGGACGACTAACGGTAGGGATTTGGACCCCAGCGGAGATTTGGAGCCCGGCCGACATCTGCCTTGGCCGAAGCTGCTTCGGCCGACTCGGCCGCAGCGGCGCCGGCGAGAGCGGCGGCGAGCTGAAACGAAGCGCAAGGGTCAAGGGAAGCGCCATCCAGCTGGAAGGTCTAACTCACATCATACATTTTATGTTTTTCCCCCCCCCCTGAGGTTCACGTGTGCTCTAGCGGTGCGGGTTTGCAGTTCATTTTATAACTGGCAGCCTTGAGTTGGACACCATCCGATGTTTAATCGAATAGCTGGGCTGTTCCCCTTTGATCCCCCGCTAAAAATACACTTAACTGCGCGCGGTTTCGTGAAACTACCACTGAACTCCACTGAACCAACAAAAACACAACACCTAAGAAGATGGCTGGGAACCACCAAGATAGGGACCTTTGGTGGACATGGGGATTCACGTGCACATGTCCACCAATTGCTTGTGAAGTGCTTCCCTATTGAAATGCGCAGCTAAATTCCTCCAGTGGCGAAGCCGGGTCTCACTTCCCCAAAGGTTACCCTTTTGGGGCCGTGAGTGAAAATGGACCACCAATTGGAAAACCAACAGGTCAAAAGGTCAAGCTTGAACTGAGTGCTCCACAGTGGTGAAGCCCGGCAGAGCAACAAATGCTTGCAGGCCTCCATAATCGAAGAGAACCATGGAAGTCAAGAACTAAAACATACCCCGTACACCCAATACCCGGCCTTTTGTCAGGGTATGATGGCGACCCTCTACTAAAAAAGGAGGTATTTACCTTGGAAAAAACAGGTTCTCCCCAAAATACCAACTGAAGCAAACATTGGTATTTTGTGTAGGGGGTATGCCAAGAACGGTGCCGAAAACCCGGGTTTGGAGGCCCAGTTTGGTTGGTTGAAATTTCATTTTTAGTGGGCCCCGAACCCCACAGAAACAAGAAGGGATTTGGAGGGCCGTCCACAAGAATAAGTACGGTTGGTCTTGTTGGTTGGCCCGACCCACAGAACCCAGCACACTCAGCCCGGATGGGGAGAGAGAAGCCAAACATGTTCCAAGTCTACCTCCCAAACCACTTGAGCGCGGGAGGAGGGGGGGCCAGGCAAGCCGAGCAAAAGCGGCTGCGTTCGAGCGGGCGGATTCGGGCGGATGGCGCTCGGAACTCTATGAACAAGAAGGTTTTAAGACAGAGGTGACTGGATTTCCCCCCTTTCAAAAGTTGTTGAAACTGCCACTTGGAGGTTCCAAGAAAGGAAATGGAGGAAACCCTGGAACCCTTCTGGGGAGGGGGCCATCGTATAACCTCCTTTGATGGTAAGGGTTCTGTCGAAGGAACTGTCTGGCCCCAGAGGCCTTCGGCTTTCTCATTTTCTGATGGATTCCTCGCAAATTCCGACTCGTTGCCCTCTAAAGTTACGTTCCCAGAAAAGTTGAAAGTCCAAAACTGGGGAAGTTAGTTGTTCGTTGGCTGTTGGATAGGCGTGCGCTGGCATGATACATCCCTGTCAGGTCAAAAACGGGACCTGGAAATAAAAGATAAGGGTGGTTTTGAGTGGTTTACCCTTTTCGAACCTCGACGAATGGGCCAGGCGGAAACTAGAAGATCAGTCTCAGATGCGGTCGATTCGCTTTGGTGATATGAAAACATGGGCAGAAGTTTAACCCCCCAAGTGAAGTGTCGACGTTGTCTAGTTTTAGGGGACCTCCCAATTCAAACTTGCTTTCAGGGTAGTTTCTTGGGGTCCGGTACGTGAGTTCGGGGTTCAAAAGGCTGATTAGCATTTGGTGACCATCAGGAATGGAATTTCCCAGTAAAATTGGTGAAAACTTACCCGTGGTCCTTTGAGGTCGCGGAATATAGCCTTTCTCTGAACCTTCCACAACGAATTCCGAAGAGTACACCCTCATTCCACGTTCAAACGCGCAAAGAGCAACATCAACTGCCAGGGCTTTCCTAGGGCATGCTAAGCAGCTACGTGTGAAGAGGTGCGTCTGTCTGTCTGTACCCTTCACGCGCGTGATTCAAAGGGACATCAATCAAGTGCACAATAAACAGTTTGGGTCCTAGTTATCCTAAGGATCCTGATGGAATTTGGGGCCCAAATGGATCGCCTTTCCATGCTGGTCTCGACCAGCCACTCATCGCCAACAGTTGGATTGCTCCCAAAAGCCAAGAACAAGGGTGGATGCTCGTCTTAGACCGGCATCTCTACCAATACCAACTATAGCGCTGCAGGAGCAAGGGTGGAAATCTTGCTTCTCAAGATGAAGCAAACAGGTTCAATGCCACCCGTGAACACGTCAAACGAAGTGGTTTCCTTTTCACTCGTGCAAAACAAACTCAAAAAAGGGGAAAGCCAAACGCCGACCACAACTCACTTGCCCTTACCGGACCGGAAAAGAGCAAAGGTTAACCAATTTCGGGAGCTTTACTAATCATGGCTGCCACTAAGGCCGGATGTCATGTAACTTTGCTTTGCACATGCCCCTTACTCAAAATACCCGCCTTTTTGTTCAGTTGGCATTTTTGGGAAAACCGATCGGTTTCCCATGGTAAATACATCCTTTTTTAGTAGAGTGTCGACACGACACCCTGACAAAAGGCCGGGTATTTGGAGGTTACGGGGGTAGTTCAGTCTGGCAACGCTTCTTCTCGGCTTGATGCCAAGGCCTGCGGCACAAAGAGGGTCGTCTTAATTAAGTGCCCGACAGCAAGGTACCGCTGCCGCAGCTGCACAACTGGCGGGCAACTTCGGGCGAGAAGATCCGGTGTAGATGGACGAAATCCGTATCGCACCACCTAAGAAACCCTGGTGTCTGTGGATTCTCCTGTGCATACCGGAACAAACATTGGTTTCCCATGTTTTTCAGGTGGTGCAGGATTTTGTCCATCCGCAGTAGCTATTGTCTGCATCTGTGGCTGTATAGTGCTGCGTGAATTGGAACAAGCACCACTCGAAGACACACCACTATACGTGTCCATGACTAGGTCCTCCAGTAGAGAGGTTAGAATAAGGGTACCCTGTGTTTGTCTGTTGTCTATTTTAGTAGGGGAAACCTCCCCCAAGAAAGGGTAAAAGGGCACTACTGGGGGGACCTAGAAGCACCACTCGAAGGCACACCACTGTACCGGTCCATGATGACTCCATTCGCCAAAGCATGTGCCATCAAATTGTCACAAGCCAGCGTCTGAAGTATACTGGAACTCCCCAGCATCACATGACTTCCGATCAAACTTTCCGTGGTTGGCTCTTCATTCGTGGCAATGATGTCGTTGCTGACTCTGAACAGTTAAAACGCTTCAAGAGGTCATCTCCAAATGCCCTCAAAAAATGCCCAACACATGCTGTGGACCTGGAAATGAGAAAAGGTGATCACCTTTTGGGGCTATGACTCTACAAAAAATGAGAAGGAAACCGAAAAGATCAGAGTATGACTTTGGACCAGTGAGGTGCTGTGGATAAAAATTACAGTTCGAACCACCGTTTAGAAACCAACTGGTTAACCTGATTCCCTGCCAACAAACCATGGGTTTCAACCACGATTTTTTACAGTGGCGCGAACGGATTGATTTCAGCCACTCATGTGAAAAAATGGGCCATCCCAAAGCGGGGGGGATCCACCAGTAGCTGGTTTCACTTTGACATGGAACCCAGCAAAGCTTCGGAATCCTCTTTTGTGGCCACTTTCCTTTTCTTGGTGCTTCATACTTGGCCCACCCTGGCATATACAATAGTCTTGAAGGAGACCCCAAAGAAAACCATATCGCTTGCCCAACTAAAAGGTGACACATGGGAACCAGCGAAACCCCGAAAGTTTCCAAAGCTTTTCCTTGGAGAAGTGAGAAGTTCAGAAGACCTGGACTGGTGAAATTTTGGTTTTTTGAGGCCTCCAAGCAAATCTCCCCACTTCTTTGGCCCAAAAGAAGCCCGCGGACTATGCCGGCCACCTTGTTGCTTTGAATTTTGAGAAATGGCTATGGGTCAAAATCCAAATCGTACCCTCAGTGAACATCCGATTCAATCCCAACTAAACTAGGTTCTAAAATGGGTGGTGAATTCACCTACCCCAAAATGGGATCCCATTGGTTTTGACCCACAGCCAAATGGAAACCTCCAACAAAATCTCCCCGACTTGGTTTTCTTCTTCCCCGAAGCCTACGGAATACGAGAAACCCGAGACCTGCGCGGGACATTGGCGGCCAGCCGTGGACCAAGAAGGCCTCGTGGACTTTTGAAGCGAAGCTGCTGTCGGGCATTTTCCACCTAAAGACTCAAACACCTCAAAACCAGGTGAAACAAATACACCAAGACCAGCGCGTATTTGGATTAGGGGGTACCTTTCCCAGTGCTTCCAGATACCACCTTATGGCAAGTAGGCATTTGTGCCTCGATGTTGATTTCCGCTAGTTACCTAGTATACTTGTTGGTTGTCAGAAGGGAATGAGGAATGACCCCTATGAACCATCCCTATGTTTGGTTTCCTTTGAGGGAATTCCTAGGTTCATTCCCAGAACCCGAAATGTCATTCCCCAGCTTTCGCATCATCAAGTATAGTAACGGGAAGCGCTGGGTTTAAACAAGTGGGCAGTTGCATCGGGTGCTCCTCACGGAGGTACCGTAGGACAAAATCCATCTCTCGCACCACTTGAAAACCACAGGACTTGGCTGGAAAAATCAGACCCCAGCAAAAACGCGTTGTTGTTTTTTTGCCTGGTTAGTGGAAAACAAAGTAATTCTGGGGAAAAGGAAACCATTGTTCATTGAGGTATTTACAGGGCAATCATGATTCCAAGATTTCTGAGGTGGTGCAGGATTTTGTCTATCCATAGTATGACTGCTTCTGTACCACAAAGACGGCTTGTAAGGCAGTATGCGCCCCTTATTTTTTTCGTGGTATATAGCCTGCTTACGCCATAAGCCCGTATCTGAAAATACAATCAACTCTGTGGTAACAACGTTCTGGAAATCCCACCTGTCTGCCAAGGATCTGGGAAGAATGACTCGTGCTTCATCCCCTTTTATCTTGTGCACGGAACATTAAACTGAGCAAAATGGGTCTGTCTTTGTTTTTGGTACTCCATGTCGTTTTGTGTTAGCAAAAAACATCCAAAAACAACAGCGGAAACCACTTTGTTTTGGGTACCCCATGCTTTGATGTTACTACGGGAAACCACCATGAACATCACACAATTGTCCGGGTCCCAAAAAAAAGAGAGACGACACACCCAAGTGGCAATTTTAAGCACCGGTAGACGCCCTAACCTTCGTTTGAAGCATCTGCAAACCTACCCCCGAAAGCTCCAAAAACCAACGCTTGCTTCTCCTAGGTCCTCCACTAGAGAGGCTAGAATAAGGGTACCCTTTTTTCTGTAGTCTATTTTAGTAGGGGAACCCTCCCTCAAAAAGGGTAAGAGGGCACTACTGGGGGACCAGTTGGCTATGGGAGCTTGTCTGATGGCGATAAATTATGGCTGAAAACGGGATCGGCAATTCCGATCGGTTCTTCAAAAAATACTCACCGACAAAAGCGGTGATATTTGGAGTAGGGGTAAATTGCATTACAAATCATTTGAGGGCTCGCCTATTGCGCAAATCGCAAGAAATGGGGCATGAATCTCGGATCAATGTATTTGGGGTTAGATAGATCCGTCATTGTTGAGTGCGTTTGCTACCTTCACTTTGTTCGGCGCCTCATTTGCTATATTTGGCAACTTGAGGCCAACGGAAAGAGCCAACCTGGAATCCGCTTAAGACCAACGAGGAAAAACAAATATGATGGGTGTTTCCTTTTCTTTTGGGGGGGGGCCCTCCGAAATGCTTGCTTTCCTTTTGGTTTCCCTTGAAACCAACCAAACAAATAGCTTCGAAAACAAATCAAATGAGCCTTTTTCTTGTGCACTCTCAGGGCCCCTTCTTTGGGATCCGCGTCGTTCCCATGTGTCAGGCTGGGCCGCCGAGCTTGCCAAAAGAAGGCGGAGTAGGGAAAGTACCTGCAAGAGGCTTTTTGGCTTCGGCCGAGAGAACGCCCACGCTTGGGCGAACTGAGAAAAAGGCGATGAAACCGCGAGCAGCCGCTTCACCTACTCCAAAAACCGTTTTTTATGGGTGTTTTTTTTCTTCCCAGGGCGTCATGTCAACCCGTTACTAAAAAAGGAGCTCTTTACCAGGGGGGGGCCCTCTTTAGTATGGAAACCCAAGGTTTCCTTCTCCAATGAAGAACTCGGACTCGCCCCGCAAAAAACCCGCTTTTGCAGCCCATGGAGTAGTGGGGGTGGGGGGAAGGCGGGGTGATTCGCCCAAGCCGGCCGATTGAAGATGCGCCCAACTCCGGCCGCTTCGAATCGGAATCCGAACTGAGTCACCTCCCAGAGAAGCAAAGCACCAGGCCCACCACCGCTGCGATGGCGCCTCGGACGTGTGGCATGCCTTGGATGGACCTTTGGTTTTGCGGTCAGGAAAGAATGCGTCAGCCTCCTCGAAAAATTGAAGAAAATGTCTGCAAACTCTCAGTATCTAGGCTCTCATGGTAGTGATAGATGATCCTTTCTCCCGACCGGGGAGTCCAAAAAAGGGGAGTGCAACATGTGAACACAGGAGGCAACACTTCTCGGGGAGTGTCACTGGATTTTGATCTGCCCCCATGGCCCGGCCATGGGTTTTCTTTCATCCGGTGCACACAGCACCTGCCCCAAACGGAAGCGCCATTGTGCAGTGGTTGTATCCCAAACTTCTGGGAGCCGTGGTTTGTGGGTAAAAGAGGGGCATTTGCAGGCAGTACATAGTCTCTGTGATCATTTGCGAGGTACATGAAACATATCTTGCAAACAACCCACTGAAACGGTGTGGCAATTTCAGTCCAAAAAGGCCAAAATACAAGGTTCAGCTTTTGTAACCTTGACCTCGCCTCATCACTTGATCATCATCAAGTCAGGCCATATGTGGTAGCATAAAGGGAAACCACCCACCAGATTCTGACTTTGACACCCCCATGAAACAAAAACTAATTAACTCTGCCAAAAAAAACCGTGTGTTTACCATGAGACACCTCGTTCTTCCAAAAATCGACTTTCACAAGCGGGTATTTGGAGGGGGTATGGGCCAAAAACCGGGGAAAAACAAAAAAAAACCTTTCAGGTCGAAAGGTGCGTTGGGTTTTCGCTTTGGCTGAGCTTTCCCCTTGCTGAGCTGAGCTGAGCCATGTCCCCATCCCCCCGAGTGGGGAAACTCAAGCCCGAGAAGTGGGTACTTACCCCTACATCCCCCGACTGCGTTTTCGTCTCCCTGCCACGGGGATTTTTGTTGCATGGTTGCAACCTGGATTTTTTAAAGGACCCCCTTTTTCAGCCTTTGACCCAAAAAAAAAAAGGGTACAAAGGCAGAAATCAGGGGTCTTTTGGGGGTCCAGGAAGCAAGCAAGTTGGGCCCAGAGTGGTGGATCTGGTTCTTAGATCATTTCGGAGCCGAGATGAAGCGCACCATCCGCGGCCCATTTTCGCGCCCGGCCATTGCTGGCTGTCAGCGCTGGTAGTAGTATCTCTGCATCGAGGAGACCTTGGCAGCCGGATGACTCCATTTCGCAAGCTCCGAGGGTGGCGGTTGACCCCTCAACAAGTCGTCCACTGGTTGTGGCTTCAACTCGAGAAAACGCATGTTTTTCCCATGCAATAAGTGGAAACCACCTTTATTTTTGGGGGGTTTAGTGGAAAGCCAAACTTGCTTTCAACCAAAAAGTTGAAAAGTCTAAAGACCCGTTGCCCCAGAGCAGTGCACTCCCGCCCCAAAGTCGCAGTTTTTTTGGGACACCTGCAGCTTGCGAAAGGCTCCCTGCCAACCGTCTGCCTACCCCCTACTCCGTATACCCACTCTTTTCAGTTGGTATTTTTGGAAGAACCTGGTTTTCCATGATAAATACCTCCTTTTTTAGTAGAGGGTCGACATGATACCCTGGAAAAAGAGGGTATTAGGAGTAGGGGGTAGTTTTCAGTGCTGCGAACGGGCGAAAAGCGAACCAAAAAATGGCTCCCTTCGGATGCGACACGCGGAAGGGTCCTTCTGGTGGCGACCAAAAACCAGTTCACCCTGCGAACCAAAGTTCCTGATCTTGCGGCCCGGGTGGTTCCACCCCCCTACTAAATGAACAGAACCAAAACCGAACAATTTCGCACCATGAAATGAAGCTGTCGGAAACCATCTTTGGTTGGTGTTTCAGGGGAATCCTCATGCTACGGTTTCTTAGGTGGTGCGAAACGGATTTCGTCCATCCACAGTATCAAACGACAAATGTAAGACAACATCTAACAACAGAAGGTTGTGGGATCCGCAACAATCGGCGGGACAAAATGGTCCGGTATCTTTGGGGACTGGATCGTTTCGTCTCAAAACTGGCACATCTACAACATGTATGCAGACGAGTACCATACAGTATCCTTCTCGACCCTTGCGTCCAAATCTATACATTATACGTGCATATATATATATATATATGTATATATATATATATGTAAAATGTATGAATTTTGCTCTGACAGTTCTATAGGCATACTACACACACCTTTGCAATCATGTGCACATATGCTGCCTGATTTGCTTCACAAAAAGGTCACCTGTGAGAATCCGCCCACACCCGAGGCCCACAGCCGAAACTGTCTTGAGACTTTGCCATGCCAACCACTGCCTGTTGGACAGCACTTGGGAGTTTTGGACATGGGACAAAAAAGTAGTTGAGGGTGCTGGTGGGTTTTAACACTCTCGCCTCACTTGTCAGGACCCAGAAATCAAAGGCCAACCTTTTGGGGCCAAACATGGACCAACGGGAAACTAGAAGGCCGGCTTTGGGCAAGTGAGCAAAAGTTGCGAGGACGAAGCTTCACCGAATGTCCGGCGTAGGTGTCCTTGTAGAAAAAATGGTGCGTTTGAATGTTAAATGGTGCATAAAGCCCATTCAAACCCAGTGGAACCCATCTATTTCTATCAAACTGGACACCTATGAATCGTGGCTGTTGAATAGCAGAGTTTCCTCAATTTCTCTTTTGGATCGTTTCAATGGACACCACCTGCAAACTAATCAACTTTATTATGGACCCTCAAGGGGGGCTATAGGGGGGATAGTATCCCTCATTGACCCCTTAGAAAGGCCTTAATGCTGTTGACCCCTCTGCCAAACGTTGTCCACTTCTTGTGGCTTCCATTCGGAAAACCCAACTTGATTTCCACCAAAAAGGTTCAGGTCTAGAGATCCGTTGCCCAAGAGCAGTCAAGTTCCGCTTGGCTTGAGAGAGCCCCCCCCCCGGCAGCCTGCCCCAGGGGCCCCCCCACTTTTGGCCCGGGCACATAGCGCTGGCCCAGCCGTGGCCCCTGCTGCTCGATCCATTGCAGCAGGCTCCGGCGCTCGCGGATCCGGGGGTCCGAAGGCGCCTCCGCCACTGTGAGGCCTGCGAGTGTGTGGACGCATGGGGCCTGGGGGGTGGAGGAGGGGGGGGGGGAGGGGGCCCAAATAAGCCCTCAAGGCTTTTAGAAGACATCATGGTCATTTTGGATCTTTCCCGCTTTGGAGTTCCTTTTGGCAGAAGGTTCGCGACGTGGCGAGTCGGAAAGCCGAGCGAGGTGGTGTTTACCGCGATTTAGCCTGGTGGAAGACAACATATGTGAACCCATGGCCATTTTGGATTTGGGGGCTGATTTCCCACAACAAAGCTTTAACTAACGGTGAATTATCCGATAAACTAGGGGTTCATGCCAGGGGTTCATGCCAGGGTTTCACATATGGACATCTACATTCAGCTTCGTTTTCTCACTAAAGTACTGGGCAAACCATCCATGGCTCAACACCTGGAGGTGAAAAAAGGCGAAGGGTTACTGGGCCCTGCAGCGGAGAGGTTGGAATAAGGGTACCTTTTTTCTGTAGTCGATGTGAGCAAGGGAACCCTCCAACCAAAAAAGTTGGTCAAAGGGTTACCTGCTACCGTGAGCACTGGAAAACTCTTGACATCAGCCGCAAAGACTTCAGCGAGAGCGCGCGCGCGAGCTGGCAGCCTTGGGAACGCGCGAGTTTTTTCCTGAAAACAAATCCTGGCACAGGATCAGTCAATCAAGATATGGAGCTACCTAGATGGCCAAGTGGCTGCTTCTTTCAGTCACTGCTGCTGGTTTTGGGGTAAAGTTCATGGAACAAAGCAGCAGCTGGCGATCCAGGTATGAATTTTAGTTAGGGACCCTTTGGCGGACATCATTTCGGGGGATTTATGACCACCAATCACTTGTCAGGGGCCAACCATTGAAATTCATTGCCATAGAAGTGATTTCCAAAATAGGGGGACTCCCAAATGGTGGATATACTTTTGGATTCCATTTCAACAGTGGTACCCCGAATTCAGACACACCCCAAAAGGAAACATGTGTCTGCAAAAAGCCAAGCGAATCACGCCCCCTCAGCCGAACGGAGGCTATGCTCGAAATGTCACCAGTCCAAGGGAATTTCCAAATTCCCCCTGAGAGCGCCCCAAGTCACTACCGACCCAGCGTAGACAAATGCCGCAAACGCCTCGTTTGTGTGCTGGATCTGCTGAACTCCGAGCAACTGCTCTTGCACCTCGCTGCTGTCGCCGCCCTTGCCCGGATCACCCCAGGTCACCACAGAGCCATCGTCTAGCATGGCAGCAAAAGCGCAGTGACTTGCTTGGATGTGCTGAATCCCCAGCAACTGCTCGCGCACGTGGCTGCTGTCACCGCCAAAGTGAGGATGGCCCCAAGTCACCACAGAGCCTTCGTCCTGGATGGCAGCAAAAGCACTCGCACTTGCTTGGATCTTCCGAACCCGCACCAACTGCTCTCGCACCTGGCTGCTGTTGCCGCCATGGTTTCGACTGCCCCAAGTCACCACAGAACCGTTTTCCCGAATGGCAGCAAACGCATATCGTGTTGCTTGGATTTGCTGGACGTGCACTAGCTGCTCTCGTACCTGACTGCTGTCGCCACCGCAATCAGGAATGCCCCAGGTCACCACAGAGCCGTCGGCCAGGATTGCAGCAAAGGCGAAATCAGTTGCTTGGATCTGCTGGACGCGCATCAGCTGCTCTTGCACCTGGCTGCTGTCTCCGCCATGGTCACGACTGCCCCAAGTTACCACTGAGCCGTCGTCCAGGATGGCAGCAAATGCAGCCTTGGTTGCATTGATGTGCCGGACTTGCGCCAACTGCTCCCGCACCTGGCTGCTGTCACCGCCATAGTCCGGATCGCCCCAAGTCACTACGGAGCCATTCTGCAGAAGAGCAGCAAAAGCACTTGTACTTGCTTGAATCTGCTGGACTCGTACCAACCGCTCTTGCACCTGGCTGCTCTCACCGCCATAGTCACCAGAACCCCAAGTCACCACAGAGCCATCGTCCAGAATGGCAGCAAAAGCCAACGCAGTGGCTTGGATCTGCTGGACATGGACCAGCTGCTCTCGCACATGGCTGCTGTCACCGCCATAGGAAGATGCGCCCCAAGTGACCACAGAGCCGTCGTTCAGGATGGCAGCAAACGCACATCTGGTTGCTTGGATTTGTTGGGCGTGCGCCAGCTGCTCCCGCACCAGGCTGCTGTCACCACCAAAGCCAGGCTTGCCCCAAGCCACCACCTCGCCCCCCGTGACATGAAGGGCAACTGCCCAACATGTGGAAGCTAGATTGACCGGCTGCACGATGGCATGAATGAAGTCCCCATCTTTCATGCCCACTTCACTCACCGTAGACCCCGGGTGTAGTTGCTGGCCTTGAAAGGCAAGCCTCAGAAAGCAGCGCTGCAGCTTTCGTTGTGCCTCCATCTTAAGCTCACCAACATTTGACTCCGGCGACAGCGCAACAGAGCAGCTCCTGCCACTTGGCAGGCACACATTCACATGCATGCGGCCAAATGCGAAGAAATGCGCCCGAGCTACCCCGCGGCAGAACGCGGCGAACGCTAAGCACAGCTCGAGGCAAGGCGTTGTGTTGCAGGTTTGCCCAGAGAAAAAAGAAAAAGAAAAAGAAGAAAAAAACAAGGCCCCGGCAAAACAGAAGTTCAGCACCAAAAGCCATCCCGCCCCCCACCCCCCCAGGCTTGGCAACCTGTCCTTGGGGTGTTGGGGTCCAAGGGCCTGAGAAAAGCACCACGATCGAGGTACTGGACAACCCATCCACCACCCGAGCGATCCATCCACCAGCCACTCGAGTGACAAACGTCCCGGAGCCCAATCTGTTGGGCTGGCTTGAAGTAAAACCAAGAGGAACACAAAAGCCCAAAGTACTCCCGATCTTGCTGGCATGTGCGTTGACAATTTAAAAGTGGACAGTCGTTTGGGTTGTCACTCCCCCTCATAACCAGGTGAGTCCGATTGTGAGTGGGTTATAACCTGGGTTACCAACAGCTTACTCGTCACTGGACTACATCCCGAAAAACCACGAGTCATTCTTAGGATCGGAATCTGCTTTTGGGTGACCACCTTGGGTTCCTCCCGCCAATTTGCAAGGAAGTGTCCCGTTTTCTAACCCAGGGCGGCCGCTTGGGCACCTAATACCCAGCAGACTAAGTGGTTTGGAGGTTCAAATCCCAATCCAAACCAATCCAAACCATCAAATCGGGGTGACCTGAACTTACGGGACCTTTCTTTTGGACCCGTGTTCATCCAACCTTCCCCAATGACTTTCTGGTTCCAGCACGCAGTGGAGGAAACCCACAAAAAACGAACAACCGGTGCATCCCCAAGGCTGCTCCAAGACTACTGTTGAGCAAAACGCCTCCCAAACCCAGCCCGGGGACACCTGTAGCAGAAGACATCAAGGCTTTTTGGGGCAGGGATCTCACTTCAGATGGAGTGGATCGGAAACTACCTCAACCCTCAAACTACCTTTGAAAATGGGCTATTGCCCTAAAATTATGAGGAGAATTCCCAGTCATTCCGAGTGAGCCCGAAATGAAACCAGGATTTTGTAGAAAGTCAATCAGCATGGGTCTGTGACCCAAATGCAATTCGGAGATTTGGTTGAGTCACCCCATGAATTTCATGGGGGCGTTTGAGGGTCCGGGTGCCTTTGTCACATTTGTTATACTTGCCCGCCAAAAACAACCTCGAGAATTCCTCAGCCAGTCCACTTTCCAAGCATTTGGCAAGAAACGTTGCGAACTTTGCAGCCCCCTGCCATTGATCAACACTCAGCAAAAAGCAAACTTACAAACCGAAACAGCAACTTGACGTCTAAAAAAACACTTATGCAAAACACAGAAGCCACCAAGACTAAGAACCAATGCGTAGGTAGGGCGCCTGAGCACAGCAAGTCCAGGTCGTCTTTGTCGAGCAAAATGTCCCCAGTGTACCAGTTGATGGGCTGCGTCAGTTTGGTCACCAGGCCAGTCGACAAGACCTCGATGTTTTCAGGCACGGCAGGAAAAAGGGGGGCGCCCTTGGTGCTTAACCTGGACCTCACATAAACTATACCCTTGAAAGTTGGAATTCGCCATAACTTTAGGGTAATTATACCTGTTTATTGGGTAGTTGGTGAAACCCCTCCAACAAACAGAAAGCACAGGCCGAAAGTTTGGCCGTCCTCCCTGGCCCTTAATTAAAAAGCGGGCTGTCTGTCTGGATTGACTGGGACCTGGCAACCACAAAAACAATGTTCACCGAAAAACTGATACATTCAGATTCTGCTTCATGTACACAAACTATCACAAAGAAATAAAATGTTGCCGAGGAGACCCCGGAATATTCCACCATGGCCAAACCTTCCGCGCCGGTGATCCATTTGCCATCCATTGTTCGGAAAAATAGATGTGCGATCCGTCCCCATCCGTCCCCCCAAGCCAGCCAGTGGTTCCCCTTAACCATGCAAGCGGAAACCTCCGCCTTAATTACCCCAGTAAGTATCCCTGGACAAATGCTAAGCACTCCAAGAGGAAACCCTAGAATGACCTATAGAAAAACACGGTTGTCCAGGGTAGCTGCCCCCTTTCAATTAGCAAAGCGTTGACATGATACACCCTAAAATTAGTATTTCGGAGAAATGTGGACACCCCATATTAATGAGGGTTCATTACTCCTTTCATTTTCCAGCTACTTTTGCCAAATTATGGGCTACTAGTGGGTAAAGTGGCTGGGAAATAACGTAGCTACCCCCTACTCAAAATACCCGCTTTTTTCAGTGTATTTTTTGGAAAACCGATCGGTTTTCCATGGCAAATACCTCCCTTTCAGTAGAGGGCCGACATGACACCCTCAAAGAAGGCCGGGTATTTGCAGTAGGGGGTACTTGGGATGCCAGGTTGCAAAAACGGCGAGACCCTCAGCCCATGTTCGGCTGCCCGTTAAAAGAGGCACGCGTCATGGTCAAAACCCGCCTGGGGGGCGCCGACCAGTGCCCAGCTGCCCGTGGCCTGTGCGAAGAAATACGCCACTTGGGTTATAACCCACACGTCGGACTGTGGATGGTTGCGAAATCCGCTTCTCGCACCACCTGAAAAAATGTTGAAACAATTGTTTGTTGGTATGTGCAGGGGAATCATCATTCCAGGCTTCTTAGTGATGCAGGATTTCGTCCATCCACAGTATGATATGAGTGGGGTATAACCTATAGGTAACAACTTACTAACTTGGCGAATCCAACACCCACGTACTGAACAAAACATGTGAAGTGCCCTGGAAAGATGTGAGAACAGTGTATCCAGTAGTGGTAGATGTCGACAAATATACTCTTAAGCAAATGGAAGTAAATAGAAAGGGCTGGACAAGATGCATACAATTCTATACCCATGCCCTGTTCTAACACAACTGAGGTTGATTAATATGGGGTCAACATGTACTTAACCAAATGCAAGGTAAACAGGGCTGCGGGAAATGACGGGAAGGGACACTCAAAGACACACCCTCCATTGTTGAGGGGGAGATGCCCTTGCATCACAGCAGTTTTAACATTCAGTGGGTTAAATATGGAACCCCTCATATAAAATAATCAAATGTCTTTCTGGAACTGGGAACGCCCAAGCAACATATCTAGGTCCTCCAGCAAAGAAAGGTTAGAATAAGGGTACCCTTTTTCTGTAGTTGCTTTTTTGGTAGGGGAACCCTCCCCCAAAACAAGAAACGGTAAAGGGGCACCGATCGCTGGGGGACCTAACACTTCTAGAAATCCTTCGTGTTCCCTAGAAATTCCTTGGGATTTTAGTGTTCCTATAGATTTTCTTAGGGTTTCCCCTAGATATACTTCACCAACTGGTGGCCCCTCCGGCGACCCGCAGCCCGCACCGTGGCCTTTGCCAGCGCCCGGAACAAGTCCACCGCATGGGGGGCGTCAGGGCCGCAGGCGTCCAACTCTTCGTTTGGAGCGTCCTGGCGCTGGCTGGGGATACTTCCATTTGGTTAAGGCCAAATAAGAAAAATACAAAGATTTCCAGTAGTGATGAATTCCTTTTGAAACCAACAAGGTAAAATAACAAATTTTCTTAAGCAAATGAAAGGATATTGCCTGGCTGTGGACCCTCGAACTAGCAAAGTGACTCATCGCGCCGGGAATTTGGTGGCAGCATCTCTTCTTTTTTAAATAATGGGTGGTTTGTGGGTCTAGCGGTGGGTCTACCAGTGTTGAACAAACTTCAAACCTGCCCAACAAAAAAAACTTGGGCCTGGAAAAGCGTGCTTCATTCAACCCAGGGGTGGGTCTTTCGGTGGCGGTCGCAAGCCTTAGGCTTGTGAATAAATTACCCACCGACTCTCTCGGCTCCTCATTTCCGAGGTGCCCCATCTGGAGCAAGAGCTCCTCAGATCTTGCGCGAGGCACGCTGATTCAATGACAAAACACGCAAAACGAAACCCCGAATCACCCGAATTCAACTCACTTTTTTCCACCCTGAACCCTCAAACCTTTTCAAGAAGCAGTAATTCACCATGATGTTGAGCGGCCTCTTTTCTTGAGGGTAGTCTTTCGGGTCCAGGTACCCTCGCTTTTAGGGATTTCATCTTAACTCCGGACCAAAGAAGGAAATATATATATATATATATGTACATATATACATGTGTATGTATTTCTATGTATTTATTGATTTATTTATCTATAATACTTATCCATGTACAAATAGGTATACACACACACATATATATATATATATACACGTATACACCCCAAAAAGAGAACAAGTGTTGCCGCGGCTCTGCCATGTCCCGGACGTGGATGGGCTGAAACCGCTCTTCGCCACTGCCCGCGAGCAGAAACAAAGGGCTCCGACGCAACACCCAGGCCTCAGCTCAAGCTGAAGCTGCGTGGGACCTTTAAACTACCCTCTACACCCTATACCCACTTTTTCCAGGGTGTGATGTCGACCCTCTACAAAAAAAGGAGGTAATTTACCATGGAAAACCGATCGTCCCAAAAATGCCCTGAAAAAAGTGGGTATTGGGTGTAGGGGGTACCCTTTGTTGTGTTTTCTGGGAAGAAGTCCAGTGGATTCTCAAGCCAAACCCAACAGAAGTCAAACCCAAGCCACCCCAGGCCTGGGAAGTTTTTGCCTTCGTATCGACCGCCAAAAGCAGAGATGCCAGCGGTGGTTTCAGAAAAATCCCTTCAAAACCCAACGACCTGGACCCTACGAAGTTTCCCGTTTGTTTTAAGCCAAGAACCAATTGGACTGGGTAGTTATTTTTTGGATTTGAGGCTACTCCCTCACTTTTCATGAAGCTTGCAGTGGAAAAAAACCTTCTATCATCACAATCTCCAACATAGAATTCGAGTGGTGTTTGGCGGGGGAGGTTCCCTTCAAAACCAACTACTCCCTAGTTGAACCTGGGTTGCCCTGTCGAACCCCATTTGTAGGATCGGAATCTTCTTTAGATCATGTTGCGTTGGGGAGCGTAAGGCTGGCTGAGCAATTTTGGACAGTACCCTTTTGCATGGGGGAGAATTCTTGGACCCCGGCCCGTGCTTCAGCAAGGATCCCGCACTTTTTGCGAATACGAACAATTATATGCCTGGACCTTCAAACGAGCACAAATTTGTGGCAAATCTTCTTTCAAACTGTTTTTGCTCATACTAGCAGTTGTTGCTTAACTTATTCGAGCACTTTTTCAGGAAACAGATGCAATTCGAGCAGAAATCTACTTCCATGGGATTTTAAGGAGTGCGTGTGAGTTGTGCTGCCGGGGCGCTGGGCCAGGAAATTGCTCAAGCGGTGCTGTTCGGGCAACAAACGCGCTTAGAGTGGAAGCCTACTAAACCTGCACATGTTTGGCGTGCTTTTCGGCATTTTGGGGGAGCTTGCCACCCGCAACCTCGAGCGCAATTTCCCGCTTCTAAATTTGTTGTCCCGCAGCCAAAGCACGCAAAGATATCCAGGTGCTCGAAAATGAAGATGCGCTGTCCACTGTGTGACATATTGAGGCACGCTTGATGGGTTTGCGTGAGGTTTGGCACCTCCCACATGCAATGATGCGCAAGCAAAACGCTCGCTCGAGCTCTTATTTGGCCTCGAGCGTACTTTGCCTAAACAAGCGCTTTTGGGAGAAACCGGCACTTTTTGCCTCGAGCGGAAACTTGTGCGCGTTTGGGGGTCCAGGTGCGGGTAAGTGCGGGTTTGTTTCGTAGGGGGACACGCGCGCTCTTTAGAAAAGCACTAGTTGCATCTTTGGGAGGACCAGCGCCCAGAAGAAATCGATGCCAAGGTGCTGCGTTGTTCATCAAGACGGACTCCTGATGTTGAACCCAGGGCGGTCAAAAACTGAGAAAACATCTCATCCCCTTTTGGTGTTACCTTTTGGCTGAAACCATTGTTCATGGGTATTTACCGGGGAACCATAAAGAGTCATGAGACATCAGATGGTGCGAACTGAGTTTCGCCACCATCAGTATATGTTCCGGCCGGCCGGCGCCGCATTTTGTGCCGGACAAAACTGGGCCCCCTCAGATCCCCCGCTGGTTAAGTGGAAACTACCACTAAACACTAGGTGAAAAAGCTACGGAACCGGATGGCTGGGAGCCAGCAAGAAAAGCGGGTCCTCTGCAGAGTCCCCGAAGATGCCGCAGGGCCTTGCGATGCCAAAACTCAGCCCCGAGCTGCGCCTCAGCTGCCCGGTGTTCGGAGCCGGGACCCCAAGAAACTGCCTTCAAAGGAATTGATCCCACCTGGATCCCCAGTAGCCACAATTTTCCAGCCACTTTTGCCAACTTATGGGCTACTAGCGGTAAAGGGGCTGGAAAAAAGTAGCTACTGGGGGTTCCAGGCAGAAGTTTAGTTGGCAACAACCTCCCAACTCTTATGGGTAGTTTGAGGGTTCAGGTGGAAATCTTGAGGGTAGTTTGAGGGTTCAGGTGGAAATAACGGGTTTACCTTTTGGGACCTTGACCAAAAATGGCGGCCAAATTTTGCTTCGCCAGCAGAGGTGCAGGGCGCTGCAGGCTTTGGCCTTCCCCGCGATGTAGCGGTAGGGCGACTGCCTTGGCTTCGAATCGATCGCAGGGTTGGGGACACTCCGCGGATTCACGAAATCCATTTCGCACCACTTGGAAACCGTGAGAAACCAGTATGTCTTGGTATTTACAGGCGAGTCATCATTCCTAGGCTTCTTAGGTGGTGCGAAATGGATTTGGTCCATCAGTAGGTACCCCCTTCACCCAATACCGTTCGTAACAAAAACATTTGGTGAATAACAAACACTACTGTGGATGGACGAAATCCACTTCTCTCACCTCCTAAGAAACCGTGGAAGAAATCAGTGCTTCTTGGCATTTACTCATCATTCCAGGGTGTCTTAGGTAGTGCAGGATTCTGTCCATCCACAGTAGGTGACCTTGTGGACAAGTACCCCCTACACCCAATACCCGGCCTGTTTTCAGGGTATGATGTCGGCCCTCTACTATTTGTTTGGCACCATGGAAACCAAGGTTGTTCAAAAAATACCCCTAGAAAAGTTGGTATCTGGAGTAGGGCGTAGATGCCCTTGGTAAATTGAATAAAACCCATCTATACCAGCGCCATCTATTGTTAACCAAACTAGCCCAAAAGGGCCACCTGTGGTTGAACGATGAAGTTCTTTCGGGTGCAATATCGAACGCAGCCATCTGTCTTTTTGTTTTAAACACCATTCCGGGTTGAACAACGGTGACAAAATGAGGATGGGCCAGCCATTTGACATGCTCCCAGACCTCTTTAGCCACATGGAGTCGCAAACTCAAGGAACCGGATTCGGTTTTTGGCTTCCTTTCAGCCGAAGTACCGAGCCTCACCAAAATGGACATGCCCATTCTGAGGGGGTCAACATGGCACCATTTCTAGAGGAACCCCTCTTTTTGGGGGACCCATCGGCAGGGGTTGTCAGAGTTACTTTTGGGACGGTTTGACATGGGTTGCAGTCGAGCCATTTTCAAAATCGGAATGTCTTAACCGCTGTTCGGGGTTCCATGATTTTAGCAACTGGCGATCCAGGCAGTTTTTGGAGGCAAAAAAGGAACGAAGCTTGTTACCCTGCCACCAATTAGCAGCCGGAACCTGGACCCGGTCGCTTTCAAAGGAAAATGGGCCAAACCGGGACGTCAGGTTCCGGCTGTTAACTGGTGGGAGGGTATTTGCCACTAGCTCTGGAATTCCCAAAAAGTGACTCAAGTCTATGAACTTAGGGGGTGAGGAAGGGCGCACGCAGCACATAAAGGGACACCCAAAGGCTTGTTTGGAGAAGCCCAAATGTGCAATGGTCAAAGCTCCTCCTGAGGGTCATGGTGATGGTTGTCGAAACTCAAGGAATCGGTCTTGTGACCATGGCACATGTGCCTTAAAACAAACGACAGTCAAACATGGGATTCGGTCTTGCCTTTGATTTGCCCCTGAAACAACGCCCTACTAAAAAACCAACGCCCTACTAAAACACCCACTTCGCTTAGAGTTGTAAGAAATGCCAGTTTGTTAAAAAGGGGTGCCCCTAGTCTTGGTGGGGGTTGAGACCACTGTTGGAGGGGCTCCCACCCCCAAATTGGGTCAAATTTAACATATCTGCACATTGTACAATCTGTTCACCTGAAACAAAGGGATTCTCGGGTCTGGAGTCTTTACCATGGTGACTCGTCTTCCCCCGAAAATGAGCTCGCAATATTATATGCTTTGGCTCTGGGGCAGAAACCCACCCGAGGCTCCCCTTTTTGAGACGCCCGTTAGGTTTGACTGACGCCGCGACCGTTGAAGCTCCCAAACTCGTGGTTTTAGATTCACGCAGCAATAGGCGGCTACATGCTATGCACTCCTGCAAAGGCACCACCATGCCATAGCTAAACATATGCAACAATGGTAGGCGGCGGCAGCTGTTTCTGGCTGGGACTGCCCCTTACCAACCTTCATCTACCCGGGTTTTGATTGTGGCTCATATGATGGCAAGTATCTCACAAGGAGTCAAGATGACTCTGAACCCGGCTGCTGTCACCGCCAGCGGTAGGAACACCCCAGGTCACCACAGAGCCGTCGTCCAGAATGGCGACAAAAGCTGCATCATTTGCTTGGATCTGCTGGACTCGCCTCAGCTGCTCTTGCACCACACTACCATCCCCGCCACCGGCAAAAAAGCCCCAAGTCACCACAGAGCCGTCATCTAGCATGGCAGCAAAGGTTGCAGAAGTTGCTTGGATCTCCTGCACTTGCACCAACTGCTCTCGCACTCGGCTGCTGTCACCGCCACACCTAGGATCGCCCCATGTCACCACAGAGCCGTCGTCCAGGATGGCGGCGAAAGCTCTCTGAGTTGCTTGGATCTGCTGGACGCGCACCAACTGATCTCGAACCTGGCTGCTGTCACCGCCAAGGTCAGAATCGCCCCAAGTCACCACGGAGCCGTCGTCCAGGATGGCAGCAAAAGCTGCAGAGGTTGCTTGGATCTGCTGGACTTGCCCCAACTGCTCTTGCGCCTGGCTGCTGTCACCGCCAGAGGCAAAATACCCCCAAGTCACCACAGAGCCATCGTCCAGAATGGCGGCAAAAGCGGTAGAAGTTGCTTGGATCTGCTGCACTCGCACCAACTGCTCTCGCACTTGGCTGCTGTCACCGCCAGATATTGGATCGCCCCAGGTCACAACTGAACCGCCATCCAGGACGGCAGCAAAAGCAAAGTTAGTGGCTTGGATCTGCTGCACTCGCACCAACTGCTCTCGCACTTGGCTGCTGTCACCGCCACACCTAGGATTGCCCCAAGTCACCGCAGAGCCGTCCGCCAGGATGGCAGCAAAAGCACTCTCGGTTGCTTGGACCTGCCGGACCTGCACTAGCTGCTCTTGCACCTGCCGGGTGTCACCGCCAAAGGCTGTGTTTCCAAAAGTCACCACAGATCCGTCGTCCAGGATGGCAGCAAAAGCTTTCGCATTTCCCTGGATGTGCTGCACACGCACCAGCTGCGTTTGCACCTGACTGGCGTCCCCGCCGCTTCCAGGACTGCCCCATGCAAGCGCTCGGCCGCCCGGAACATACAGTGCAAAAGCAAGCCCTGTGGAAGCCAGCCTCACGTGCGGCACGATGGCATCAAGGTGATCTCCGTCTCGCACGCCCACCTCACTCAGCCTAGACGACAGGTCGAGCTGCCGCCCTCTGAAGGCAAACCTCAGGAAGCGGCGCTTGAACTGCTGTTGCGCTTCAGCCTTCACTTCAGAAATGCTGGACTCCGGCGACAGCGACACGGAGCAGTGCTTCCCACTCGGCAAGTACACATGAACTTGCATGGGGTGGTTTCCCACCCTACCGTTCACAGGTGAAGTGGGCCGGCCCTGGAGGCAGGGAGACACCCCATCAGGTAAAAAGGCACGGAAGAAAGATGTGTCTTGCTAATGACCTGCAGGTTTTACTGAATGAATCCAAAACCTGACATACGACTTGAATCCCCACGTGAAGGGCCCACATCACGCCTTTTTGCTCGTGGCAAAATCAAGTGAGCTCGTCATGAAAAAAAACACATCTTAAAGGAGTTCGTAGCGCGTCCACAGGGCGCCTTCTTTCCTGCCAAGATCAGCACAAGCGGATGGCGATTGTCTATGACGCCCTTGTCCATACTGATGGAAAGGCATGCACTTTCCCGACTTTTGCTTCAAGCTAAAGTTCCAAGCAAATCAAGTGAGGCAGTGCCACAGTGAAAACAAATGGGCTATACCCATAATGTGGCGATACTAGCTCAATTCCCCACTCTCGACCCGATAGAAAAAGAAATCCCTGCCAACTGAAAAAGTCAGGGGACGAGCGTCACTTTGAAGTTTCCCTGCGACTCGCTGGGCTGTGGTTTTGTTTAGGCTACTGGGTTTTTAGAAAAAAATACCGAGAAAAAAAAAGAAAAGAACAAAACAAACAGAGAAAACAACAAAACGGGTATTTGGTGTAGGGGGCGCACCTGCACCACCTGCCCCTTGCAGAGCAACGCCAACACGGGCTGCCCTACTTGGAAGCAAACCCATTGGCTGAGACGAATGTGAAGACTCTTGTCTATAGGCGGTGCTGGCCGTGATTTTTTTCGGGATAGATTAATATCGGCGATGAAATTCCATAAGCCAGCCACTGAGCAGGTGACTCATCTCTCCAGTGGATTTTCTTCCAACCAATCACGCGAGTTTGGGATGGGTGGGCAACTCGGAAAATTCCTAACCTGAGAAACGTTTCCATCCGCGAGCTTGGTCACAGCAAGGACCAAATCCATCAGTTGCTAGGTCCAAAGATTAATGTGGATGGGTTGCAAAATCCACAACTCTCGCAACACCAAAGGAATGTTGATTGGTACTCATCATTGGGGAATCTAATCAGAAACCAGTAGGTGTCTGAACGGCGCAAGATTCGCGGATTTCGCAACCACCAATCCACAGGGCTTGATGCTCAGCTGGTGGAGATCGATTGATCCAGGGTAAGGCCATATCGATCACACTGAGCTACCCCAAGCTTTCCTACACCGAGCTTTCTTATACCTTCCTGCAGTTTGTAGGTGGTCTTTCCGACCCTCGGTAGCAACAAACTGTGCTTCTGCCCCCTGCTAAAAATACAAAGGGCCAGCAACAATAGCAGAGAACACCTACACACATATCCAACAGTGGTGATTGATAAATGCATTTGGCTCATGCTGTGGATGGACGAAATCCCGCACCATCTGATAAACCCCGAAATGTTGAGGTTTCAACCATGGTTTCCAACTCTCACTTTTTGCGTGGATTGGCCCAAACAAGTCCAAACTTTTCATTTGCCACTACAATGGTCCAAACCCAAAAAGTGTGTAAAGTCCGAAACGGACCTCAGAAGAAAGGTGCGCAGTGGATTTCGCAACCATCCGCATCCTCGTTCAAAATGAGGAGGCCCACTGCCGAGCCCTCCAAATCTCATGCCGGGCGTCTCTGTGGCATGAGTGTGGCTGGTGAAAACCACCCGCTGCACCCCGGCCTTCTTCGCAGCTGCGAACCTCGGATCGCAGATGCCTTCCCCGTCAAACATCAACCCTCTTGAGGGAAACTCACTTAAGAATGGTCCAAATGGTGATGTTCAAAACTACACGTCTCTTTCTTCGGACTGCACGTGGCTAAGGAGCACGGACTCATGTTCAAAACCACCAGAGAAGACATCTAGGGAAACCTGTCTTTGGGGCTAGCTTCAAGGGCGGCACATCCCCGCCCACGTACCGATCGCCCCCCCCAAAAAAGGGCGCAGGGCGCAAGCTGGCGCAGCGCGCCGCCGCGCGGTCGAAGGTGTCGCCGTCCTTCTCGAAGCGTATCCAGTAGGTGCACCAAAGCACCGAGCCTGGCTCGTGGGGACGCGGTGCTCTAGATGCCCCAGCCAAAAGTGCTTGACTGGGGTTGCAGGTTAAAAGAGGAAACATCATAGACAAAGGGGAGCATCCAGAAAAAATGGGTATCCAAAAGATTAGTTGTGACAGGAAATAACCTGCAACAAGTTTGGACATATCCAATAACCTGGCCAAGGGGGGTATCCAGAATGCCAAAGTCCAATAACCGTAGAGGACTATAAAGACTTGTTGTGCTGTTCCTTGAAAGAACACCAAAAAGAAGCTTGCCTTTTTCTCACTTGCTGAGTGGATGGCCACAAAACAATCCAAACTTTAAATTTACCACTAATATGGTCTTCCCAAAAAGTTTAAAGTTCATGAACTCAGGAAGTGAGTTTCTGCAGCATGCAGGCGAGTTGGGCCACTCGCGTTCCAGCTTCCTTGATCCCAGGTTGAAAAGACCCCTCCTACCAGGGGTGCAGAAGTGGTCTGAATCACATGCGGCTTTGTTCTGCTGGAAGTCTCACAAGAAAACACAAAGCAAAGCCGCAGGCTTGGCTTTTCTTGCTTTGGGGTTGTGAAAAGGGGGCGCTGGGGAAGGCCAAAGGAAAGTCACTCTTTGGGCCCCCGTAACTTGACACAACATCCAGCCTCCCCAACTTTGTTTTTTTTGGGATGTCTTACAAGAAGCCTTTTCTGTGCAGAAGTCACGGAAAAGCCATGAGTACTTCAGGCCTCAGGGGCCTACCCACCTTGCCCAGGCTGACTGCTCAACTGCGGCCTGGGAGCAGCCCTTGAGCGCGTCTGTCACCTCCTCCTTCGCACGGGAAGCCCGGTGTCTTGGAGCGAGTCAACAGCGGAGGTGGCTTGAAACCACATGCCCAGATGCAGCCACAAACCACTGCAAGATGAGAAGCTGGAAGAAGCTGCAAGCTCTTCACATCTTGGCGGGAAATTTAACCCCTACGAGTTGGAAAAGGGCTGAAACACTGGACCCTGCGCTCGTTAAGGTCTCTTGCACGGCTTGCGCCTTGAATGCTGAAAGCAGATAAACTGCGTTGGAAGGGCGCTTTGTTAAAGAACAACTCTCCTGGCAGCTTAACCACACATGCCCACGTCGCCCGCCCAAAGCCGAAGGCCAAATTCATTTTACAACCACCCCCTCCCCCCCAACATAAAAACTCTCAATGCCCTCAGTGCTGACTTTTTCTGTGGAGGTTGGATCCTGTGAAAACGGGGGGCTTCCAAGCAAAAGTTGCCAAGCCTGGAAGCGCACAATCCGAGGCCTTGATGTTTCAAAGTTTAGCACGCAAAGAAGCACGTGGCACGTGAAGGAACCCCCTAGCCCAAACAAGGGTTTTAGATGGTTTTAGGCCCCAAGTGGAAAACCCGCGCCTACGTGGCATTTTTGGCCCGCGTTGGCTGCATCCAGGGCTTCCTTCTCGAATCGGCGTTGCGGAAGATGGGAGAGCCAGGATCATAGTGTTGAACCCATATTTTTAAACCCCTGTTGGCGTCCCTGATTTTTTGCAGAAGTGGCTCTTGACAACCGCCGCAAGATAGTGAGGTAAGGTTCAAACCAAGCTTGCAAGGAGCTCAGCCCAGATATCCCGTTGTAACAATGATTCAAAGCTTCTTACCCCAAACAACACGGGGTTGCGAAAGTGGTCGGATTCCAGTTGGACACCCCCAAAGAGGTTGCTGAACCCGGGGATCAACATTCGGAAGGGTCTTCTGGATTAATGGTGTGCTGGTTACCCCCTAACTGAGGTTGATTAATCTGGGTTATACATGGGTTTGTTCGGTGGTTAAAACAGGGGCAAACCCATAGGTGGCCCGGTAAGTGGAAAAACACCATCTAAACCAGTGCCATCTATTTTACCCAAACTCACCTAAAACGGATCCTTACATTATACACCTGAACATTGCCTTGTAAATGGTGGTTTCCTTGGTTTTGGTGTTGAAAAAGCAACATATTTCAAATGGTTGCAAAATGGAGATCTTTTAAGGAGCCCTGCCTAAAGAGGACACGTATGGGCAAACCCCTTTTACCCCTCAACTCAGATCCGCCCCTTGGGGCTTCCTCCCGAAAGCTCAGTGGGCGCTGCTCCACCCGCCGCAGCTCGGCGTCGCTGAAAGCGACGGAAGAGGAGAGTTGCTGTGGGCGGCTGGAGAGGTTCACCACCGTGTGGCCTGGATCCCCCCCGCATCTTCCTCGAAGAAACAAAAATGTGAGAATTTAGCCCTGGCTGATCGTTGGGATCCCCCCCACATCTTCCTCGAAAAACACAATGCGATAAGTTTGCCATATGTTCAGTATGTCCATCAACAATAAACAGATATACACATACATGCATACATATATATATATATATATGTAGAATGTGTGTATATATATATGTATATATGCATGCTATATACATAAAAATACATATATATATATATATTCCCTCTTTCTCTCTCTCTCTCTCTCTCTCGCTCTCTCTCCCCCTCTTTCTCTCACATTCAAGTACTGTCCCGCAAGACCGGCCATGTAAATTGGAGGGGAGGAAGTTGCAGTATGTCAGCATCCAGCATGAAACCCTCCATGTTTTTAGCGTGTGATGTCAAACCCCTGACGGGAAAAAAACACGTTTGCCATGAAACAATGTGTAGAGACTAAACAAGCTGGTTTCTAGTTGGGATAACTCAACCCTAACCCTCTGACCGTATTATGCCAGCAATTGTAAGGACTTCCAAATTCCGGGGTCTCCTCAGAAAATATGCGTTCTTGAAGCGAGGGGTACGGCAAAGCTCCTTTACATGAACTATTTTTAGCAGCACCCAGCACCTGCTGACTTTTGGTACACTAACATAGAGTCATCTCTACTAACATGGTTGTAGAGGTTTACATCGGGTGTCTTTTCTTTGAGGGTACCTTTTGTTGGGGTGGGATTGAAGGGAGACCAAAGGGAAATTTTGAAATAACCTATTCTATCCCCCCTAATTTGAGACAAGTTCATATATCCACATCCCTTGCTCCAGAAGTTCTCCGATCTGTAGAAGCATCGAAATACCCCCCCCTTTTCTTGGCACCGAAAGGCTCCCGAATGCTGGGGGCCTCGGACAAAGCCAGGTTGGTTTGCCCCCCTCGGACCAAGGAGAAAAAAAAGAAGAACCAACAACCCAACCCGACCGGCCCTGAACCACCTTCAGCCAAGAGGTGCCGCGCCTTGCTCCAGCAGGCGCTTCGCCAAGTACCGCCCCGAGTAGCTGAAGGCTCCAGTCACCGCAACCCGAGCCATGGCGGAGCGACGAAGCGACGAATCCCGGAGCGCAGGGATTTCTTGACAGGTCTGGACCTTAGGCCTGCGGGGGTGCTGACTGAGTGCTCCGATTTCGGGGGCCGACTCCGATTTCGGGGACGAATATTTTAAGGTAGCCGGCCGGGGTGACAAGCTGGGACAAAGCTTGACAAACAACCAAGATGGATCGAAAAAAATGGCTTCAAAGTATGGGCATCTTACCTCACAGTGGAAGGTTGGAATTTTCTTGTTACAACCACCCTCCGGATACGTACATATTCGCATATGGGTGGTGACTTCACGAATCTTCGCGCTCGTGGAGGGTTGATTCCCCCCGACTGTGCTCTGGATACCTTAAGGTGGGTATCATCTTAACCAACTTCTTGCTAAAAAAGAAGAAACTCTGGAAAACCTCTTGTTTCTCAACCAACAGCAAGTAAAACAGAGGGCATTTGGCAATACCAAGTAAAACAGAGGGTATTTGGAGTAGGGGGATGTTGTGCAGGGCATGCCCAAGGTGTGCTGAAGATTCGACGCTCGTGGGGCCGGGCCGCAAAGGCGCACGCATGGCTCCAACACTCACTTCCTTTCGACCCAGCGGATTGGCCCCACGAAAGGCACCAAACGACCGAGTGGATTGGCCCAAAAAAGGAACCAAACAGTTCAAGTGGCGCTGCAATGGTCCAATCCCCTCAAAAGTGACGAGAGAGCCCGTTTCGCCGTTGAGCAAGCGCTCCTCGCCGTTCAAGGGCAGAATTGAAGAATTGAGCCAACGAGTGTCTCAACCAAATGGCATGCATCGTGTGGGGTGCCTATGGCGAGTCGGGGCTTTTCTGCTTTCCTCATAAACTCACTTCCGATCGAGTGGACAAGCCCAAACAGAGCACCCAAACTGTTTGCTCGCCAACTAAAACTGAAATCAGAAGCAAACCCAAAAAATGTTAAGCCTAAGGCTCATGATCCCTGCAATGAAGAACACGGACCAATTCCTCAGGGGCCCTTGGCAGCCAACGCTTTTTCAGGGCCCACAAATCATTGAATTGGAGCCTCAATAAAGACCGAGCTCCGGAACTCAGGAAGAGAGTCTAGGTCCTCCAGTAGAGAGGTTAGAATAAGGGTGCCCTTTTTCCTGTAGTCGATTTTAGTCGGGGAACCCTCCCCTGAAAAAATGGTGAAAAACGGCACTACTGGGGGACCCAGGAGTCTTAAGAAAACAGCAGTCAAGCCGACCTCAGTCAGCGCTCGTTGCACGTCAATCAGCTTCCCTCAAAAAGGGTGCTTTGGAGCCCGGAAGTGTGGCTAAGGGCGGTTTCCCTATGTTTCCCCCTTTACTCTCTACAAAAGCCAGGAATTCAAATCCCCAAGCCACCAATCCAAACCACCAACGAGGGTTTCGTGAGTCAAAGAACACCTCGCGGATGCTTCGATCCAAAAATGGACGGGATCCATTACATTGCAACACAACTCGGACATCGGCATGGGTGTGTCTTGTTTGAGGGACTCAAAAAATTGGCATTCCTGTTGGTTCCCCATTACTACACAAAACAAGAAAAGCTTTCAAGAAAAGACAGACCCACATATTGCAAGCAAAACACGAAGCGGAACTTGCCATGGTTGTGTGGTTGAGTATTAGCTTGATTGCCGCAAAGCCATGAAGACACAAGAAACACAAGTAGACGGCCAAGCATCACTGTCTGCGAAGCGAGCATCACTGTCTGCGAAACGGATAGGTCCGGTAGACTTTTGCCCGGCTATCCGGACAAGGAAAAAGAGCACAACATCCCAAAAAAATGTCAAACCCCTGGTTGACTAATACCGCGTGCCCCCTTTCAGTGGGGATTGTATCATTAGGGCGGAGCTACCAATCTGAGGTCCACAAATCCTGCACCACCTAAGAAGCCGTATAACGAAACTCTGGTAAACCAACGAAGAATGGCTGCCCATGGTTTCCAAGTGTTCCCATAGGGTCCAAGTACCTTGTGAGGATGGCTTTTGGAAAGTACAAAAGGGTTTTTGTATTGGAAATACACCCACTGGGCATTGCCCTCATTTAGGCACATTTCCGGATAAAACCGTGCTATTTTGAACCAGGTTCATTTGCCAAGGGTGTAATTTCTGGATCTCGCCACCCTCCACGACCGCCGGCGAAATTGGGGCCCGTGCCCTCGGCGGGCTGCAGCGCCGCCTTCATCCGCCGCGCGGAGGCCTCCGCGAGCGAGGAAGAACCGCGGCCCAGGCCCAGCGTGCGAAATGGACCGCCAGGTGCGATCGTTGTTTTCGCCGCAAAAAACACCTCGATAAATCGGTAAATCGTAGGGGTCCCCTAGAACACCCAGAATGTTTTGCCGGAGTTTGAAGGTCCAGGCATGAGCTTTACCTCAAAAACCGATCGCAACAGTGACTGAAAAAAACTGGAAATGCGATTCATCCAAACTGCGAAAAGCAGCACGATCCTCGTGGCGCAGACCAGCCAGCTCGTTCTCCAAGTCAGCGTGGTCCCACGCTTGGTCGCGCATCGCCTCCTCGTACTTTCCCTCGATCACTCTCTGCTTGACCGCCCACCCAAGCACCAGCTTGTCCTCGCAGGCAATTGGCCAAGTCGCGCCACAGCCTCCGGCACGCGAGCCTGCTTAGCGATGACTTCGTCCAGCTCTTCAGTCTGGCAAAGTCAGAACATCAGGGCACGGACCGACGCAAGGGCATGCCTTCGCGCGCAACTTGCCCGCCATACCCTTCTTCTTGTTTTCAGGGTATGATGTGAACCCTTACTAAGAAAGGAAGTATTTATTCCGGAAAACCAGGCTTTCTCACAAATACCGGGGAGAAAAAAAACAGGAGGTCTCTGCCTAGATAGGCGGCAAGGGGTGTCTGTCCCTCCCGTTACAAGTTGTCACCTTCCACACGAGTTTTCGCCCGATGTCCTTTTCCCCTGAATCGATTCGAATCGCGAAGACCGAAGACCATACATGAGAAAAGGGGCGGCAAAAAGACCATGCGTAAAGAGCCCCAATTTTCTCAGCTCAAACCGAGCAACTGGGCTTTCTTAACAGCACCTGCTTAGGGGAACTGTTTGACTGTCCTTCAAGGGACAAGGCAAAAGCCCAATCACCCACCCCCTGGCAGAAAACCGGGAGTCCTTAAGTGATTGTTTTTTTGGGAGGTCGAGAGGTGGGAACCCAAAGGAAACGGGCGCCACCAAACAACTGGAAATGGGGTGAGCTGCTTCCGCCACTGCCCTTGGCATGTCCTTATGTTGATTTATTTTGAAGGTTCCTTGGATGGCGTGCAGTTGACAAGTAGTTAAACTAGCACCAGATATGAGTCGCCCTGTGTGTAGGGAAAACCCTACCTTAGGGACTTCCTATTTGTAAGCTCTTGTCTGTTTTTAGGATGCCCTCCTTTTTTTTTAAGGACTTGTTTCCATTTTCGGAGTTCCCCTATTTTAAGATACCCCCAACCAGCTCTTGGTTTTACTAAGATGGCAGGAAAGGTTTGCACAGTAAAGCCTTATGTCCCATGTTCCATAGCAAACACCTTCCATTTGCTTAAGCCCCCTAGCCAAAAAAAGGAAAACTATTTCCAGTAGTGATAAAGTCCCTTTAAAACCAACAGGCTGGACCAACAGGGGCAAACAACATGTGGGCATTCACAAAGCAAGTGGAAGAAACCTGGTGCCCTAAGGCTCCAATTCGATGATTCTTGGGGCCCTCAGGCCCCTCAAAAATTGCTTCGGGGTCTTCCCTGGAGGGCCCATAAAAGGGGCCATTGGAGGCTCCGGCCACGAGCCTTAGGGAGGTACCAAAAGACTTCTTTTCTATTGCCCAGAAGCCATCCTCATGAGGTGCCTAGGGACCCTCCTGGTACCTTTAAATCTGGAACCTCTTAAAGCAACTGGGGTGCGGATTTATTTTGGGAATTTGTTTCGTTTTGTTTTGGGATTTTTTTTCGGTTTTCGTCCGGGCCAGCAAAATGTCGTATTTTACTGCATTTTCTCGCGAAATTGACGCATTTTACACTAGCTCGTCAACATCCCCAGCATCGTTTTCAACATCCCCCGCATGTCCGGCCAACATCCCTAGCATCACCAACAAATCGTGGGTAACAAAATCCAAAAATGTAGCTGGCGGGTTGACGGGGTCAAAACAATGATGCTTCAAACAGGAGGGCATTTCAATCCCAGCAAAAAAATACAAAAAAACAATTAAGAAAAACAGAGCGGGGTAGTGATGATTCGAACAGGGGTGCAATTAAATCTCTGCAAAAAGTCTAAAAAGTAGCGGGGAGGTTGGAAGAATTGATGATTCAACTAGGGGTGCAATTAATTAAATCTCTGTAGAAAATCTAAAACGTAGCGGGGGGGTTGGGGGGGGGCGGCAGCCCCCCCATGATGTCGGAAGAAGTGGTGA
Organism: Effrenium voratum; assembly: GCA_963377175.1. Lineage (NCBI taxonomy): Eukaryota > Dinophyceae > Suessiales > Symbiodiniaceae > Effrenium > Effrenium voratum. The sequence goes on from CAUJNA010000779.1 coordinate 2,218,432, forward strand.
TTCAAGTAGGGGTGCAATGATTCAAGAAAGGGTGTGATAGAATTTAAAAGGCAGCGGGAGGGTTGGCGGGGGTGGCTTCCCCTATGATGTTCGAAGAAATGCATACATACAGACATACACGGACTACACAGATTACCTAAAATGTCGTATTTTGCAGCATTTTCTCGCGAAATTGGATGCTCGAAAAAGTGATGATTCAAACAGGGGTGCAATTCAATCTCTGCCGGGCCAGTAAAGTGTCGTATTTTACAGCATGTTCTCGCGAAATATACCCCGCATGTCCCACCAACATCCCTAGCATCACCCACAAATCGTGTGACGGGGTCAAAGAAATGATGATTCAAGTAGGAGGGCATGTCAATCCCAGAAGTGATGATTTGAATAGGGGTGCAATTAAATCTCTGCAAAAAGTCTAAAAAGTAGCGGGGGGGTTGGGGGGGGCGGCAGCCCCCCCCATGATGGTTCAAGAATTGATGATTCAACTAGGGGTGCAACCCCCCCATGATGTTCGAAGAATTGATGATTCAACTAGGGGTGCAATTAATTAAATCTCTGTCGAAAATCTAAACGTAGCGGGGGGGGTTGGGGGGGGGCGGCAGCCCCCCCATGAGGTCGGAAGAAGTGGTGATTCAAGTAGGGGTGCAATGATTCAAGAAAGGGTGTGATAGAATTTACAAGGCAGCGGGAGGGTTGGCGGGGGTGGCTTCCCCTATGATGTTCGAAGAAATGCATACATACAGACATACACGGACTACACAGATTACCTAAAATGTCGTATTTTGCAGCATTTTCTCGCGAAATTGGATGCTCGAAAAAGTGATGATTCAAACAGGGGTGCAATTCAATCTCTGCCGGGCCAGTAAAGTGTCGTATTTTACAGCATGTTCTCGCGAAATATACCCCGCATGTCCCACCAACATCCCTAGCATCACCCACAAATCGTGTGACGGGGTCAAAGAAATGATGATTCAAGTAGGAGGGCATGTCAATCCCAGAAGTGATGATTTGAATAGGGGTGCAATTAAATCTCTGCAAAAAGTCTAAAAAGTAGCGGGGGGGTTGGGGGGGGCGGCAGCCCCCCCCATGATGGTTCAAGAATTGATGATTCAACTAGGGGTGCAACCCCCCCATGATGTTCGAAGAATTGATGATTCAACTAGGGGTGCAACTAATTAAACCTCTGCAGAAAATCTAAAACGTAGCGGGGGGGTTGGGGGGGGCGGCAGCCCCCCCCATGATGTCGGAAAAACGCCACCTGCCGAAGAGGAACTGGGAATGCAGAGGATGCGAAAAGCCAAAAAGCCACCAAAAGCCGCATAAACCAGCAAAAAGCCGAAAAGCCTAGAAGCCCAGAAGCCGAGAAGCCAAGAAGCCGAAAAGCCGAAAAGCCAAGAAGCCAAGAAGCCAAGAAGCCAAGAAGCCAAGAAGCCAAGAAGCCCAGAAGCCGAGAAGCCGAGAAGCCAAGAAGCCAAGAAGCCGAAAAGCCAAGAAGCCAAGAAGCCGAGAAGCCAAGAAGCCAAGAAGCCAAGAAGCCAAGAAGCCAAGAAGCGAAAAAAATTCCCAAAAAAAAACGAAAAAAAAAACCTAAAATAAATACCCCTCCAAGCAACTGCCTAGATCGCCAAGTTGCGACCGCTATTTTCAGTCACTGTTGCCATCAGTTTTTGGGGCAACGTTCATGGAAAAATGCGAAGAAGCCACTGGCGCTCCAGGAGGAAGAAACCAGGTCGAACCCACCCATTTGGGTGGCCTCCGCGGAAACGACCGCCGCCGGCCTCCAGAGAGTCCAGAATCTCACCGTCCTGCGAAGCGAAGCAGCGAAGCCGCGCCCCAAAGCCCACAAAGGGGTACACGGAACATGTTCAGATGCTGTTTCGCGGTTAGGCACCCTCTATAGACACATATATGAAGTTGGAGCAGACAAACGCATATGTAACAAACACATATGTGCATATGCATATATATATATATATATATCATCCGTGTGCGTGTGTGTCCCGGACCAGGTCCGGCAAACACCACCAAAACACACAACAACCACACATCGCAGAGACTAAACCAGGCCACTGGAGAGATGTCCAACCCCTGGCATGGGCTTGCCCAAAAATAAGCGGAAAGCGGTCGCTTGTTGCAGCCGCCCCCCCCCCCCCCCAAACAAAAAAAACCGCACAGAGCCCAGCAACCTAACAACTGAAGGGCGTTTCGGCAGCCCACGAAAAACGAACGGAACCAACACAACAAGTAAATAGAAATAACATGATAAATGATAAACAAATAAATAAGTAAAAACAAATAAATAAAAATAAAAACATGATGAATAAATAATAAACAAACTAAGCACATGCCAACAGCAGTGAAGCGACGTCTGCCTGGGATATGTTTTTGGAGTTGCCCCAATCCAAGGGGACGAAAACTGCGCAAGCCTCTCTACATAGGGTGAATTGGGTACATCATACCCCAGTGCTTCCATTTGCTTAAGTCCCTTTACAAGTGAGAATGCATTTCCAGTAGTGACCGACTCCCTTGAAAACCAACAGGGGAGAAGAACACTGGGGCTCCACCAAGCAACAGTTAGCAATTCTAAAGCCCGTATATTTGACAACAGGCACGGCTATGTCATAGTATATCTTTTCCAAACCAGAAATTAGGAAAAGTGATGCGCCCAAGAAGCAACCAGCCTCATGTCCTGGAATCTCACCGAAGAACCCTTTTCCGGGCCCAGGAAAAATCCAGGCGCGTCAACCCCATACCCGGTTGCCCAAAAGAACCTAGAAATGACAGGTCAACATTTTGGAACCTTGACTAAAAATGGGCCAAAATTGGAGAACCTAAAGGTCAAAAGGAAGGTCCTGGCTTTTGGCGGGGGGAACCTACTTGCCCACAGGATCCGGAAATAACAAGTTGACCTTTTAGGGCCACTAAACCAGCTACTCCAAATTTTCGCTTGTTCATGGTATTTTTTGGTAAGCCGGTTTCCATGGTAAGTGTCTTCCTTTTTAGGAAAGCGTTGACATCGCGATCTTGTGTGCACCTGGAACCCCCGAGTAGCTACTTTTTGTCCAGCTGCGTTACCCGCTAGCCCCCCCCAAAAAAAGTTTTTGTACAAGGGCACTACTGGGGGACCTAACATCTCAGATCCGGGTGGGCGCTCGCTCCGCTTCTTTTCGGACGCCCCCCCCCCCCCCCCGGCCCCGGAACTCAAGCCGCCTTTTGCGCATCTCCGCTTCGGATTGGCCGCTTCGGAGTTGGCGTCGCTGAATTCGTGGCTCCAACCAACGTGTCCTTTTTTGAGGCCCCCCCCCTTGCTTGGTGGTTTCAAAAGGGAATAGGGAACTAATGTTAAGCCCGGATTGATCAACCCCTGCCTGGATCCCCAAGTAGCCACTTTTTTCCAGCCACTTTACCCACTAGTAGCCCATAATCTGGCAAAAGTAGCTGGAAAATACAGGCAACTCGGCATCCAGGTGGTTGATTAATAGGGGACGTCTCCTTTTAGTGGGGATTGATCACTTTTGGAGGGAACACCCCCTAATAATGGGACGGGTTTATTGGGTCAACATTCACAATTTTGCGGGGTCCCGCGAAAAAGACACACCCAAGCGGAACCTCCCCCAGCAAAAGTGACACTTCACGAGTGAATAACCGTCTTTCAACCAATATAACGGCAAAGAAGCAGTCGCCGGGTGACCCTGTTAAAAGGGCAGCCCCTTTGTAGCTCGTTGTAAGCAGAGCCGCCAAATAAGAACGAACCTCACCCTACAGCGGCCCACCCGGCTCAAATCCAGCAAAACGTGGTATCTACCTATCAATACGTACTCATATACACATTGATTGTGCAGATTGTATAAAAATAAATTTGTACATAGTCTTCTTTCAGTATTTTGAGGGTCCAGGCAAACAACCCTATGTTTAGAAATGATGATCCGTTTTTGGCAAAAAAAAAAAACCTAGCGTGCAAATGATTTTGGGGTCTCTCTCAGCGGTTGGGTGTTGAACACAAGGTGCCCAACCCCCAAAAAAAACAGAATGCAACCTTGCGGCTACCCCATTGAAGTTGCCCAAAGATGTGGGCGTCCTACAAATCAGACTGTTCTCCAAAAGTTCCTTAGAAGAAAGTAAGCATACCCCCGTAACCTCCTTAAATTCCTCCTTTTTCAGGGTTCTGTTGGGCCCCTTTTGGTAGAGGGTTGTTAAAGGGATTTGTGTTTTTCTATTGGCAACCCCTGCTTGGACAAGAAACAGAAGGTACACGACTGTTCGCATGCATCCTCATTTTCCCACGTAGGTAACCCCACTAGCAACCAGTGGCCGGCCCTGGTGGAAAAAGCATTTGAACTCGAGGGGAAGAAGCGGAAAATCCCAACATACCCTTTTGCTGTGATGTTGAAAGGACACCAAGTGGGTTTTTCCACACATCTTGAGGGTCCCCTAAACAAACACACACACACACAACAGAGGTCCCACGGGCTACAACGGAACTACCACCCTTTCATCGAAATTGCAAACCTCAAAATACAGAACGTGGATCTAGTTGGCTGCTGCACTCTACTCCAAAGTTCAAACAAGGGGATAGATTTACACCTCTCAAAGGCGCCGTGCTTTCGAAAGTGTCCCCTCACTGAGCCAAGAAAATTCAAAAGCCGACGCCGCCCCAAAAGCTGACGCCCAATCCCGAGGGCAGCTTCCCTCTGATTGGTGGCTTGGATTCGTGGTTTGCAGGGGTTCCGGGTCGTTTCCCATTAAAAAAAAACACCCAACTAGGTCCTCCAGTAGAGAGGTTGGAATAAGGGTACCCTTTTTTCTGTAGTCTATTTTAGTAGGGGGAACCCTCCCCCAAAAACAGGTAAAAGGGCATTGCTGGGGGACCTAGACAATAGAACCAGCATTACAAAATCCAAATCCAAACCACCACTCCAAACTTCACTCTTTTCCCCAGAAAACGCTCGAAAGCTGGGAGAACGCCTTTTGACCCAGGCTGAAAACTGCAGGTTCTTGGCTCAGAGAGGCTGTCCGGCGTAGGGGCGCTGTCTATCGCCGCGCCCACGCCGTGCAAATGCTGGGCCCTTTTGGCACCGCGAGTCTAAGAAAACTGGGCAAATTCCTATAACTTGCGCGCCTGAAAGAGGGCTAAACAAGAACGCCCGCGAAAAAATGGCACTTTCACCTTGAAGAACTCAAGCATTTGGCAAGCCGAAGGGGACAAAACAAATCGGCTCCTGGGGCACAATGTCGCACTGCTTAGATGGGGAAAAAGAGAATAGGCACTTGCTTCCTCAGTGCATGGGGCCAAACAAAGCCTAACTTGTTGTTTGCCACGAACATGGCCTCCTCAAAAAGAAGACAGTCCAGGAACTTTTCAAGAAGTGAGGCGATCTTGGCGAACAATACTAAGCGCACTAGTCCTCAAATGGGAAACAGGCAGGACGGAATAGGAAGCAGGTCGATCAGGCCGCGCTTTCATTTGCCCAAAGACATGAATTGGTTGCACCACCTGCGCACGCTGGTCGCATGGTTTTCACGGGGGCAGGGATGGCTTCCGGAGGCTCCAGTCACAACGCTTAGGGTCCAGCTGCGATTCGGGGAATTATGGGCAGCCCCCCCCCCCCTTTCTGTCGCAGAGGGATTTTTCATGCTGCATGCCACCCTACAGATGCTTGGGGACGCATGGTAGGAAACTCAATTACAGTTGTCAAGTCTAGGAGAAAACATACGCTTGCGCGTGAGGGTTGCAAATCATAAAAGCTGGTCTACTTCCTGTGGGAGCTGGAGAGGAGATGGGATGACCTAAACCCAGGCGTTCCCAAAAAATACTGAAAAAGCGGGACATTTGGTATCTTCCCTCAGTGATTCCCATGCGAATCGTAGATTTCGCCTGCGGTGACGTAGGGGTAGTGGGATGTTTCGTCCAGTGGGGGAATGATATTCCATGATGGCACTGGCAAAAAAGACTCAGATCGGTATTTTTTTCCAAAAGGAAAAGCCGATCGGTTTTCCAAAAATGCAAACTAAAAGAAGAGTTAGTATTTGAAGTAGGGAGCTTCTGATTCCTACAGTGGACGGACGAAACCCTGCACTACCTAACAAGCCTGGGAATGATGAGTGCCCAACGTAAATACCAACAAGTGGTTTCAACCATGGTCTCCAAGTGGTGCAACATGGTTTTCGCAACCATCCACAGTATTTCTGTCCGGGATCCATGTCTAGTTGTTCCTTGCGAAGGCGTGTGCCCCTCACAAAAAGAGAAATCACAACATCCCTCAGAAGACCAGCGAAAGCTTTGGAGTAACTTAGTTCTCCCCAACTCACACCTCCAAATACCCACTTTTTTAGTTGGCATTCTTTGGAAAGCCTGGTGTTCCAGGGTAATTTCTGTCTTGTTTGAGTCCACATCATGCCCTGAGAACGCGGGGTATATCGATCTTTCAGTTCTATGTTGTCAAGTTCCCTGCCCCTGCCATGCGAGCAAGGGAACCTTTTGGAAACCGATTCGTGCATTTACCACATGGTTAGTTCAACCCCCGTAACCTCCAAATATCCGTGGGCTTTTTTCGGTTGAGACTTTTGGAAAAACGGTAAATACCGGTTTTTTTTTAGTGAAGGGTCATCATACCCTGAGGAAAGCCAACTTTCCATCCAACTTCTTTCTGACTACCCAATCTGTTCATCGCCCGCGTCATCAAAAAATCGGCGCCTGAACCGTTGAACCCTCAAACCACCCGTCAAAAACGGGGAATTTGGGATTTGTTTCACCACCCTCAGTTTGGTTGGCAGCCACCAGCCATTTTCAAGCTGGAGTTCTTGAGGGTTCAGGTAGAGGATCGCCGGGCAGGCCCTCCCAGCAGCCTTTCCCAGCGGCCTTTCCCGGCCCGCCTGTCGCTCGATCGCCTCGAAGGATCAGAGGCTCCTCGCGCGGGCGCGGTGATTTAGATGGAACCCACCCCCGGAACCTCCAGATACCCACTTTGTTCAGGGCATGTTTTTTGAAAACCGATCCCTTGTCAGGGTATGTGTTCGGGGTATTTGTTTCAGGGTTTTCCATGGCAAAAGGGCTCCCCAAAGACTCACCATGACTACCCCAGCTACCCAATGGGACCCCCCCGAATAAGGCTACCCACACATACACCTGGACGTTTTGGGGGGGATGAACCCTTGTAAATCACAGAACCGCGAGATCTGATCTAACCGTGACTGCCCCCCCCTCCACCCGGGTCCCCCCTGAATACCACCGGTCACCTACCCCATGGAACCCCTCCATCAGGCCGCCCCCACATCACGTTTTTTGGGTTTTTGGACTTCCTGACGTATCCTAGGTCCTCCATTAGAGAGGGTAGAACAAGGGTACCCTTTTTGCTGTCAGTCTGTTTTAGTAGAAAAACCCTCCCAACACAAAAAGGGGCTGAGAGGTCGGGCACCTAGCTGGGGGGCCTAGTATCACAGTAGGCGCGCTACCCCCACATATACCCGGAGGTTCTTTTGCCCCCCCCCGCCTACCCCATAGAACCCCCCACGTCACAAAACGCTCCTCGCCAGCTTGGCGAAGCTCCCCTCCAGCGCGATGAGCTCCTGCCGCGGGGCTCGGGGGCTGAATCGAAGCCCGCGAAAATGGAGACGCCTTTTTTCGGGTTTTCCAACGCATAGCGTTTGAAGGTCAGGTCTTTGGAGCAGGGAGGCCTTCAAACATGATTTAAGACGCAGGGTCCGGGGTCTCATTCTCGGAAACCAACCTGGAATAGGTCCTGGACCCTCAAACCACCCATGCAGAAGTGGAACTCACCCCATTTTAGGGCAATCGCCGATGTTCAAAAGTAGTTTGAGGGTTTAGGCAGGTCCATGTTTGCGTTGTTTTCCGCCCTACAAGATATTTTTGAAAACCGAGAACATTCACCAAAGCTACTTCGGCCCCAGCCGAAGAGCTCGGAATATGCTGTCCAAAGTCCAGATCTGGGGTCTTAGCCCCCCTGCAAACAAGTTTGCACTTTGCGCTTGAAAGGGAAGCATGGGAATCGGACACCCCAAAATGGCAACTGCTGGTCTCGGCTTCCCTTTAAATACAAACCAGACGCCATTCCCCCCATTTTCAGGTTAACTGAACCGGAAAGTCGCACCATGTCTCAGCAAAGGTCGGCGTTCGCCACGCATACCGCGGCATTCGGAAGCCGATTCCTTGCTTCGCGGCCGGCCAAACTCTGCCCAAAAGACCCAGGACTAAAAGCTGGACCAACTTTGGGACCTGCACTACAAATAGGCCAAAAGGGGAAAAAAGGCAAAACTTTGAACAACTGAGCAAAAGCAGTCTGAACTCTTTGCCACTTCTCAAAAACATCCAGGAGCTCAGGTGACACTCGCATTGAAAGATTGGCTAGCAACTACCCGCTTTTTGCGTTGGTATCATGTCAACCCTTTACTTAAAAAAAGAGGTATTCACCATGGAAAACCAGTTTTCCCAAAAGATGCCCCGCAAAAAACAACTACTTTGGTGTATGGACGGTAGGTTGTTTCCCCAGGGAAAATTCCTTATTGGGAACTTCTTGTTGACCCTCCGGCCCCGATCTCTCCATATCAACCAGGGGTTTATTAATCCGTAGTTCCAGTCAGTAATCCCTTCCCTCTAAAGCTAAATGCCCCCCCCCCCCCAATACTAAGTGGGTCGCCCGGGAAAAACCGGTTTTGGCATTAGGGGCCCACCGTGGTTGCCTACTGAACTGCTTGGTGTTCAGGCTTCATCCACCGCACCAAGATACCCCCGAAAGCTCCAAACATCCAATTGTTAACTGTTTAACTTCCATTTGGTTAAGACCCCTGGACAAGAACAAACATATTTCCAGCAGTGGTAGATTCCCTTTAAAACCAACAAGTAATAAAAACACAACTATTCTTAAGCAAATTGAACTTAGAAAATATGTGCTTGGACAGCCGATCGGTTTTCCAGGGCAACCGTCTTTGGGAAAGGGTTGACATCTAATATCCTATCTGCAAAAAGTGGCAAGTGGGCGTAGGGGATATCCTATCATACATGCAGAAAGCAACAACAAAGAGAGTGTATCGGGTGTACAGGGGCTAGGCAATTTGCACGGCTCCTGGTAGTTGCCTCGCTCCACAATGCGGCCGCTCTGCAAGACGAAGATCTCGTCCTTGGCGATCGACAACTTCCATTTGGTTAAGACCCCTGGAAACAAATATATATATATATATTTCCAGTAGTGATGAATTCCTTTTAATACCAACATGAGAGAAACAAAACAACTCGCGCGGGCGAAAAGAGCGAGAGAGAAAAACGGCCCGAACGGCAGCTGCGCCATGGGCAAAACTCTTCCCTGGATCCCCAAGTAGCTACTTCTTTCCAGCCACTTGAAGCCCACTAGCAGCCCATAATTTGCAAAAAGTAGCTGGAAAATGCTTTGGCAACTGGGGATCCGGTTTTATGACGGTTAGGGCCATGGCGCCCAAACCGTTGTCCAATTCCTCTATTACCTTGGCTGGAATCGGGACCCCAGCAAGAAACTATATTGCTTGCGTGGTTAGTGGAAAACAAAGGGGGATCCTCTTAAGCAAAAAAGACAAACAAAGGGAGCTAATTCTGGGTTGCCAAGACAAGCAGTTTCGCTTTGCAGCTGTGTTTGGAAGGGAACCCCCCCCCCTCTAAACCAAAAGGAAGAACTGGTACCGCCGGAGGTCTGGGATTCAGAAGTTGATGACCATCCCTACGCCCAAGCAACAGCGTCTTGTGGTAGTGCAAATCTGCCGTCCCGATCCCAGCGGTCCTTCTGAGGTGGGGTTCCTCAAAAGGGGCCTGGGCATTATCTGCACATCTTACCTTTGAACACGAGGTCAAAAGGAGTGGTCGAGTATCAAACTCCCCCCGTACCCTCCAGTAAATACCGCTCCCTGCTTTTCGTGGATGGCCGACCTCATACCAAACCCTACTCAAAATACCCGCTTTTTTCAGTTGGTATTTCTTGGAAAACCCGGGTTCTCCATGGTAAATGCCTCCTTTTTTGGAAGAGGGTCGACATGATACCTTGCAAAAAGGGCCGGGTATTTGGAGAATCGCCGGCTCCGAGTCCGGCTCCTTCGTAAAGAACAACTTCTTGGGGGTCCAAATCCGAGCCACTTACCCACTTGGACAACTCGACGTGTTCACCGAAAACCCGAAGGGTTGGTTCCAAATTGAACCGCTACGTTTGATGGGTTTTGCAATGGCAAAAGCTAGCCGCCACGTTGGCAGATTGAAGTTTAGGGACTGCCTCCGGTCATTCTGGTTAGCCATGGTTCTAAGCTGCTTACCGTGTCCCTAACCAGAACTCCATTTCAGCATCTCCGAACGGCGCCCTCTTCGAAAACATTGTTTGGGATACCTTCAGCTCCGGAATGGCCTTCCTAGCTGCTTACCCAACATGCCCTGGTTTACAAGAGAATCCCATTCCAACCCTTGTTATGGTAGCAACAAACCTTAGTTTTTTGCAGCCCCCCCCCCCCCAAAGATGAACAAAACCAAAAGAAGAAACAAAAACACGCCATCCTCTGAATCACCTTGTGCCAGTGATGTTTCACTACCCAAGTTTGTGGCATTTCAGGGAGTTAAGCCTGTGGACAAGATGGTCTTCGCACCAACGAATTCTTTGAGGCCATCGAAGAACTGCCCCCGCGAATTACCCAGCTGTTTGTTTTTTTTGGGGGGTTGGCATCATGTCAAGCCTTTAAAAGGGATATTTGTATTTACCCATAGAAAACCACCCCCCTCTCCAAAGACCCGCTTTCTTCAGTTGACATCTTTGGGACAACCGATCGGTTTTCCGTGGTGGTTTTACGGATCCCTTTTTGGAGTAAAGGGTCGAAAACTCATGGCAACCGAAAGCGGTGCTGTGGATGGAAGAAATCCATTTCGCACCACTTTCAAGCCATGGAAAAAACTATTGTAATTGTTGGCAGTTACAGGGGAATCGAATCAGAAACCAGCTGGCTTCTGAAGGGTGGTTTTCGAAATGGACATCGTCCATGCGCAGAATTTGGAAGACCAACAGGGTAATTAGTTTTGAGCAAATGGAACAGGGGTGAGAGGTCGGGCACGCTTCGCCCAGGGCGCACTGGAGCGGATGGTGGAGAGGCGGTGCGCCACCGTGATGGTGGTCTTCCCCACCCGCGCGTCCTCGCGCGCTTGGGCGCTCTTGCGCGCGGGAGCCATCGAAGGCCCAGGTGGGTCCAAGGGGGGGGCATGGGGTCTGGGCTGTCCTCAGATGCCCCGCTAAAAGTGACTAACTTTTAGTGGGTCAAATGGAAAACCCCACTAAACGCTAAAAGGCTAAAAAGCTAAGGGGATGGCTGGGAGCCACCAAGGGGTGATGGGTGGGATGGGGTGGGTGGTGGGAGGGGGGTCGATTCGGGTGGGTTGGGGGGTTGGAGGGTACCCACTTGCACGGTTTGGACCTGGAAATGCGAGGTTCTGAGCAATAACCTCATTTTTCATCCATAGTTTGAGGGTCCAGGTATTTAGAGTGGGGGGTACCCCCTAATTCCGCTTCTTATTTTTACTTGTATGATGCCAACCCATTACCAAGAAAGGGAGGGAGGCATTTACCATGTCAACCAGATCGCTTTTGTCGAGCAAGTACCACCTGAAAAACTTGGTTGCTTTCTGCTCCCCTGCTAACAGTTTATCTTTTAGTGGTTTAGTACGGAAAACCCATTAGTTGGCAAACAGTTACAGTCCTAACATCCAAGCAGAATGCACCAAAGAAAAGACGTCCAGCAAGCTCCGCGCGACGTCGAGCCTGCATGGCCTGCTGCACCAACTTCTCCGAGGTGGAGTCCAGCGCGGAGGTGGCCTCCGCGAAAGAGAATTCCCCGAGGCGCGTGGATTGGTTTTTCCCCCGCCATTGTTGGGACAAAACCCATTTCGCACCACTTTGAAGCCGTGGGAAACCATTGTTCGTTGGTGTTTACAGGGAATCCTCATTATACAGTTTCTCAGGTGGTGCAGGATTCGTCCATTCACTGTAAGGCTTATGACCGGAGCCTCCAATGCGGGCCCCTTGTTATGGGCCCTCCAACGAAGAACCCGGACCGATTCCTCACGAGACCTTGGAGCACCAACCGATCTTGAGGGCCCAAAAATCATCGAATTGGAGCCTTAGGGCACTTGTTGGGCTTGTACTATTTCTTGTTGTTTCTGCATGGCCAGTTGACAACCCTCGGAGGGTGCTAGTGGCTGTTTCGCCTTTATCTTTTGAGTTTTTTAGTTTTTGAACAGTGAAAGTCTTAATTCTGGAGGTTTGAACAAGTTGATCAAGTGACTGGTACTCTGCCCATTGAAACAAAAGACACTTTTGGAGGCACACAAAAGGGGGAGATGAGGCAAAATCCGGTCGTCCCACATCAAGCGGGGTGGTCTGGATTCCTCGAAGATGATCCGCCTTTCGAACCCAAAGCAAGTAGATATGGTGGCCAAAACCAGGCGGGTTTACCAAGAGGTCAGATCCGGTCGATTCGTTATGGACACCCAAAGTGCTTCAGCTTCCCCTCGAGAACGAGGAATTCAAATCCCCCAAATCCAAACCAATCCAAACCATCTAAGGGAGACCTGACCTGAAACCACCTGACGTACCATATCCATCGCTCCGTTTAAGCGCTTGAAGCACGAGCGGATCGACCCCTTCCACCAGCCGCTTCCGGAAGCCTCGTCCAGCAGCATCAGCTGGGGTCGGCGCAGCAGGGCGCGCGCGATGGCGCAGCGCTGCTTCTGGCCCCCGCTGAGCTTCTCCTAAGCCGCGGGCACGTCGTGCGGCCCAAATCAAGCAACACACACACACACACTTCGAGTGGATGGGCCAACTAAAAGTAACCTGGAACCTGAAAACTATCCATAAAATGGGCTGCTGCCCTAGAATTATGGGGTGAGTTCCTTTTTTCTGGGTAGTTTGAGGGTCCAGGCAAACCTTTTGATTGACACTAAACTGATCTAAACTGGCCTTCCCAAGACGTTTCAAGGTCCCTCAAGCCCTGACCGGAAAGTGACTGGACTTGTTTCTCGCCGCGGACACGACAAATTGTCAACAAGTAAAAGCGGAAGAAAAAAACACCTTCCGAACTCAGCAGTTGCCTGCTCCATATGGGCGTGTCTTACAATAGGAACCGCGAAAATGGCGTACTGGGTTTCCTCTTGGTGTCCCTTTACCAGCCACCAAGCAAAGGGGTAGCCTCAAAAGAAACACAGACCCATAAGTTGCACAAACCAACATGAGCATGAGAGGAATGATGAAGAATGAAACGTGACTACACTTGAGTCACTTGCTCAAAACCTGGTACAAAAATGGTCGTCCCAGAACCATGGTTCAAGAACTAAGGCGGATGTCAGCTCTTTATGGCAAGGGGATCGTCCCTTAGTAACCGGATCACTTACCCGAATCGGTTTTGATTTTGGCTCACTTGGGAAACCAACGCCAAGAGCCTAAGGCTTGGGAACTCGGTTACTCTACGCAAGGCGCAAGGCCGTCGCATGCCATTTCGGATGCCATTTCCAACCCCAAATATCGTATGGCCAAGGGTCACAAACAATATATTAATAGGGACCCATCCCAATAGGGGATACGTAAAAGCACTTTCCTGCGCCTTTTGGAGCTGCTTTGGGGTCTGGCAACCATGGCCAGGATCGGCATAGGTGTCCTTTTGGAGAAATGGATGTCCCTGGCAAATGGGGGGGGGCATAAGACCATGTCGAACCAAATTAATTTAAACAGGACACCTAGGATCAAAATCACCCTCCACATGTGAAAAAAGGGTGGGGGGGGGCCGAAAGGCTCCCTATCTCACTTCCCGAGTGGATCGGCCCTAAACGTTTAAGCCTTGTGTGCGCAACGAGCATGGCCTTCCCGAAAAGATTCAATTTCAGAAACTCAGGAAATGAGTAACGATTAAAAAACTGTCCTATTTTTAGGGGGTGTTCCCTCCAAAAGTGGTCTGAATCCAACCACTAAAAGGGGACACCCCCCGATCAAAATCTAATGTCGACCCAGGAATAATAAACCTGTCCCATTATTAGGGGGGTGTTCCCTCCAAACGTAATGAATCCCCAGTAAAAGGGAACACCCCCCTACTAATCAACCAGGGGTTCTGCTTAATCCGGGGTTAACACCCTAAAGCCCGGTTGTCCCCCAGTGAACATTCCAATCCCCACAATTTCAGGAACTGAGGAAGTACCTGGACCCCCAAAGGACGCCTTTTTTCTGCCAAAGGACCCAAAAAACGGGGTACAAAGGCAGAAAAAAAAATGTGGCTCCTTTGGGGGTCCCTTCATGGAGTTCATCTTTCATTTCCTGAAATGGCCATGGGTCAAAAGCCCGGTTCTCGCCCAGTGAACATTCCAATGCCCACAATTCAATTTCAGGAACTGAGGAAGTGAGTAAAAGGTCGGTTCCCTTTGGGCAAGTGAATGCAGCCGAGCTTCTCCGCGCAGGCCGACTCGATCACTCCACTTCCTGAGCTTGCGATCAGCTGGTTTTCTCGGGCTTTTGTTAACTTGGATTGCAGGGTGTGTCTTGTTTTGATTAAAAAACAACTCTCACTTCTTGACTGGGTTGGCCAAAAAAACGACTTGTGTTTTTCTTGTTTTTTCTCGTGGTCTCTCCGACCAGCTTTTAAAGCACATGAACTCAGGGAGTGAGGCCCGGACCCTCAAGCGACCCTTAAGAACACCAAGGAGCACGGCGCCGGAGAAGACGTAGTCCATGTGCGCGATCCGCGCCACCTCCTCCACTTGGGACTTGGTCGCCTGGCGACGGCGAATCGCGGCCATCTTGGGCGAAAAGTCCTTTCTGCCGGACATGTTTTTACTTGCCCTAAGGCTCCCGATTCACCACGGGGCGGACTACCAATTCGGGGTCTTGCGCTTGATCCAGCTACAACCCCCCACACCCCAACACACCCCAAACTCTCGACCCCTGCCTGCGAGGCCCCAAGAGAACATCATTTGATTCGCTTTCATGTAACGCACTAATTACTAGGCGAGGGGTTGAATGTAGGAGTCAACGGGGAGGGTGAGCAAGACTTGTAGGAGCTCCCTGTGCCTCCGTTTACCTGGTAGGTACAAGTTGCGCTTCTCCGTTCAACAGCGCGCGGAGTTGCCTGTTTCGCCCCACGAAACCCTAACCAGTCGCAGCCAGGGTTTCAAGGTGACAAAAACAGAATCGTGAACCCCGTCCCATTTTGCATGCTCAGTGCTGAAAAGGCGCAAAGTTAAAGAAAGAACCGCTTGGTGGAAATTTGGCAGGAGCAGCCACAAAAGCTCGGTTTTGAGCCAGTGTGCACTGCTTCAGTCTGCGCCTGCGACACGACTGGGCGTTCATCATGCTGGCAGCACACGCTTGTGTATGACCGCGCAAATAGGAACTGCTTGATCTCCAACCAATAGGGTATTGCCTTGCCAGCTGCCTTTGGAGAAATCGGCGGGCGCGTAGCACGCAAAGTGCGGCGAAGGCTACGACAATCAAGCGCAGCTGCAACATCCAATTGTTGGCGGGCACACTGGCGCATTGCCAGTCGCAAAAAGCCTTTTAGGCGTGGCGAGGAGTTAGGAGCACACAAAACGTTTGGTCTGCGTAAGTAGGTATGCACTGATCCATTCAAAGCTTTGCCAGTTTCTCGGAACTCGGGGGCGGCAGATGTCGTGGGTGATGCGATCCGTGCCAGCCTGCAGCCAAGCCCTGCATAGTCAACAAAGCAATCATGAAACAGCCCCTCATACAGGTCAACAGCAGATGGTCAACAAAGCGCGAAACAGCTCTCATCACACAGACATCCACGCGTGGCCCATCCGCAAGATCCACCGACCCCAGAGCATGGTGCTTGGGGCTTGTTTAAGCTGGGGTTTTGTCAGGGGATCATTTTTGCGCCGACGTCTTTCTGACGCTCGCGGAGTCACGGCGTAGATTGTTGAGGCCCGAAATTTGACGAGGCCAACCGACGCAAACTGACGCCGACCGACGGCTTTCTGACGCTCGGGGCGCTGAAGTGTCGTAACTTCGCAGCCCCAAGGAGGCCAACCGACGCCAACCGATGCCGACGGATGGCTTTCTGACGCTCGGGGCGTCGAAATGTAGTAAGTTTGAAGCCCCACAGAAGGCCAACCGACGCTAACTGACGCCAACCGACGGCTTTCTGACGCCGGGCGCGTTGAAATGTTTGAAGCCCCAAGAAGGCCAACCGACGCCAACTGACGCCAACCGACGGCTTTCTGACGCAAAAGGAGGCCAACCGACGTTAACCGACGCCAAGCCAACTGACGCCAAAACCCAGCATCCCCAGCAACACTCTCTCCATCACCTGCAAGGAAGAACTCCCAACTTCGACAGGTTCCCAGGCACCACCAGCAACTCAACCAGATCCCTACACCAATTTGTGTTTGGTGTCTGCGTTGCTGTCTCAAGAAGCCGCGTGTTTGCCACTGACAAACCTGAAAAGAGCTGCAGCCGGATGGGGGGGGGGGCGCTGGCGGTTTGCGTCGGTTAGCGTCAGTTGGCGTCGGTTGAACAGGGCGTCGGTTGGCGCCCTTGGTCGGTTGGCGTCGGTTGGTGTCGGTTGGCGTCGGTTGGCGTCGGCTGGCGTCGGTCGGCGTCTTGGCGTCGGTTGGCGTCGGTTGGCGTCGGTTGGCTTCCTGGCGTCAGTCTAGTTGCGTCGGTTGGTGTCGGCTGGCGTCTTGGCGTCGGTTGCCTGTGGTTGGCGCTGGTTGGCGGCGGCTGGCGTCGGTTGGCGTCGGCTAGCGTCGGCTGGCGTCGCCTGGCGTCGGTTGGCGTCGGTTGGCGTCGGTTGGCGTCGATTGGCGTCGCCTGGCGTCGGTTGGCGTCGGTTGGCGTCGGTTGGCGTCGGTTGGCGTCGGTTGGCGTCGGTTGGCGTCGGCTGGCGTCGGCTGGCGTCGGCTGGCGTCGGCTGGCGTCGGCTGGCGTCGGTTGTCGGCAGGGGACGGCGGAGTTTCATGATATCTTCCGAAGTCGCACGCGCAGCAAGCTCAAGATCGGAGACTTTTCCTGCTCGCGACCGATGAGGGCGCAGTGAACCTCATGGACCTTAACGTCAAAGCTCTGAGCAGGCAACCGCTGAAAATCTCAATCTGGCAGCAGTGGTTTTTGCACATCTTGCTGCACAGCAACAGACATGAAGTTGCTACCGTAAATGTTCCTGCTTGCCCCCTGGACAGCCGTAGCCGGCTTTGCTTGATGTTCCCATCTTGCCCCCTGGACCCTCACAGCTTGAGTATAAATGAGTGTCAGCCAGCCCCGGTTTTCGGGGTGTCGCGGGGCGTGGACCTAAAATCTTGGAGGCCCCACGAAGCCCCAAGGTGTCTCCTGGCCAAACCCCAAAATGACGGGGTGTGAGTGGCACAGCCTGGGGCGAGGTACGAGCACCCCAAGGAGACTTAGGGTGGTTAAGACCTCTGGGAGAAACAAAAATCCAGCGGTGAAATCGATTCCCTTTAAAACCAACAGGGGAAAATACAAAATGGTCTTCGAAAAAGTTAGATTGTGGGTTGAGGGTTTCTCTTTTTGGGCGAGGCCGGATTTCTTTTATTCCGGCGCCCGCGATAAACCCAAAAGGAGGCCGGTTTTTCTACCCAGGCGCCCGAGATAAGACCAAAAGGGATTCCTGACTCCGAGGTTGGGCTGAGGGTTTGAGGTTCACCCACCTAGATCGCCAAGTTGTGTTGTTGGTTTTTGGGGTAAAGCTCATCCCCCGTTCAAAGCAACAACCTCTTCTCCACGGCAAAATCCACACCTTTGAGCGAGGCTCCAGGCTCAAGCAAGTGTAAAAAGAACCGTGGCCTTCAGGAACCTCCGGACAAAAGAAGAAAAACATGCCCGTCCCCTGTTGGCTTCCATTTGCGGAAACTGAGACATGGGCTATGGAAACCTACTGTGGATGGTTGCGAAGTGCATTTCGCACCACCCTTCAGAAATCAACTGGTTTCTGATGATTCCCCTACGTAAATACCAACAAACGTCATGGCTTCAACCATGGTCTCACAGTGGTGCAGAACGTGCTATGCACCCACTGGAGACGTGGTGGCCGCTCTAAAAGTCAGCCAATTGGTACCACAAGGCTGAACTCAAAACCGTGTAAAGATCCGCAGCCATTTATGGCGAGAAAATTATCCCTTCCTACTGTGGATGGAAGAAATCCTGCACCACCTAAGAAACCTACCAGTCAGCACCGGTTTCAACCATGATTTCCAAGTGGTGCGAAATAAATTTCGTCCATCCACACTATCCTTCCTTTTGCCCGAAACGGGTTTGAGGGTGTGGCTCACTTGGCCCCGAGGGCGCCAGCCCAAAGCCATAGGCTTCACGCCGCCGGGAAAATGGCCATCCCGCGGCCTCCGGATAGCCGTACTTCACGTTCCTTGGCACGGCACTCTGGCAGAAGTGCCCAGATCTGGATCCCACCTACAAGCCTGGCCTAGGAAGATTCCCAAAGTGGTTCCTGGTAGGGGGTTTCCTCTCAAAGGGGACACCGAAAAGGCCTATGCAACCAGGGGCCTCCAAAAAAGGAATGAAGGAAGGAAGGAAGGAAGGAAGGAAGGAAGGAAGGAAGGAAGGAAGGAAGGAAGGCAGGAAGCAACCTAGTGGGCATCTGACAAACAACTCGCATCCGTCCAAGTGGCTCCTCCAAAGAGACATCGAAGAGCACGGGCTCCTGAATCGCTGACTTGTTTCGTTTCCGGGGGAAAACGCAAACCGCCCTCCCCAAAAACAGGCCGGCGACCTCCAAGTGACCCCATGGATTTTTCCATGCTCCTCCACCCACCTGCGCCCAACCTTCGAAAGGAGCCCACACCCCAACTCAGCTTCGGTGGCCGGTGAGCCAAAGGATTCGGTTTGGGAGCCAACCTGATGCTTGCCTGGAATTAGGACCCCAGCAAAAATATATGTGTCTGGAAAAAAATGGACCAAAAAAAAGAGGCAAAAAGGGGAGCTAATTCTGGGGAAGAACAATGATGATGACAATGCAAATAACAAACATGGGTTGCTTCCTTCCTTCCTTTTTTGGGAGTCCCCTGCAAGGTTGACCCCAGATTCAGCAAGAAACATCTGGTTGAATAGGCCGTTTGGTGTCCCCTTTGAGTGCTTGGATTCAGACTACCCCCTACTCCAAATACCCTCTTTTTCCAGGGTATCATGTCGACCCTCTACTCAACAGGGAGGTATTTGCCATGGAAAGCCAGGCTTTCCCAAACACACCAGCTGAACAAAGCGGGTATTTTGAGTAGGGGGTAGTTTGAATGAGAATAACAACGCTCCCCTGCTAAAAAGTTGAACTTTTAGTGGTTTAAGAAAAAAACCATTAGTTGGCAAAAAGTTAAAGTCCTAACAGCCAAGCAAAATGCACCTCTGAATCTTCAGGTGACAAATGATGTTCATACGAACGCATGAAGAACGCACCAATAAACTCGACATGTTCGGCTTCTCGTCCACCAAACAGTCATTTCGACAACGTGGTTCTAACAGCCCTTAAACATGGGACGTTGCTCAAAACATGTGGAATTGATTTATCTTTTTCGTGTAGGTATCTTGCGGGTCCAGAAAGGTTAGCCTTTTATTTTCCATTTTCTAGGGATACTTTGAGGGTCCAGGTTGAACATGTTCAAACCGGAACAACTGCGCCTTCTTCCATCCCCGCCATCCCTGAAAGCTGACCAACCGACCACCAAACAAAAACCAACCAACCAACCCACCCACCCAACCAACCCACCCACCCAACCAACCCACCCACCCACCAACCAACCAACCAACCCACCCAACCAACCAACCCACCCACCCACCCACCAACCCACCCACCCACCCACCCACCCACCAACCCACCAACCAAGGCAGTCCTGGGAGACGACGCCCACGTTGCGCCGCCACCAGGCCACATTGAAGCTCTTCAAGTTCCGACCCCCCACCAGGATGGCGCCCCCCTGATCCATCGGAATCGCGAGGCACTGGTGGATGGTTGCGAAATCCGCTTCTCGCACCACTGAGAAACCATACGAAACCAGAAAGTTGGTTGGTACTTACGTTGGGGACTCATCATAAACCAGGGTTTCTTTGGTGGTGCAGGATTTCGGCCATCCACAGTAGGTGCCCCGGAAAATATCCACCAGTGTCTTCCATTGGTGGGGCAGACACCCACCCAAAAGCCGCACCAGTTGGGCAAAATGAGGAACGCAAAGAGATGTATAAAGCCATAGGGGTCCTTTTAGGGGAAATAGATGGGTTTCCCTGGTATTTGATTGCACCACCAGAGAAACCAGGAATCGCCCTCTATTTTTTGTTACCAAATCAACCAAAAAGGACACCTAAGATTCCGACCCGAGCACAACGCGGATCAAGACACGGGCGGAGCGATGATCGATGATCGACCCGACAAAACAACCAAGAAGGGAAGTCACCAATGGACTAGTCAGAATTTCGAGGCTCAAATGAGCAATATATCTAATATATCCAACCTTCTAGGGTAGTTTTGATGAATCACCAGTGGGCGCAAATGCGCAATCTCCCATGCTTAAGGGTGGTAGTTTGAGGGTCCAGGTACCCGTTTTGGGGTTGGCTTTCAAGGGAAGCCACACAAAAGAAGAAAACAAAGCCAGTTTTACAGGCTCGCGACTCCTCCAATGCAGGCCCCCTGGCCCCGCACCCCCCAATGAAGAATTTCCGGACCAATTCCTCAGGGGCCCAAGAAAACAACCACTTTTTGAGGCCCCCAAAGAACAGTATATCATCGAATTGGAGCCGCAGTTCTTGATTGCAGTTGACCCCCGTGCAAAAAGTTTCACTTCTTGGGGGTTTAGTGGAAGACCCAACTTGATTTCAACCAAAAAGTTAAAGTCTAAAGATCCCTTGCCCAAGAGCAGTCAAGAGTTGGCGGTTGTTGTTGTTGTTTTTTGGTGGGCCTGGGGGTCGTAGAAGCGCTGCAGCAGCGAGATCACCGTACTCTTCCCGCTGCCCGAGAAGCCAACAAAGGCCACCTCAGAACTGGCTGGGCGTGAGTGCTTTGGGTGAGATGTTGGCCCCATATTCATCAAACCCCTTTTTTTTGAAACCCCGGGCTCTTTTTTTTGCGGTTTGTTGGCTGTTTGTAGCGGTATATACATGGGCTTTGTGTTGGCTTTTTGTGGAGGGTATATAGTGATGGGATTTTTTTGCGGCCCCATATTGCACCCCTGGCTTTGTATAGTGATACATTCCCTTTTACAACCACCAGGATGAAATAAAACAACACATTCATTCAGCAAATGGAAGTGCGAGTTTAACCTTTTCCAGGTCCTACAGTAGAGAGGTTAGAATAAGGGTACCAACTTTTTTCTGTAGTCTATCTTAGTAGGGGAAGCCTCCCCAAAAAAATGGGTGAGAAAGGGCACTACTGGGGGACCTAGTTTTTGTAGCAGGTATATATTTGTGGGTGTTTGTTTGTGGCAAACGGGAATCCGTAGTGATCCAGTTTCTTCACTAGGGGGTGCACTTTTTGGAAGGGAACAGCCCCATATTGATCAAACCCCTGGCTGTTTGTGGGCAAATGGGAACCCCCTGTGCAAGACCACCTAACCAGCTCCACACCGGCCCTATATTCATCCACAGTTTCTTCATAGGGGGCGTCGCTGGGTGAAATCCACTTTTGGAAAAAAACATCCCCCTATTAATAAATTGGGCTTGATCACGGCATAGCGCGTTTGGGGTAGTTTGAGGGTCCAGGTACCTCTTTTGTGGTTTGAAAGGAAAACCAAAACGAACACTGATGCCATTTTGGCGGTGTAACCAGGTGTCAGCTTCCCTTTGATTGGCGGTTTGGAGCCCGGTTTGAAGGCGTTCCGGGCTGGGAAGCCCATTTACCCACAAGAACCAGGGCCTCAACCCCAAATTCAAACCACCAACCAAGGGTTACCTGAAACGCCCCGTCAAGGGGATCTCCATGCAAACGAATGGTCAAGTTTGATGATAGAAGGGGTGACCCTTTCGAGTGAGAACGAAGGAACTTCAGTACACTTTCACAAAAGCAAAGCAGCGCTTCTTGTCGATTTGTTCAAGGGAACCTCCTAATTTGAACGTCCATGGAGAAAAAGAAAACCCTACTTGTTGGTGGCTGAATTTAAAGGGGATGCCTTCAAAGGCAAGTCGAGCAGGGATGAATCACAAGAGGGTCATTCCCTCTTCCTGCTGAGCAAGCAAATCAAGTGACTAAATGTGTTGCACCTTTTCTGACAGGGTTAGTTCGAAATGGCACCCAAACATCGGACCGCAAGGAAAAATGCCCGAGCCAAGGAAATCTGGTTTGGGTGTGGGTGGCTTTCCTTTCAGTGTCCCTTAGAAGCTTTAACAAAAAAAAGGACACCCTCCAAAAGGGCACGCCCATTCCAGCGTGCTGTCGGAGATATGGAACTCTTTTGCAAGAGTCCAACAGGGGTCACCGGATTTTTTCCTGAAAAGTTGGTGAGTTCAAACAAAATTGCCACTTTTGGAGGTCCAAAAAAGGGAAACTGAGAGGCCCCTGTAAAACATCTCCAAAAAAACTGGGCATTTGGAGTAGGGGGGAAGATGGTACCACACGTTCGCCCAGGCTTTGTCCATCGCGACTCTCCTTTGGCCGAGCTGCTGCTGATCCCTTCTTGATTGTGAGGGACAAATGCTTCAGCACGCGCACGTTCGGCCGGAAGGGGTAGCAAAAGGTGACATCCTGCCGCTCAAAGAGCCCCCGGAACCACCCAAGATCCGTATGATGAACCAGGTTGTTACACCAATACCAAAATGTAAAAAACGGGTCTTTGGGATTTGGGAATAGGAAGAGAGTCAAATCACCAAACAACCGGCTGATTCAGAGGCTGACATGAGCAGTTGTTGTTGGTGTTTGGTAAGGGCTTGCCACGCCGACAAAGACTAAGGCTTGGTTGACGTTGGAAGGGGAGCAACAAAAAACATAGCAGTTAAGCGGTTGGATTTCAACCACTAAACCACAATAAGCAAACATTGGAAAAATGTTTCCCAATAACAACAATGAAGGGCTCTTGGAGCAAGGCGGCTGGTGGAATTTCACGGAACACCGAGTCCCGCCAAACCGATACTATACCAGGGGCCGATTCATAGGGTGTTTTTTTGCTCCAAATGTGATCTGGTGTGTCCTTGGAGGGTAGCCGTTTCTTGGTGTTTGCAGAGGGGAACCAAAAGGAAGAATTGCCACTTGTCTCTTCTTTCTTTCTTTTTGGGGAGGGGGGGGGGTTTTGTGAAAACAAAGGACGCCCCCATCGTCTGTGGTCAAAAATTTTCAGCGCGCAAGGCGCAGGTTTCCCGCGAGCGCCATCTGCGCCTTAAACTCGATGGTCCCGTCGCCCATGTCTTCCACCCGGCCGGTGGGACGTGTGGCGTCGATCTTGGACACCTCGCCCAGGGGAGAACGAGCCGAATGCGGCCAAACGGCTGCCCAAACCCCCCAGTCGGCGATCGGGTTCCATATATTCCACGATCTCCCCTACCAAGGACCAAAAACAACTCACCTTGATTTGGCCAAAGACGCGATGTCTTAACAACCGCATCTTTAACGGGGTATAATCGTTGCCTTAAGCCGCGGACCCTCAAGCTACCCTCAAAAAACTCGTTCTTGCAACCAAAATCACCAAGATCATGGTTGCCGAACTTCCCTTTTTCTACCTCGGGCCTTCAAACCGAAGGTGCCAAAGTACCCAAATGTACTATTCCGATCGAGACTGCCCCAAGCAAATAACTTAAATCTGTCAATCTCTATGGCAACCAAGTTAAAGAGTGCAAAAGTCGGATATTCTCAAATGTCCGGTGGATGTCCCTGTGGAAAAAACCATGGGCATCTTTTCTTTTTTTTGGGGTTGACTTTAAAACAGTCAAAAAAAAGGCCACCACAAGGGCAACTGCCTTGATAGCCAAGTTGCGATCGCTTTTGTCAGTCACTGTTGCGATCGGTTTTTGGGGTAGAGTTCATGGAAGAAAAGCGGAAAAGCCACTGGCGATCCAGGTACGACTTTAAAAAAAAGAAAAGAAAGCAAAACACACAACAACAACAACAACAACAACAACAACAACAACAACAACAACAACAACAACAACAACAACAACAACAACAACAACAACAACAACAACAACAACAACAACAACAACAACAACAACAACAACAACAACAACAACAACAACAACAACAACAACAACAACAACAACAACAACAACAACAACAACAACAACAACAACAACAACAACAACAACAACAACAACAACAACAACAACAACAACAACAACAACAACAACAACAACAACAACAACAACAACAACAACAACAACAACAACAACAACAACAACAACAACAACAACAACAACAACAACAACAACAACAACAACAACAACAACAACAACAACAACAACAACAACAACAACAACAACAACAACAACAACAACAACAACAACAACAACAACAACAACAACAACAACAACAACAACAACAACAACAACAACAACAACAACAACAACAACAACAACAACAACAACAACAACAACAACAACAACAATGCCAACCTCAAAAAACAATTTTTCCATACCTCAAAAAAACTCGTGGCCCGTGGCTGTGACCCTTGCGACCTTCGTGGCTTCGTGGCGGCAAGTCGGCGCTTGGCGCGTGCCTGGTCCATGAGGTGGAAGACCGCCGTCACGGCCTGATGTCCAGAGGCGGAGTCCGGCAAGTACTGCGCCAAGGTGCTCACCGACCTTCGGACGTCTGTGGGTTTTTGGTCGCTGCGTGAACTTGGTTGCTAAGTGGAAGGGTGCCTCTTGGAATATACCCCCGTAACCGGCCTTTTTTCAGGGTATCATGTCGACCCTCTACTAAAAAGGAGGTATTTACCATGGAAAACCAGGTTTTCCCAAAAATACCTTGAAGAAGCGAGTATTTTGAGGGTAGGGGGCCTACAGGGGGTAACCCACCAGGGTTAAGTGAACGGGGCACGAAACAAGTCGGAAAACGCCTGGGTTACTGGGTTAGCTTTACAACTTCATGGCAGATTAAACACCTAGGAGGTCCGTGCGCTTGAGCGGCTGGGAGGGGGCGAATACTGTGGATGGACGAAATGTTGCATCACCTAAGAAACCGTAGAATGAGGATTCCGCTGTAAACACCAACCCAGAGGCTCCTGGGGCTTCCAATGAAAGACGCGACCCCTCCATTAGACACCCCGGAGGTGGTTGGGGGTCTCAAAATCAGGTTTTTTTGAAGGCCCTGAATCAATCGGGAGCCTTTGGGAACAAACAATGGTTTCAACCACGGCTTCAAAGTGGTGCGAAATCCATTCGACCTCGAATTCTCCCGGTGCTCGTTGCCAGGCTTGGATTTTGTTGAGCCAGGGTTATGACCAAGTACCAGGGGTTTCAGCCTGGGCTACTGTTACAACTTACAAAAACTTGGCGAACCGAGCACGCAAGTCCAAGGGTCTGATCGGGGCTTGCACGAACTGGGGATCCCGCACCCAAAGCGAGCAGCTTGAACTTTTGGGCTGCAGGATATACTGTTGGACCAAATCCACTGCCCACCACTTGGAGGCCATGATTGAAACCATGGTTGAAAATGGATTTCGCAACCATCCACAGTTTTTGAGTTGACACCCCCCCCTTAAAATAATAATAATAATACTAATAATAATAATAAAAACTTGACACCCCTCGACCCCCCAAAAGCCCCCCCCCCCAAAGAAAATCACACAAAAGTTCCGGGGCCCGGGCATCACCCCAAAGACCACGCAGAAGAGCGTGAGCAGCACCTTGTTGGGATCCGTGTTTCCGGTCCTCGCGAAGCCGCGAAGCCGAGCGCCGAGCAAGCAACTGCCAGTGGCAACTTGGTTGCTGTTGTCTGTGTTTCGGGGAAAGTTGGGGAAAGCCCCTTTATTCCTCGGTTTAGTGGAACTTTCTTGGTTCAATGGACCACCTGGAACTTGTTTGTCAGTCCAAAGCTGTTTAACTTTTTAAGGGTTTAGTGGAAAGCCCCTTGATTTCAACCAAAAAGTTAAGATCCAACCCAATAGCAAGCAAGGGAAAAGGACAACTTGCCGCCCCTTTTCTGGCAGATTGGCTAGCAAATTGACCTAGGGGAGGTCCATGGCTGATTGACGCTTGAGCGGATGGGTTGATGGGGCTAATAGGCTAGGTCCTCCAGTAGAGAGGTTAGAATAAGGGTACCCTTTCTTGCCGCCCCTGTTCAAAACCAAAAGGAAAAGAGCGCAGGACTACCTACTACATGGGCTTGCCTGGGATCAAATGGGCAAGTCAGGAAGGATCAAGTGGAGACTAGGTCCTCCAGATTTGAAAGGATAGGAAAAGGTACCAACTTTTTTCTGCAGTCTATTTTAGTTGCGGAACCCTCCCCGAAAAAAGGGTAAAAGGGCACTACTGGGGGACCTAGTTTAGGGAAGCCACCCCCAAAAGATAAAGGCAAAGGGCGCTGCGTCCCTGGAAAATAGGGCAACTCTTTGACTATTTCTGCGTGATCAGTATGTAAAAAAAACGGTATGCGTATGTACTGTGTTGCCCTGAATGCGCAGTGTAATTACGTGGACGGATTCCGTGTGTGTGTGTGTGTTGAAACTAAATCTGCTACACATGCATCATCCTCCATTTGCTTAAGTCCCCTGGAAGAAAAGTCGCGTGATGGATTCCCTCTACAGCCAAAAGGGAAAGAACAACGTATTGGGTAGGAGCCTTAGCAGTCCGAAAGGTACACCCTCACTACAAGTGAGCGTGGGAGAACCGGAAGAAAGTTTCTGATTCGATTCACGGCAAATATCAATAAATGTTGTGGGCTTCAACCATCTCGGTCGCCCAGTTCGGACCCAGCAATAAAAGGTGATCACCTGTTGGGGCCTTTGCTGATAAATAGACCAAAATTGGACAACCAGTCGCACGGTTTTGAGGTTTCCACGGGACGGCTGGGGCGGTCCCGGCTTGGGTGGTGCGACCAGGTCTTCTGCTGTCCGGGCAACTAACCGTTACCCAATACCACCGCCTCAAAATTGGACCACCAAAAGGTGAGATCCGGTCGATTCGCGTAATTGGGCCACTGAGTGGTTTCCAAGCGACGAAATGGATTTCGCGCAAGCATCCGCAGTAGCTCACAGCTCTTTTGCAACAAACACTTTCCCAGCTGAAAGATCCAAAGGTGAGAAGCTCTCCCACTTCTGAAGGGCGCCTTTTTCTTTGTGGGCGCCCAAAAAATGCGGAGCGCGGATTTTTTGTTTGGTCAGTTTTGGAGTGGGGAATTGACCCCCCAACTTTCAGGTTCCCTTGGTTAGCTAGGTCCTCCAGTGGAGACGTTGGAACAAGGGCACCCTTTTCTCTGTAGTCTATTTGTGTAGGGGAAGCCTCCGCCAAAAAAGGGGGAGAGAAGGGCACTACTGAGGGACCTTGTTAGAGATGCCACATGAAAAGGGAACCCACCTCCCCCCCAAAAACCCAAAGTCCCAGCTAGCCGCCGGGCGCATGAAACCCGGGACTCCCGGCTGGATAAACACCGCGCTGAGGCCGAATCCTGCAAATGGGGCATTTGGGCGGGTGTTTATCGCTAACCTTTTGGGGCCATGGCTACATATGGACCAAAATTGGAAAACCGGTCGGCCTTGGGCAACCCAGACAAGAGTCCAAGCTTTTGTTTGCCACCATGGTCCAAACCCCAAAGATGACTCAACTATGTGGGGATCTATCTTTTGAAACACGCATACTGCAAGTAAGAGAACGGGGAAACGCTCGAATTGTCCGTTGAATTCACGAGTTGTATATTCTTTACTTGCCTATGATATTTTGGCTGCTCCGAAGACCAGAAGGGCTTCCAAAGTCCTTCCTGGCTTCCCATATGGGTGTGCCGACTGATAGTAAGCCTGGTTTTGAGCCACTTAGGAGACTTGTAATGATGGGTAAGTGGGTTATAACAATGGGTATGACCCACTTACAACGTACCCCGCCCCTTCAAGAACTGTCCCCGGTGGCTCCCTTTGAGTCGATGTCAGGCAGATCTACCAGGAAGCCCTGCAAGCATGCTTGGTTTACTTGCTGCACTGCCGACCCCGGCTTGTTACCCCCTACTCCGGTACCGCCTCGGCTTTTTAGCCGATATTTGTGGCTTCCTGGTTGCCCAAGCAACCAGGTTTAGGAAACACTCCAGCGGGTGTATCAATTTTCTACGGGTACTTTCCCCATTCCAGGGATCCTTCTTTCTAGAAAGCCGCCAGAAACCCAGGGAAAACGGATTGCCGGCTTTTTGGAAAGAACGATGTTTGAAAAGAAAGGAAATGGAACCAACCCCTAGAAATTCGGCAGTCCACCCTTGTGACTCCATGTACTTCTTGGCAAGAACTCAAGAGCGGAGATCTGAGGTTCGCATCCATACGTCGCTCGCGTCCCATACGAGCTCCAAGGCAAACCCAAACCAAAGCAGTCGTGGGGTTACCCGAGCTACTTTGAGACAATAGGGCTTGTAAACTCACTTCCTGGATGGGCCAAAAGAAGTCCAAACTTCTTGGCTGCCGCTGAGATTCATGGTCCAACCCCCCAAGACGAATGTCCGAAACGGCACTCAGTAATGTTGACCCAGGATTGATAAACCCGTCCCATTATTAGGGGGGTGTTCACTCCAAAAGTGATGAATCCTCACTCAAAGGGGGCACCCCCCAATCAAAATCAACCAGAGGTTCTGCTTAATCCGGGGTTAACATTAAGTGAGATTCTTGCGCCCGGCACGCGAGCGCCGGCTTTTGACGTAGAAGCGCGCGCCCTGCCTGAGAGGTACATGACCTGCAAAAGCACCATGCTCAAACCGAAGGAGAAGCCCTTCTTCCACGCAGAGGACGCCTCGACGCAACGGAAACGCGTGTCATTCAGGAAACCGGGAACCTGAAATGGGAGAACGAGGCAACATTACTTAAAAGATTGAAACAAAAAACAACAGGGCGGCCGGACCCTCAAGAACTTTGTGCCGAGGCATTGCCCGAGCATGGTTTTGCCAACAAAAGGGAATTCACCCCACAATTTGGGGCAATAACACAATTTAAGTGTAGCTTCTTCGGGTCCAGGCATTTGGCAAAGGAATGCCGAAGCCACTTTGGGCACGCCCATGTCTGTTTGGAGTTCCCGGAACCATGCAAAGTGGGGAAGGCTGGAAGATACTTCACTTGGACTCCCTGCAAAAAGTTGAGCAAGGCAAGCGGTCCGTCTGATGAACAAGGGACAATTGAGGAGTGCTTACAATGCACAAGGACTCGCTCGGCTTGGGACTTGTAAGGGGGAAGTTTGAGCGACCGACTTATATCTGGGTTGACTCCACCCGGGGGACTTCCCAGTACAAAGTAACCTACTGTGGATGGACGAAATCCTGCACGACTTGGAAACCGTGGCAAACTATTGTTCATTGGCATTTACAGGGGAATCATCATTCCAGGGTTTCTTAGGTGGTGCAGGATTTCGTCCATCCACAGTATTACGAAGTAACCCAGAGGGTTACAAAGTAACCCCTAGGGTCTTTTGGTACCTCCTGAGGATGGCTTGGGTGCACACTGGAGGTACCAAGGGACCCTCTGAGTTGCTTGGATCTTCGTGTGGAAAACGCCACTTGGGTTTTGCCACGTTGGCAGGGTTGACTCCACGAACACGGGACTTATGAGTGGGCACAGTGGGTTACCTACCCTAAACTAGGTCCTCCAGTAGAGAGGATTGAACAAGGGCACGCTTTTTTTTCTGTGGTCTATTTTAGTGGGGGAACCCTCCCCAAAAAAGCGCAAAAGGGCATTTCTGGGGGACCTAGTACCCTAAAGGTCCTGATGGAATTGGGGGGGGGGTGCGGGTTCAGGAAATGGACCGGTTCCCGGGTTCTGCACTCCAAGCCCCACAAAGACTTGACGTTGGAAGGGGGGGAAGGATTCTATCCTTGGCAGTTAAGTGGTTGGATTTCAACCACTGAACCACAAATAAGCAAAAATGTAAAAAACAAAAAAGAAAGAAGAAGTTTCAACCACCAACCACAACGAGTGGATTTTCCCTTGTACCACAGACTCAGTTGCCCAAAGGACCTGGAACCAAAAGGTCAACCTTTTGGGGCCATGACTAAATATGGACCAAACATGGAAAACCAAAAGGTCAAAAGGTCGGCTTTGAACAACTGAGCAGAGGTGCTCGGAGAAACCCCGAGTCAATCTCACCGCAACCCATCGATAACTTGCACCCCTTCGAATCCTTCGAGCCAGCGGATTCGGAGCGCTCGCTCTCAGGCCCGGGCGTTATACTCCGAGACCACCTGGCCATGGCTCAAAACCAATGGTACCATTTTTGGGTTGGTAGGTGATTGCCCAGTTTTATGGGTAGTTTGGGGGTTTTTGGTGCCCTCCCAAAAACGCAAAGCCTAAACAACAGGCCATGGTTCAAAGCCAATGGGATCCCATTTTGGGATATGTGCACCACCCATTTTGGAGCCTATTTTAGTGGGGAATTAGGATGTTCACTGGGGGTACGATTTGGCTTTTGACCCATGGCTACCTGGCGGAACTTCAACTGGGGCCCTGCCCGCGCAAGGTCAGGTGGCCTTTTG
Source organism: Effrenium voratum (assembly GCA_963377175.1). NCBI lineage: Eukaryota > Dinophyceae > Suessiales > Symbiodiniaceae > Effrenium > Effrenium voratum. The sequence continues at coordinate 2,249,023 of CAUJNA010000779.1, forward strand.
GAACAGCGGTGGGCGTCCCTAAATTGCCTGGATCGCCAGTTGCGATTGCCCCAACAACCAGCAACAGTGACTGAAAAAAGCGATCACAACATGAGACCCCGCTAAACCAGAGGATCTAGTTCTTAACCAAACCAACCCATCAAAAGGACATGATCTGAAACCGAAAAGATGCCAGAAAGCCGGCAAGCCATGAGATTCACCAGGAAAACCCCTCAAGAACTGAGCACCCCAACAGGTCAGCTATCAAAATCCTCCACAAATCCTGAAAACCCGGCCGTGCCCAACTCCCTCTGCATAGTCTTCCCCCACATTGGAATCAAGTCCAGTGGTGAAATCGATTCCCTGTAAATCTAGGGGAAAATACCAAAGCAAGAACACAGAAGCTTCTCATTTCCGCAAATCGTCCGTTTGCTTAAGCCCCATGGAACCCCAAGTCCAGTTAGATTCCCTTTACAAACAACAAAGAAACAATATAACATATGGCTGAAGCGGCTAAAATGTACCAAACTGACATCTTGGTAAATGAACCAAAGACTAAAACCTGCTTCACCCTAGCTCTTGAATTTTTTGAGCCACACCCCAAATTCAAGCCCGCCTGGAACCAAGTCCAGTAATGATAGATTCCCTTTACAACCAACAAAGGAAAATAGACCATATGGCCGTGGCTACAACGGCTAAAACAATGTTCCAAAATGACATCTTGGTAAATAAACCAAAGACTAAAACCTGCTTCACCCTAGATCTTGCATTTTGAGCCACGCCCCACCTAGATAGCCAAGTTGCTGCTCTTTTAAAGACTGCTGCTGGGTTTTGTGGTAAAGTTAATGGAAAAAAGCGATCGCAACTGGCGATCCAAGCATATTTATTTCAGCAAATGAACGACATGCCCCATATTCATGTTCAGCCAATTTAGGTCCTCCAGGCGTGCGAGGTTAGAATACGGGTGCCAACTGTTTCTGTAGTCTATTTTAGCAGGGGAACCCTCCCAACCAAAAAGGGTAAAAGGACACCTAGCTGGGGGACCTAGCAATAAGTATCACATCCACGAACTCAGGGAGTGAGCCATAGGAACAAGCCTTCGGGTTTTCCCAGCCAATGGCTGCACCTGAGTTCAGCGAAGGGAAGCCATGGATCGGATCCACCTGCAGGCTCTCCGACAGGATCTCCAGCGTCTGCTTCTCCGCTCCCAGCGCCCGCACCGTGCGGATCTGAGTGGCCGCCTGGAGATCGGAGGCGTCTCGGCGAGCGTCTCGGCTCGGCGTGCGTCGAGCGGCGAGCGGCCCGCGCCGAGCCAAGAGTCTTCCGTTTGGTTAAGGCCCCAGGAAGAATTAGAAAAATGTCCAGTAGCGATGAATCCCTTTTAAAACCAACAAGGGGAAATTCGCAAAAAAAACCTTGAGCAAATGGAGGGAGTGTTTGGGTTTGGAGGGGGGGGCTTTTTTCTTGCCCTCTACACCCAAGACACGCATTTTGAGGGGAGGGTACTGCCAACCCTCTACTAAGGCAATACACGCATTTCTACTGGATGGTACCACCAACGCTTTAACTGAAAAAGAAGGCGTTGACCATGGAAACCGATGCATGTTACTTCCATTTGCTTTGTCGCCCCCTGGCCAAAATACAACAATATATATCCAGGAGTGTTGCACTCCCTTGAAAAAACCAGCAGGGGGGCATCTTTCAAATTTTAAGCAAATGGAAGCTGCTGGAGCGATAGGTGGGGAATGTCCCCGTTGGGAATGAACCCAGGCCCGGGCTTTGGTGGTGTGAAAGGAAGCCACAAGGGCCTGTAGGGGCCATTCCATGCCTCGTTCCCTGCTGAGAACCGGCAAGCTTGTTGCTGTTGATTTAAAAGGGGACAAAAGCCCCTCCCTATTTTGAGACAAACCCGCCTGGATCCTCCAACTACCAAAAAGAAAAAAGGACATTCGTCCAATGACTTTGGTTGGCAATCACAATGCTTTTTTGTTGTTTAATGGGCATGGCTTTAACTGCCTAACGTGGGCAAAAATACATCCCTTTTCTTAGAGACTACTGCGAAAATGAAGGGGCACCTTCATTGGAGGGTTGGATCTGGATTTGAACGCCCGGATCTTGCCGAGGAGAAATGGGAATTCCACCCAACCCCCGCACCTTACCACCAATCCACAATCAACGCCTCCATTTGCATAAGCCCTCTGAAAAAAGAATCTCATTTAAAGAAGTGATAAGACAATCCCTTTAACATCAACAGGGGGACACAACAAAAACAAACTTTTTTCGGCAAATGAACCTAGGTCCTCCAGTAGAGAGGGTAGACTAAGGGCACCCTCTTTTCTCTATTTTAGTAGGGGACCCCTCCCAACCAACAAAGGGTGAGAAAGGGCGCTACTGGGGGACCTAGAAAAAGACACCTTCTTTTTCAGCCAACGAACGGAAAAACCTGCGCCGAGGGAGCCCATTTATTTCCATTTCTCCGGAAAATCGACGGAGCTGAGCCGAAGCTTCGCCTCTGTGGTGGTCTTGCCGGCCACTGCGTAGGCCATCTCCGCCGCCTTGGAGGGGGTGTTGGCGCACACCGCCACCTGGCCGCAAAACGACGAAACCGAAATGCCGCAAGAGGCCGTGGCTCCAAAAAAGGACTTGGTTTTTGGTAACCTCGGCTATAACCCTCTTACAAGTCCCCTGTGGGGTTAACAACTTGTTAGTACTGGGTTATATCCCAAGTGCTTGGATCCCCAGCAAGGCCTGTATTTTCCAGCTACTTTTGCCAAATTATGGGCTAGTGTGTAAAGTGGCTGGAAAAAGTAGCTGCTTGGGGATCCAGGTGGTTGCTGTAACGACACCACCCTGCAAAAAGGGAATACCTGTTTGGGGCTTTAGTGGAAAACCCCAAAAAGTTTTTCAGTCTAAAGATCCGTTTCCCAATAGCAGTCAAGAGTGGCAATTACTGACATGGCACCCAAAGGGAAATGGGTAACCAAAGACGAAAAAACCTGCGGTGCGTAACCGTAGCTCCTTCATTCATTTTGCGCCATGCCCCGACGGCCGGCTGACGTTTGGATTGGCGCCTTAGCGCCCGGGGTTCGGAGGAGAAATGCTTTCCAACCCAAGAAGAAATTGGTGCGCCTGGCAACCTGGACCCCCAAAGGACCCCGATTTTTCTTCTGCCTTACCAACCTTTTTTTTAGATCAAAGGCAGCAAACAATTGGGGTCCTTTGAAGATCCAGGAAGGGAGAAGTCATGAAAGAATTGGAGGGGGGGTTGGGGAGCTTGGGGAGGTTGGGGTAGCGTAAGATGAAAAAACATGTCATGAGAAAGCAAGGTTGTAGTGACTCTTCAGCCCTTTCAGTTGAAGCAATGCGCTTTCTTGGGGCTCCAAGGTTTTCCAGGGACTCGGAACCCACTTCGGCAAGCCACCTACCAACTGGTGCAAATGAGTAAGTCCATTCACAGAATGTTTCTTGCTCTTTTGTGGGCGGGGCTGGTCAAAGACTGATTTCTCATCCACGTTTGTTTGCCCAATTGGAAGAAAACTCGCTTCCGGAGTGGAAAAGCCCATCAAAAAGTAAACAAACTTGCTCATTGCCACAAAAGGCCCAAAGCCAAAAAGTCTAAAACTGGGCCCTCAAGCTATCCCTTCCACAAATGAACATCACCCACCAGAATTTGGGGTTGCGATGACTCATTTTGAGAAGTTTCTTCGGGTCCAGTCCCGGAACTCACAACTTCCATGGCCTTCACGCCCAGGTAGCCACAGACCGGCATCAGCAGCAGCAAAATGATGGCCTTGAGCGGGAAGCGAGGAACGGGGAGTTGTTCCTCTCAGGGGTGTTTGGCACACCCCGGTCCACTTCCCAAGTACAGCGAGCTTCAACCTGGCTTTGGCCCAAGCCCAGGCTACACCAAAATAAATAAAACACATGTTTTCAGACTCTGCTTCATATTTGACCAGCCTGAAATGCAAAATCAACAAAAAGAAGGAGGTACCTTCAAAAACAAAGGTGGAACCGGGAAGGGGACACCCGATTGCCATTCCAGGGAACATGGATGCTGACATACCACCAATCTAAGCTTGCAGCCCAGCATCCTAAGTTGTATGTACCCTCCGTGCCTCCGAAAACCATACCTGAAACCGCCTTTGAATTTGGGCACCTTGTTTTGGCAGCACAGCTGAAAACAAACTCGGGCACAATTGAGGGTCCAGAAGCGATTGGGGAGGAGACTTGAGCGAACGGAGGAGAAAAACAAACCAACAGGTATGTTTCCATTTGCGGAATCCGCCCCCTGGAAAACAATTAACATGTCTAGTAGTGATACCCCTTTGCAACTGGAAGCGGAAAATCGGGGGCTTCGCCAAAAGGAAAGTAGTCTTCCAGAACCCTGCTGTCAGCTTCCATGATTGTTGGAGGGAGGGTAGATTCCTTTCAATCCAACAAGGAAAATACACAACATATGGGCTGGGGGACCCGCAAAAAGGGTGGTGTTCCTTTTGGTTTCCCTTGAAAACCATCCAACAAGAGGTACCAACTCAACAAAAGAGACACACATATCCGCAAGCAAAACTGGAAGCGATCCCCCGTGGATGCGTGCCAGGCCGCCAACTGCCATGACCCGAAGAAGCTGAAGATCACGCTCATGACACCTCACGAAAGATTCGCGGGCCAGGCACCTAAAGCAAAAGGAACCCCCTGAGCGAATGGGTTTTACACCATCCCACGTATCAGGGTGGCTCGGCTTTTTTTGGAGTTGGTACCCCTTTTTGGTTGGTTTCAATCAAACTGGAAAGAAAAACAACCACCAGGACCGCCAACACCACAATTGATTGAATCATCGCCAAACAGACAAATGGGTCCATTGGCTGCTTCGGGCACAGATAAAACTTTGCCCGTTGATTGTGCCAAAGCATGACAATAAAAAAAGAAGGTATTGCCCGTTCTGTTGACTGGGGCCAACCCAAATAGGCATGTCAGAATATGGAGTTGGACCCCCGAAAAGTCTCCCTTCGGTTGTTTTGATTGTCCCTTTAAACGCCAACCTTCGAAAGGGTACCCTGCGAAATGGCAAACCCAAATAGAACGGGTTTGGCCCTTGTGCAGGCCCCAAATGGAACAGCATTGGGACCAAACAAATAATAGTTGGGCTTCAAACGCGCAGATGCCATGCAGTCATCCTATACTAGGTCCTCCAGTAGAGAGGTTAGAAGTAGGGTACCCTTTTTTGTGTGGCAAAAAAGGGTAAAAGGGCACTACTGGGGGACCTAGCTATAATTAACCTGCTCCCCCCATGTCCGTTTCTGGTCAGACATGTCAGACAGAAGCGGACACACCCGTACACTCAAATACATCCTGCATGTAGGGCCCAAATGGAAGGTTGAAACTGAGGCTCGGGCATGTAAAAATTCCCGCGGTCGTGTTGGCGAGGTTGATGCCCAGCATTTGACCCACGCGGTTCATGTGCCTGGCGCAGCTTGCCCATCTTGATCCCTCCATTTGCTTAAGCCCCTGGGAAAATAAGCATATGTCCAATAGTGATAGGTTCCCTTTGAAACCAACAGGGGAAAACACGTGTTCTTGAGCAAATGGCAGCATCCCCCACTAATTACCTCCAAATGCTCGCTATTGAATGTGTTTTTTTGAAAACTACCTCCAAACACCCCGCATTTTGGGGAGGACTGTTTTGAAGGACCAGGTGTTCCACGGCCAGCATCTCCTTCCTTTCAGTCAGGGGCTAACACTATCCCGTATCCTACCCTGTAGCAAGTAGGCGGCAAGCATGCGTCCTCTTGGGAAATAGACTCTGTCCACAAGCCGGGATTCCAATAGCCACCTTTTCTTGGCACCCAAGCGTTCTAGAAAACGGTTTGGGCGTGGCGGATCTGTAGATCCACCCCTGTAGGACACTGTAGGATATTAAAGAGCAAGCAAAGTATTGCTAAAAAAGAACCTACAGGGGAAAGAACAGGTGAAATCCACAAAAGGCACAAATCCAAACTGTTTTCTAGAACTTCCTGTCTCCTCCACCCTGCGCGCAACGCACAGGGCGACTACTTTTGTCCCGCTTCAGCGCATTTGCTCCCGGCGGTACCGGAGGTAGAGATTGGCGTAGCTGGTGTCGCGCAGGTATGTGACCTCGTCCTGAATTGGCTCTCCGGTTGGCCCCAGGGCCCCAGTATATAGGGGGCGCCGCATATTTGGGAAAATGCAGGGACCCCTCCCTGACGTTCGGCGAAGCTAGTGAGTCGTTTGCAATCAAGGTTGTAACCCACTCATAAGTCCCCTCAAGCGGGGTTGACATCTTTTGGGACATTTACCAAAAATGAAGTGAAGGGGAAACAAAAGGTCAACAGGTCGATTCGCTTTGGGAAAGTGAGATATTCTTAAGCAAGCACAAGGTGACCAGTTTATATATATATATATATATGTCTTTTTGGGGGTGCCCGCCCTTGTTTGGTGATTTTAAAGGACGCCAAAAGAAAACCCACCCATTTGGAGGAGGGGTCTCAAAAAAAAAAAAAAAAAACGGGGCGCCACCCCTACCTGCATGAACATTTGACGCCAGTTGGTTGCGTCCGGTAGGGCCGGATGGCTTTTAAGGCGTCGCTAAGCGGCCGCCGGGGACAGCCGTAGTCCGGCAGTGCCCTTCCTGAGACGGGAGCCGCCCGAGGCCTTGCCCTTTGGATGTTGGGCCGCTGGCCACTTGGGATATAACCCAGTAATAACAAGTCGTTACCCTACAGGGGACTTGTAGGAGGGTTACTGACTTGGCGAATCGAACACCCAAGCACCACCAAGAGAAACCTTCAACTCACTTCCGATCGAGTGGATGGGCCAAAACCAAGTCCCAAACCTAGACAGTCCCAAACTCGGAGGTTTCCCCTCTAAAAACGCCCCCAGCCAATTGTTCCGTTACCCCCTGTTTACCCAAGGGATAGCCTTCGGCTGCTGGGGGGCAGAAATGCCTCAACCAAAAAAAGTGCCACTGTATGCCACTACAAAAATTGCCTGCACAAAACAGGTACAAATTCAACAAGAAGAGCATCACTCAAATCAAAACAAAGGGCTGCTCAAAAAACAAGCGCACCTCAAAAGCAAGCGAATCTCCGACGAAATGCACCATCCAAAAAACGAAGACACTACTGTTCCCCCGCAAACTCACCACATCGCTTGAAGGGAAAAGCGATGGGGCTCAGTACTTGAAACAAAAGGCAGGGTTCTCCCCACCCATCCAAAGCACCTACTTCTCCCCCATCCCCCCGACCCACCCCACAAAACCCCAGACAAAACCCCACACGCAAAACCGCCACAAAACACCACAACCCCCCCCCCAACAAACCCCACCCCCCCCACCACCCCCACCACCCCCCCCAACCACGAGCGGACCGCAACGCGCCGAGGCACCGCAAGGTGCAGCGCTCGCCTTCGCAGGTGACCCCCGCGCAACCCGCCGAGTCCAGGCACCGGTGCCGCGCCTCGCGAGCCGAGCCGAGCGGAGCTGAAGTCTGCGAAAGCGCGAGAGGGAATGAAAATGAGACATGAGAAATGAACATGACAAATGAACATGACATGTGAAAATGACAAATGAACATGAAACAAAAAAACAACAACGAGAAATGAGAAATGAGAAATGACAAATGAAATGAACAATAACATGAGAAATGAAATGAAATGAGAAATAGCAAGCCTAGAACGAGAAATGGAATGAACTCAGTTGGTCTTTGTTGGGATGTCGAAGTCAGACTCCCCCAGAATTCACTCCCACATATCGAAGGGCTGGGGAAGCCAGAACCTATTGGCGATATGATCGATATGGGTGTGGCTCAACATTAGAGAGCTAGGGTTGCGCAGTTTTTAGTCTTTGGTTCCATTTACCAAGGTGCCATTTTGGCACATTTACTCACTTGCCCAAAGGACCTGGAAATAAAGGGGCCTTTACTACAAATGGGAACCCAAAATTGGAAAACAAAAAACAAAAGGTTAGATCCGGTCGATTCGCTTTGGGCGAGTGAGTTGATTTGAGCCACAGCCATATACACACCTTCTTGGCAACAAGGGCAACCAAGGGAAGGGACCAATGCGATCGATGCGATCGATGCGATCGATTCGGTACGACAGGCAAGTGGTGAGAGTAAGCCTGGTAACCCATTGAACAGAGAAAGTCTGACTTGTCTATTCCTTCTAACATGGTCTTCCCAAAAAGTGACTAAAGCCCAAAAGTGAGTAAAGCTCCATATACTTCCCCCCAACACCCAATACCCGCCTGGACTTTCAGGGTATTCTTTGGAAGACCGATCCATTTTCCATATCCATTTTTAGTGAAGGGTGGACGTTGGAAGGGGAGCAAACAAAAATTTTTAGCAGTTAAGTGGACTTGGAATTCAAGCACTAAACCACGACAAGAGCAAAACCATGAAAATCAAAACTGTTTCCCGTTGCAACAACCATGTTTAGTGAAGGGTTGACCATGGATTCCCCCAACAACAGTGGGGAGTTTGGCCGGTAGGGCGCTTTGTTTCCTTGGCCTGTTGAAAAAAACAACTCGCGGAGTCCCCATAGTCTGGCCTCATTTTACCAAAGTCCCCCAGGTGCCAGGTGGAAAGGAAACAATGTTGCTAAGCCCTAAAGCGCCAAAAATTGACCCGAGTTGTTTAGCATATGTTGCAAGACCTAGGTTGTTATAGTATAGATACCTCTTTGTTTGGTCAGCGATTTTTCCCCAACAGCTGAAAGCTTTGGGGTCTCAGCCCGGATAGGCTCCGGGGTGGTTCGGGGCGGCCGTGAGGTAAGGTTCCACGAGGGTTTCACGAGGTTCTGCGAGGGGTGGTGCGAGCACTAAAAAGAGCACCGTGCTGTTGGGGATATCACCTGAGCGTCCCGTGTCAAAAACTCCGGGAAGAAGAACGCCAGTAGGAAAGCGGCACAAGATCTTTCCAACAAGGTTGCGAGACTTTTACCCGGAAACCCGGAAACCCTGGCAACCCTCGGCATGGTAGCGAAAAGTGTTTTTTGTTGCAGGCCCCCCCCCCCCCGCCGCTAACAATGAAAAGAACCAAACACCTAAGCTAAACACTATGGCGACAGCGGTGAAGGACTCTGTGGTGGACCTCGGGACTCGGTGGGGAAGCATGTCCATTAGTTTGGAGGTGGTTCCCTATTAAAACTTAGAGCCATCAAAGATGATTGTGAAGTGTGTCCAAAACTCAGGCAAGGACATTGACACGGACTTTGGCTTTTCTGCACGAGAAACCTGTGAATGCCAAGTCATCCCAGGGCCTAAAGTACACACAGCCACAAGTTGCGTATGGCGGGTGCCCGCCCTTCTCTCAAATGCCCAGTGCCCATCGGAAAACAAGGGCATCCTTTTTTGGTTGGTCGACTTTAAAAGGAATCGGAACACTCGCCCCCCCCCCCAAAAAAAAAAAAAAGAGGCCTGGGCCCAACCACGTAACAAATCAAGCACGCCCTTTATTTCCCCTCAAAACATCACCCCCAAGGGACACTCACCTTCTATGCGCCAAAAAGGCGATGTTTCGTGCGCCTCGTTGAGCTCCAGGGTTTCCTGACCAGCGAAAACCAGCAGCACTAAGGCAACAGAGCACAAGGTTTCGCAAGTGGATGACATATATATATATATATATATATATGCATGTCCAAATATATATATATATATATATATATACCGAGAAAGGTATACCTGTGTTTTATTCACAGATTTAAGTGGCTGTTGTGCCTAATGCCCGAACATGCGTGCATACAGGCATGCAAGCAAGCAAGCGAGCAAGCATGCATGCATGCATGTGTATGTATGTGTGTATGTGTAGATATGTATGTCCATATGCCCTCACATGTAAATGCATAAGTACGCGAATAGTTTGCGAAAAGATTGAGCTCACTGGAAGTTAGACAGTTGGCAGGGGATCTGAGGGCAGCGATGTGTTACCCCAAATGTTACTGGTGACTTTCCTTTGTGGGTACTTTGAGAGTCCCGGGTAGTTGGAATACAACAAGTTGGTGACCTTTCAACCGGTTGGTTTTGTTTGGTCCAGTTCTGGAAAAAAAACACGACCGCTCACTCGTTGTTCCGATTTCGTCTGGGTCAGGGCTTGAAACCTAGCAGGAACGGTCATGCAAGCCGCAGTGAACACTTGGTAGATAAAGTGTAGTGAGGACAATGTCGGCATGGCCGCCTTCTAAATTTATTTTTTTGGTAGACCACCTCATTGGGTTGCTGAAACATGACTCGCAACATTGTGGAAAGACACATGCGCACACGGGACTGCAGTTTCCTTCCTTTTCTGCAGGAAACTACCACTAAACCAACTAAAACAGCCTCAAAAGCCAAGGAACCGGACGGCTTTTAGAGCCACCAAGTTTCCCACCAACTTGGGCTTTCTGCTTTTTGCGACGCCAAAACGCCGCCGCAAAACCGCGGACGGTTTTGCGTTCCGAACATCGACTTTCCTCCGCGGCAAGGTCCGGCAAGTAGGTGCCCAGCATGCGAGGCCACATCCCCAGCGCCGCGTAGTGCAGCAAGATCATCTCCTCCAGGTCTCTGTCGCCTGACGCGGGGGTGGGTGGGTTGGGCCTGACGCTGGCCTCCATTTGCTTCAGTGGTACCCGGGGAGAAATGAGAAAATAGGTTCGGTGGTGAAATAGACTCCCTTTCAAACGACAAGGGAAAATACAAAAACTTCATTTCAGCAAATGGAAGGTTGTGGGGAGGCAATCTCCAACTTGAGGTGGGACATAAACAAATCAGATCCCCCGTACCTTAACCCCTGGTGGCTAGTGTATTGTTTTTTTGTTTTTCCCCAACAGCTGAAAGCTTTGGGGTCTCAGCCCAGGTAGGCTCCAGGGTGGTCCGGGGCGGCCTTGAGGTAAGGTTCCATGATGGTTCCACCAGGGTTCCACCAGGTTCTGCGAGGGCTGCGGGGTGGTGCAAGCACTAAAAAGATAACTGCACGCTGTTGGGGATGTCACCTGAGCTTACTTTTAGTGGCGGGTCGATCAAATATGTTATGGATTTAAGAAGAAGTGAAACCAGAAATAGATAGAACGTTGCAGGCAAACATTATGTGTACATCGGACTAAGCATGTATGCACATAGCAGTTGGATGCATATAAATGGTAAGTGTGATATGTCCCTTTCAAAAGTTGGTGGGTACTGAAAGTGCCACTTTTCAAGATTCCAAAAAGGGAAACGGAGGAAACCTGAAAAATGAAACTGCTTTTTCAACCATGTTCACAATCCCCTTGGTAAGGTAAGCAAAAGCAGTGATGGGTGCTGGTTTGGAAACATCAGGGGGTCGCGGGATTTCCCCTGCCAAAGTTCAATTTACTGGCGCTTTCTATTGAAACGATCGCCACTTTTGGAAGTCCTACTGTGGATGGACTGAATCCATTTCGCGCCACTTGGAAACCATGGTTGAAACCATTGCTTATTGGTATGCACAGAAAAACAAACTCGGAAACCCGGGTCTCTTAGGTGGTGCGATCTTTGAATTTCGCAACCCTCCACAGTAAGAAGGGCTTGAAAACAGACCAGGCGTTGCTAAGATTCTTACGGAAACACCTTGGTTTGGCACTCCGAGCGAAATGGTGCCCATAGATTACCCCGATACGGCGGATGCGGGAAAAAGACTCCGAGCTTGAGTTAGGTGGTGAGAGATTACTAGAAAAGGCAAGACGCAAAGGAACAGGAACACAGCGAACAAACATGGCCATGGGTCAAAATCCCGTACCCCCCAATGAACATTCCAATCCCCACTAAAACATACTAAAATGGGTGGTGCACCTACCCCAAAATCGTACCATTGGTTTTGACCCACAGCGAACAAAATATCATTGAATCAAACCCCCTACTCCAAACAACGTCAGAGGTTGACACCATATTTAGACAAAAAAACAACACAGCCGGGCATTTACTTGGCGGTTACGGGGGCAGCTTGGCCCTCGATTGAGCTGAGGGGAAAACCTGACCCCATCTGCCATCATCTGCGCATCATCCGCTAGGCGCCTTCCTTGCCACAGAAGAAGTTGCTCCACATCGGCACCTCCAGGACTGGTTCTCTTTTTTTGGTCTTTTTGTTTTAATTTCCCCCGAAAGTTCTGGACATATCAACCACTTGGCGCTTATTCCAAATTCTGCTCCGTGCTGAACAAACCTGGATTTCCACAAAACGAGCCGCTCGAAAGCGAAATTCCAGCCATTGATTTGAGCCCAAGCAAATGGGTGTGGCTGAAAATACTGTGGATGGACGAAATCCTGCACCACTTGGAAACCATGAGAAGCCCTTGTGTTCTCAGGTGGTGCAAAATTAATTTCGTCCATCCACAGTAGGTGTACCCCTTGTATGGGGTTTCCCATTGGTGCTCTCTTTCAACCAAATCCCAACAGCCCAAATACTAAAGGGCACCTCTGCGAGGCAAAGCGCCAGCTCAAACCTCTTTCTCCTAAAAAGCTTTGCCCGGATTGCTGCGGAAATAAAATAAAAAAGACAACTTTTTGGTTGGAACTTGGTGTCATTGTCCCAGCAATTCAGAAGTTGGGGGTGAAACGGAAACAAACCGCGCATGGTGGTAAATCAGGGGGTCGGGAAAAATGGACAGCTCGCCATCGCTTGCTTTCCCTTTCCCAGAGACCTGGTTTTGAGACCCCCAACCTTCAGGGTGTCTAATGGAGGGGTCGGGTCTTCCATTGAAAGCCGAAGCCAGGAGCCTCTGAGTTGCGTAAAATAGAATGGGCTACCTAGCACCCAAGAATGATTCCATTTCCATTCTTTTCAACCATCGTTCTTCTCAAAGCCCAGCTGTTTCCCCAGGGTTTTTGGTGCTTTTTGGAAAGAAGGATCCCCAGAAAGAATGGAAAAGGAAGGCAGCCCTGGAATTCTTCATGGCAGTCGCCTCATAGACGTTGCTCCAGAAGGGCCCTGACACCGGGAAGAGGTGGTTGGAGGTGATGAGGAAGCCTCTTGGCGCCCAGGCGTCCGAGGCGACCAAAGAGCGGCGTCTGGGCTTCGGGGCTTTGGGGCTTTGAACCGGCGAAGCCTCTGATCGAAGAAAACCCAAAAAGGACATCATCCGTTTGACCCCGGATGAATAAACCCCTGTTTATCAATAGGGTGTTCCCCTCCGAAAGTGATGAGTCCCACTAAGAGCAGCGACACCCCCCATATTAATACAGGGAGGGGTCAACATTCTGCTTCCCTTTGCATATATATATATCCTTGAGAAAAGCATATCCAGCAGTGATATTCTGATAGATTACTTTTAAAACAAACAGGGGGAAGGCAAATCTTATTCACCGAATGGCAGAAAACGAAAGGGTCCACCATTTACATGACATGAAACACTGGACCCCCAAAAGGACCCCTTTTTTCTGCCTTTGTACCCCTTTTTTGTTGGGTCAAAGGCAGAAAAAAGGGGTCCTTTGGGGGTCCAACCAGCCAAATCATGTCAACCAGAGCTCCTTTTCGGCTTGACAGTCGGGTTCTGCGCGTCAGCTTTGGCCCAAACATTCAACTTCCCTCCAAATGCGTGCAGGGTGTTGCCCAGAAACCTCTTGGAACCAGAGGTTCAAATCCCAAACCCACCAATCCACCAATTCAGGGCAACCTGAAATATACAAATCAGTTCTGGTCCATATATTGTCTTAAGTTAAAACATCGGACGCCGACAAAAAAACACTGTGGCTGCCCCTTTGATGTTCCTTTAACACTACCGCAACCACCCCACAAAGGATTCCCACGTGGCTGGACCTCATGACAAACAACATCAAAAGAGATCCCCGAAAACACCTGATCATCCTGATCAATCCAGAGGGCTTTCTTGAGCTGTTGACATGTGGGAGGCGTTTTTGGAGGCTACTTCTCTTGTTTTGTGGCTTTAAAGGGAAACCTAGAGGACGACCGACGCCTTTTGGGGGGGCGGTCCGCAAAAAAAGCCAAACCCGTTGTACCTTTTGCTCACACCAAACACCGCCTTTTGGGGTCCGCCATAAAACAATGGAATTATAAACCCTCCACCTCCTGGTGAGGGTTTATGAAAACCAAGCATTTACAGCGGGCCAAGTGTCGGAACATACGCCCCCTACTCCAAATTCGAGCTTGTGTTTGGAAAGTCTGGCTTTTGCGGTTTTAGTCAGGGGTTAACATGATTCCTTTAAGAACATGAGGTTAACATGGCTTCAGTTTGTATTTGGAGCAGGGGGCCCGGCCAAAACAGATCTCTCCGGTCCCTTGAGTTTGCTTGGCTCCGCAGGTCTGAGTCGCCAGCTTGCGGCTCCCAACCCAAAAATCATCCATCGGATGCGGCTGGAGAAAATGAGAACATACTTTCAGTGATAGGCTGCCTTCAAAACCAGGGGAAACAACACATATTCTTCAACAAATGGAAGGTATGGTAGCAAAAACACAGTTTTGTGCGGCCCACCACGAATGATGAGCAGAAGCAAACAAGATATAAATTCAAAACAACATTAAACCAACAAAAAAACATTGCAGGCAGCAAGGCTAAAGGGGGGAACTCCCGATTTGTAAAACACAACGAGGCACGGCAACCACGTAGCCCAGGCGTAAGCGTAGCCCTGTGCGCAATGCCCGCTGCAAGAACAGAACGCCACGCATCACTATCAAAGCTGAGCCTGACCCTGGCTGTCTCCCCCATGGCCTCGATTGCCCCAAGTCACAACAGAGCCGTCGTCCTGAAAGGCTGCAAAAGCATGAGCTGTTGCTTGGATCTGCTGGATGTGCGCCAGCTGCTGATGCACTTGACTTCTGTCACCGCCAGCACGGGAAAGGCCCCAAGTCACCACAGAGCCATCGTACCGTATTGCGGCAAAAGCAGCGTCTGTTGCTTGGATGTCTAGGACCCGTGCCAGCTGCTGTTGCACCTGGCTGCTGTCTCCACCATAGGATGAAAGGCCCCAAGTGACCACAGAGCCGTCGGCCAGGATGGCTGCAAAAGCATGAGTTGTTGCTTGGATCTGTTTGACCTGTGCCAGCTGCTGACGCACCTGGCTGCTGTCACCGCCATGCCCTGGATGGCCCCATGTCGCGACAGAGCCGTCGTCCAGGATGGCGGCAAATGCACGCTCAGTTGCTTGGATCTGCCGAACGTGCACTAGCTTGTCTCGCACTTGGCTGCTGTCTCCGCCACCATGAGGATCGCCCCAGGTCACCACAGAGCCGTCATGCAGGATGGCAGCAAAGGCACCAACAGTTGCTTGGATCTGCTGGACGCGCATCAACTGCCCTCGCACCTCACTGCCATCACCGCCAAAGCCACGATCGCCCCAAGTCACCACAGAGCTGTCGTCCAGGATGGCGGCAAATGCGCGGGCTGTCGCTTGGATCTGCTGGACTCGCGCCAGCTGCTGTTGAACCCGGCTACTGTCACCGCCACCGAAGGGATTGCCCCAAGTCACAACAGAGCCGTCGTACACGATGGCGGCAAATGCACGCTCAGTTGCTTGGATCTGCTGAACTTGCACCAAAAGCTCTCGCACCTCCCTGCTATCTCCGCCACGAAAAGGATCGCCCCAGGTCACCACAGAGCCGTCATGCAGGATGGCGGCAAATGCACGCTCAGTTGCTTGGATCTGCTGGACCCGCACCAACTGCTCTCGCACCTGGCTGCTATCTCCGCCGCGATGAGGATCGCCCCAGGTCACCACAGAGCCGTCGTCCAAAATGGCAGCAAAACATTGTCTACTTCCATTTGGTTAAGACCCCTGGAAAAATGAGAACATATTTAGTAGTGATAAATGTATGTTGACACCAAGGGGGAAACATATAATAAAAAATGGTTCATTTCAGCAAATAAAAGCCTTGGATCTGCTGAACTTCCAGCTGGCGTCGCACCTGGCTGCTGTCACTGCCATAATCAGCATGGCCCCATGTCAGCGCTGCGCCTCCTGCAACATAGAGTGCAAACGCTCCATATGTGGACGCTAGTTTGACCACCTGCGGGATTGCATGAATGGTGTCCCCATCTCGCACGCCCACTTCACTCAAAGCAAGCGACGCATCCAGCAGCTGATCTCCGCAGGCAAATCTCAGAAAGCCGCGCCTGAACTCCCGCTGCGCCTCAGCCTGGAGTTCGCGGACGCTCGCCTCCGGCACCGTTGAAACGGTGAAGCTGCTCCCACTCATCAAGCACACGTGCACCTGCATGGTGCCTATCCCTGCCGAGTCAGATTCGTAAGCAGCCGCGGCCATGGCAAAGCTGCTGACTAATTACGGCTTGAACGTGCTTCTACCGGCAATCGGTAAAGACACGCCGCTCGGCGTTCAAAAAACGGGATCCATCCATCAACACCGGTGTCAACTTCGAAGGGCCTGCTTCGGCGCTTTTTGCATTCCCAAGGACCCCGAGGTCAGAACCCTGGAACCGACTCTCCACCCTGAATCCACCCTGAATGCTGCCCCCAGAACCTCAAAATAAAGCCCAAAAATCGCTGGTTTGGAGCCGAATCGGCTTGGTAGATACACAAACCCAGTGGCCATGGAAAAAAACAAACAAATGGGCATCCTCTTTGGTTGGTCGCCTTTAGAGGGAAACCCAAAAAAGAGGAAAAAGGGCACCAATGGGTAACTGGGGATAAGGATTTCCCCATTCACACTCAACAAGAACCAGGAAATGCTTCAAATCCAAGTCCAAAGCACCGATCTTTTTTTTTGTAGTGCCTGAACCTACCGCCTACACACAATACCCGTTTTCTTTCGGGGTATCATGTCAACCCTCCACCCCCAAAAAAAAGAGAAGGTATTTACCATGGAAACTCAGGTTTGCCCAAAAGAATCCCTGGACATGCGGGTATTTGGAGTAGGCGGGTAAGATCAGGTTACCCTCAGTTGGGCAAACACAACCAGCGAGCGCAACAGGAGAAGAGCTAGCATCCTTGCGACGGATGCAAGCTCAACTTTTGCAGAAGAAAGACCAGATCCTCATTCCTTGCCGCAGCTTTTGCATCATTTTGTGCTTTGCTGATGCCTGGTGTACTTGAATTTTGGTGTTTCTCACGTCCTGAGAGAGGTTAGCATAAGGGTACCTTTTTGTTTGTAGCCTATTTTAGTGGGGGAACCCTCCCCCAAAAAAGTTGGTAAAAGGGCACCACTGGGGGAGATTTGCCACCAAAACGTTTTTCCAAAAAAAAACACCACAGGTGACGGTCAAGTCCGAGTTTGGGAGCTCCGGAACGTCCGGAATGCGCGGGGCTCCTGATTTTTGTCTTCTTTTCGGCTTGGTTGAAAAGTGAGTCTCACTTTGTGGGGGTTTAGTGGAAAACACCTTTACTTTCCATGCAATAAGTGGAAAACACCTTTAAGTGGAAAACCCAACTTGATTTCAACCAAAAAGTTAAAGTCTAAAGATCCGTTGCCCAATAGCAGCCAAGCCGGGGGGCAAAAGTAGCCAATGCGGTGGAGGTCGGCAATGACTCCGTCCAGCGACTCCTTCCACACGTTGGAGGCATACCTCACCAGGGGCGAGCTATGCATGCGCGGCATGCCTCACAGGGATTGAAACACATATCATGTGTACATATATATATATATATGAATATATTTGCATATATGTGTATATATAAATATGGAAGGCCTATAGGAAATGGATATGCCCCATCAAATTTTGGCCATTCACGTAAAAACTATGGGGTGGTTTGAGGGTGAAGCAACCTCTCAGGGAATGAAGCAGCAACCCCCTTTTGACCCTGAGCTTCATACGTCTGGGTGGACTTCCATTTGCTTCCAACGGCTACCGGGCCCCACTATGGGGGGGAGCTAGGGGGGGGGGGCTGTCCCGGATAAGCCCTTGAGAAGGCCTTATTCAGGGGTGAATAATCGATCCCCCCCTTCCTTAGCGAGGCAGGGTACTTGGTTGGCGGGGAATACGCGTGGTTACGTATAACCTAGAAAAGCCATCCTTTTAAGTCTCCTTTCAGTCGGTTGTTTCGCCAGGCTTACTCTCACCCCTTTCCTGATGTACCCTGCATTGGCCACCCCTCGAGGCAGGGTTTTTTGCAAAACAAAACATTCGCACTCCCCGGCGGGTTATAACCAAGCTTGCTCTCACCACTTACCTGACGTACCGAATCGATCCCCCCTTTCAGTAGGGCTCCGAGGAGAAAAAAAGGACAAAAACCAAAAACAAACAAACAAATACAACAAAAAACCTTGGCCTTTCGCACTTGCCATGGTTATAAGTCATAACCAGCCGTACTCTCACCACTTCCCAAGACGTACCCTGCCTCGATCGCCCCTTTAGGCTAGGTCCTCCAGTAGAGAGGTTAGAATAAGGGTACCCTTTTTTTGCTGTAGTCTATTTTCGTAGGGAAACCCTCCCAACCAAAAAAGAGGTTAACAAGGGCACTACTGGGGGACCTAGGAGAGCTCCAAAAGCCGCGCGTTTTTCTCTCGGCCGAGGCGCTCGAAGCTCAAAAACTTCACCTTGGGCGACGTGTCGTGCCCCAGGCTCCGCAGCACCTCCGGCTCCAGGCCCTCGATGTCCAGCTTCAGCAGGAAGATCCGGTCGTTCCTGGGGAATCCTCGCACGAGATCGGAGGCTCCAGGTTTCTTTAGCTCCATCTCCGGGCTCTCCGTTTGGATCTCTCAAAATACCCGCCTTTTTCGGGGTATATTTTTTGAAACCGATCGGTTTTCCATGGTACAGACCTCCTTTTTTAGTAGAGGGTCGACATGATACCCTGAACAAAAGGTATTTGGAGTAGGGGGCACTTAGCTTCCGGCTAAGTCTGAGCAGATAAATAAAGATAAATACTGGCCAAGTTGCCCCCGAGCGACCTGCGTGGCTTTTTGTTTCGGTTGAGGGCCAAAAATTGGAGTTGCTGGAGTGGCTCTGTGTTTGAGTCGTTTCAAAGAAAACCACTTAAGTCACAATGAAAACCTGGTATAAACATGATACACAAACCAACGTAAAGAACTACAAAGGCGTATATCTGCACCTAATTCAGGCTGGGACTGTCCCTGAAACCTACTCTCCTAAACAAAGACCCTTAACAAAGCGAGTATCTCACTTCGGTGGATTGGCCAAAGTACTCAATCTGGTCGTTTACCAAATGGCAACCAACCCCACGATCAAGTTCACAAACTCCTCGTGAGGTATTGGGACCAGGGGAACCTTAACGTATGGTGGCGGCTCAAAAAACCGGAATTCCAAAATGGCTTGCCCTGGTAAGTGGAAACATGGACCAAAACGTGCGGTTTGCCCCTCCTGTTTAATTTTGAGCCACGCCCATATCCGCCCCAAACGGCTCCAAACCTCCCATCGCGGCTCTTCTCGCCCGAGCGCGAGAAGGCGCGCGCGGGCGCGGGCGCGTCGCGTCTCCCTGTCCTGGGAAGGCGGCCTGCGCTTGCCGAACGGCCTCCGCCAAGGTGATGACCCGCACCTGCCAAGGACCTCCCTCTCGGCGAGGTAAGGCTGCTCCAAAGATGCGCACTTTTATTCAGCTTCCTGGTTGAAATCGAAAGTTGTGGGCCAAAGGGATTGAAAGAAAAACGCCCAAATTCGGGGCTTGGACTGGCGGTTTGGTGGTTAAGGGCAGTGCTTCTACAGGGACGGCCGCTGTAAGCAGAACCAAGTTTTCCAAAGGATGTTGGTCTGGGGGAGTGTATTTACCATGAAACACCAGTTTTTGCACAATTCACCCTGAAAAGCGTGTATTTGGAGTAGAGGAGGGTGGCATTCAAAATGTGAGCTCATCAGAGAACGGTTCCCTACAAATTCCCAGTGGTCCCTTATGGTTTCCTAGGGTTCCTTGCGGTTCCCTATAATTTCCCCAGGGTTCTCGAGGGTTCCTCGGGATTCCTCGAGGTTCCCTGAGGTTCACTCGTTTTGTTAAAAAAAAACCTCAAAGGCGGCCTTTGACCTTTTGGTGGTGATCCTCAACTGCCTTTAATTTCCAGTGTCTTTGGGCGAGTAAGGTCCATGGTTTGTTTTTGGTGGAGGTGCTCCCCCCCAATCAAAAAGTCAGGTAACCCATAGTGGGTGGTTTGGATTGGTGACAGGGGTTCTTGTAGAGGGTAACAGGGAAACTGCCCTTAACCACCAAACCACCAATCCAAGCCGCCAACCAGAGGGAAGCTGAACGAGTGCATGTTTTTGGGACCGGCTAAAACAGGGTCTCTCAATTTCGCTTTGTTGAACCGTCAAAAGTTGCAGGTTTCTTGGAATTAATGGCACATGGTTGCCACTTTAGGGAGTCTTCCAGTGTTCTGGGAGCTTCCACCTTAGTTTGAGGGAGGGTAGGCGTCTGTCTCGGAAATAGGCCTGTTTTTGCTTGCTGCTGCTTTTCCCCTGGAGCCCGAACCTGGACAACACCATACCTTGACCTCAACCTATCCAGAAATCTAGGGGTTGACTGCCCGTTCTTTTCAGCCATCGTTCTTTTCAAAAACCAGCCCATTTCCCCGCAGTGCTTGGTGGTTTTCTAGAAAGAAGGATCCCTGGAAAGAATGGAAAAGGAAGGTACCCGTATCCAGAAAGTGTTGTTGCCCCAGCCGATTGTGGGGTGATCAGCCACTTCCCGAGTGGATGAGCCAAAAAAAAGAACTCAGGGAGTGAGTTTCCCTTTCCGGGCACTTTGCGGGCCAAGGTACCTCTATCCACGTGACCTTTTGGAAACCAAACTAACCAAACAAGGAACGGACACCTAGCTGTGGATGCCGTTTCGCACCACCTAAGAAACCCTGGAATGATTTGGCTCTGCTATGAATCCCGATGAACAATGGTTCAACCATGGTTCCCTTTCGTGGTGCGAGGTTTCGCGGATTTTGCCACCATCCACAGCCAATCCTCTCATGAGAGTCGATCTTTTGCGGCCAGTTTATTATTCGCCCGGCTGGCGCAACATCTCCCAGACATGCTGCAAAATCTTTCAAGCGTGGAGACCCCGAAGGGGCTTCCCCAAGCCATTCCCTCAGTAAGTCGGATGATGTCGGATTTCTGCAATTGAAACCCCAAACCAACAATAAAATGGTGAATCAACACTAAGTGCAAGCGTGCCTTCCGGACCCTCAGGCAATACCATTATCTTCGAGCAAATGCAGAAGCAGAACCCTGGACATGATTGGCTCCTTGGATCTTCTGGGCTCCACTTATGGCTCAAACTTTTCCAGCACCAGGAATCGGGCCGCAGGTTTTAGAAAGGTTCCATTTACCAAAAATCCAAAATGGATACCCAAAATTGGACCCACAGCCACTGGTCCATCCGCATGCCTCAAGGAAACGCCTCGTTTCCCCCGAAAAATTCGACCCCGGGCCCCGGGCCTTCTGCCGGGGCCGCGGATCCGCGGGGTCCCACAGCAAAGTGGCCACCTCGTCGATGGCGAAGTCCTCCTCGGCAGAAAACCCCGCGCCCGGCGCCCGGCGGAGTCGGTGGGCGCTTTTGGGGGCTCAAAACCCGCGTTTGGGAAGGCAAGAACAAGGGAAACCAACAAGAAACCGAAAAAGAAACTCGGTAGGGGTTCCTTTCTATATCTTTCTATTTTCACACCGTCATAATCAAAACCCGGTATTCAAATGGTCGACCCAGAACCATGTAAAGAATGAAGCAGGCGGAGATCCGCAGCTATTCATGGCAAGGGGATTGTCTCTTAACCTTCACTTGCCCGGGTGTTCATTGTGACTCACCTCATGTTTCAACCCTTTGATCAGCCTGTCAACCTCTTGGGCCCCAAGGTGAGATTCTTTTGGTAGGGGTGAGGGTTTGGTCTAGAACGAGCGCTAGAATCGAATGCTGGATGCGCAAGTTCTAAGATGGGAGCAAATGAC
The DNA here is from genome assembly GCA_963377175.1 of Effrenium voratum. Classification (NCBI taxonomy): domain Eukaryota; class Dinophyceae; order Suessiales; family Symbiodiniaceae; genus Effrenium; species Effrenium voratum. Next base: position 2,270,791 of record CAUJNA010000779.1, read on the forward strand.
ATGATATGTGTGTATGTCTTTCTGAGGAGACCCCCAAATTGGGTCTCCCTTTCAAACCATCAACAAAGGGGTACCGGAAAAAAAGGGGGACAAACAAAAACATCCACCACTCACCCACCACACCAAACCCCATTCGGAAAATCCTTGCTCCTCGGGCCAGAAAAAAGCAAGAAACCATGTGAACCCATTCCACGGATTCCTAGGTGGTGCGAAGTGGATTTCATCCACTGTATTTGGTAAGAAGCATCGTTCCATATCGTTCCCCTTGCACGGGGGTTTGGGACAGGAACATCTGGAGTAGACTCTTTTTCCACCAAACGGTCAGATCGAGTGTATGCACAAACCCCCCACCATAAACCATCCCCTTTAAACCATCCCCTATGAGTTTCCTCATTCCCGAAACCTTGGTTGCTGTTGACCCCCCTGCAAAAAAGTTTAACTTTGTGGGGTTTTAGTGGAAAACCCCAGGATTTTCCAAAAAGTTAAAGTCGAAAGATCCAACCCAATATAACCCAATTGCAGTCAAGAAACCCTTGGTCATTCCCTACTGGGCACCAGGAAGAACAAGCAGCGCCGGGATCTGCAAGAAAACCAGTGTTCTCTTACCATGATAAGCTGCCAACACCGGAAATGACGGGATCGATCCCCCATAACCTCCCAAATTCCACCGCGTGTTGTAGTTAGTTTTTTTGGAAAAACCATGTTTTTTTCCAGGGCAAATACCTCCTCTTCTACTAAAGGATTGACATGATGCCCCAAAAAAGAGACGGATACTTGAGCTTTCGGAGAGCCCTCTACTCAAAATACCCGTTTCTCTTTTTTTAGTAGAGGGTCGACATGATACCCTGAAAAAGAACGTATTTGGAGTAGGGGAGGATTTTCAAGCGACTGCCATTGCAATCTGCGGGTCGGTCACCGCTAGCTCAGCATGGCCCTCGCGCGCACCCAGCGCTGCCTCTAAAGGCAAGAAGCCTGGCGAAGGTGCTGGATGGAAATGGACCCCTCCATTCGCGTCGAGCCGTCTGGACAAAATGAGAGAAACCTGTGACATACTGTGGATGGAGGAAATCATGCACCACCTGAGAAAGTCTGGGAGAATGATTGCCAGGCTTCCCAACAAGCAACGGCAATCAAGCAACGGCTTCCCATGGTTTTCAAAGTGGTGCATGATGTCCTCCATCCACGGTAATTGATCCCAGGCTTTATGTCCTGGAGTTCATCAGCTTGCAATAGCGCGTTTAAGGTTTGAGGAGTCTCCAAACCGAAAGCAATTGATCATATTGTTTTAGCGCGGGTCAAATATAAAACAGAATCCGCACATCTTTTCCGTGTATTCCAGATGTGGGCTGCGGTTAAGTGGAGGAGCTTCGTTTGAGGGTGGTTCTGGTTTTGATCAGGAGAACCCAGGTGCAGCTTGTTGAACAAACCCAAAAAGACTGAACAAAGGATGCCACGCCCAGATGTTCCCTTTCATCCCCCTTCAAAAACCACAAAAAAATGCCCAAACATGCCGTACATACCCGACCCCCCCCAATTAAAAAACAACACCCAGATAAATAAGGGGCACCCAACATCCCCTCCCCCCAAAAAAAGAAGAAACAAAACACACTCAGACAAAAAAGAGGCACCCAAACCCTCCCCCCCAAAAAAAAACAAACACGCGCCTTCGGCGCTCCAGGCGTGGCGCTCCGCGTGCTGCAGCAGCAGCTGGAAGTTCTTGGCCGAGGGCTCTACCGCCACCACCTGGCGACGTGACGTCGGCGACGTCGCTTGGATCTGCGAACACTTGCGATCGGTGCGACAGTGCAACTTACAACACATGACGAAGCAACGATAACCAATGGGAATGACATGGTGGCCTCAAAACAACAACAACACAAAATCATCACAGAAACATAATAGCTGTGATAGCAGTCGGAACAACCCAGGTTCCCTCTCCAATTGGTTCTTTGGAGGTGTAGGCAGGGAATGAGGGAAGGGTGTTTGTTCGACCGGTGTAGGGACCTGGCTGCGGGGGGGATGAAGGTGCTTTTTCGACCTGGAAGAGGGTCATGGTCCTTTTTGACCAGGACATGAGACATGGAATGCCCCTTATAACCTTACCCCTTAAAACTCCAAGCCCTGGGGAAGTTAATCTTTTACAGACATATAGCCCATGTTACCCAAAAAGTTGAAAAGTTGTGTTTTTAAGAGGTAAGTAACTTATAACCCATCCCGCAAGTGGTTTCCTCTCAGGGGACCACAGAGCGCCAGCACGAAAATGCCCCTTGCGGCTGGCGGCTGGACGAAACACACGCGTTTCGGGCTGGGGACAGAAAAACGCCACATGCCAAGTCCGGAATGGCAAGGTTTTATTCAGGGGCACTGTTGTGAATACTAGGTAAGCGAGCTAGCAGCCGCCCGACCGGTGCAGGATGTTGTCAATCCACAGTACGGCAAACCGAAGTCTCCACATCCAACAGGAATCCTTACTACACGCCTGAACGTTGCAACTTGTAAATGGTGGTTTCCCTTTATTTTGGTGTTGAAACAGCAACATGCTTCAAATGGTTGCAAAATGCGAATCTTTTCTGGAGCCCTGCCCAAATTGCTGGGTCCCCCACCGCCACCGTAGGAGACTCATCCTGGTCCTCCTCGTGGGCATCTGCGCCCGCGCACACCACGCAGGGCGCCTGGCAAGCGCCGCGAAAGTGGATTTCCGAAATGGGTGGCTCCTCAAACCAAAAGGAGAGCCCTCTTGTCTGCGGTTTTTGGGGCAAAGAAGGTGGCCCCCAAAAAGAGAGAGAGAGAGAGAGACACACACCCAAAACTAGCCTTGTTCAATAGAAGAAGTCACCAACCCTCATGACCTGTACGAATTGTTCATGTACAAGGCACTCCCTACAAATCCAAGATAAATAACTTTTAGCTTCTGAAGGAACCTCTCCGGAAAAAAAAGTTGTGCCACGTCCCAACAAGTTGAACGTTCCTTCCGCAGAACACAAGAATCAGCCAACCTCTAGCAACAACTCGAAGCACACAACTGCTGCGGTAGAACATGCAATATTCTGAAAGACAAATGGAATGTGATCTCACAGGGGGGACACATCTCAATAACAATTATTCAACAGCCGCTGGAAAACGTTGTTGGCTGTCAATTCCGATTCTGCCTGCCAAGGTGAGCGGGCATACACCCGCAAAGCGAATCAACCAGCTTCCATCGGAGCCTCCTGGATTTTGCAAATCCAAATTCATCGAGGTCTCAAATAAAAATTCAACTTTTGGTCTCCCGCAAAACGCACATCCAAAAAAGGGTTCCCTCAGAAAAACAGCGCTGGGCAACTGGCTGGTATCTCCCTTGCACTCCGTCAGCCTGGCTCTGATTCTTCGCCATCTGCCGGCTGAACGAGTCCTTGGCTCAATCACGTGAAAAAATGGATACCCCAGTGCACCACTGCCCCCTACTCCAAATACCCGCTTGTTACCCATGGTTTCCCATAATAAAGGCATTTTTTGGGTAGAGGGTTGACACCCCAAAAATGGAAGGTTTTTGGGTATAATAGGTAACCGGAAAAAACCTTCATCTTGAACTCAAACGTACTTGGTTTCCTGGTTCCCCTCTATAGTGGCCAAACGCCTATCGGAAGAACCTCTGCCTCCCGTCCCAGCCTCTTGCAGAAGGGATCGGCGTGGCACGCAGAAGGAATGAAGTGATTGGAACGCTAATTTGTTTTTCTTCCTTGGGGACACCGGTCCTGCTAGCCAACTTGTGCTGGTAGTGTAGCTTCGGATTCCTTGCGCCAGGCCTGCTTGTGATCTGCTTCGGGTTCCTTGCGCCGGGTCTACGACCGGTCCCAGGTCCAAAGGAGCAGTCCCGCAACCGTCCCAGGGTCCAAAGTCTACTGACGGCCGCTCCCCTCGCATCATCTGCATGCGCAGGGAATTTGGCAGCTCGCCTTGGACAAAGTTCGGGTTTCTTGGAGCATTGGAGCCTTGCGCCGATGCGCGAAACTGCGGTGTTTTGAGCCTTCCCCGTCGATCCCCGTTTTTCCATCACAAACTACCGGTAGTTCTCGTCTTTAACTCGCTTTTCCTGAATCTCGATGTGTGTGTGTTTTTTTTGTGAAGCCATCCAAAGATGCAAAGAAATATTGGCTTCAAAATGTCCATCCTGAACCCGAAGCAATCCACGAGACTGCTGTCGTCGAAATTGCCAGGAACGATGGGTGGAAGCTTCAGAACAGTGTCCTTGCTCTCTTTGATATGTTTCCCTTCGCTCGTCTTTCTCTCGGTCATCCATCTTTCTTCCGTCCTTCCCTACTTGATCTAGTTTTCTTGTTCCATGTATTTGTTGTGGTGTTTATTTATGTCATGTTGTCCGTTCTTTTTTTTCCCCGAAAGCATGGCGAAGGGTTCTTCCGCTGGGTTCACTTGAATTGTCCTCATGAGAGTCATTACAAGGTGTCATTGCAAGGAACCATCATCATGAAAGTCAATGCAAGGAGTCATTGCAAGGAGTCATTGCAAGGAGTCATTGCAAGGAGTCATTGCAAGGAGTCATGGCAAGGATTGCAACTTGCACTTGACTCCTTGCACTTGCAACTTGCACTTGACTCCTTGCACTTGCAACTTGCACTCTCATGCACTTGCAACTTGCACTTGACTCCATGCACTTGGCTCCTTGCACTTGGCTCCTTGCACTTGGCTCCCTTGCACTTGCAACTTGCACTTAACTCCGTGCACTTGCGACTTGCACTTGACTCCATGCACTTGGCTCCTTGCAACTTGCAATGGCTCTCATGACTCCTTGCAATGACTCCTTGCAATGACTCCTTGCAATGACTCCTTGCAATGACTCCTTGCAATGACTCCTTGCCATGACTCCTTGCAATGACTCCTTGCAATGACTCCTTGCAATGACTCCTTGCAATGACTCCTTGAAACAAGCAAGGAGTCAAGTGCAAGTTGCAAGTGCAAGGAGTCAAGTGCAATTGACTTGCGAGGAGTTAAAATCTCTTCTTAGGGCGGCGGGGTAGTGCCGACGACACTACACGAAAATCGACCCTCTGCGGGGATCGGCGTGGTCGAGGTGCAAAAACCCATGGTTTTTTGCGATTTCTGTTCCCGCGCGACCCTCTGCGGGGATCGGCGTGGTCGAGGTGCAAAAACCCATGGTTTTTTGCGATTTCTAAAGTGCCCGCGCGACCCTCTGCGGGGATCGGCGTGGTCGAGGTGCAAAAACCCATGGTTTTTTGCGATTTCTAAAGTGCTCGCGCGACCCTCTGCGGGGATCGGCGTGGTCGAGGTGCAAAAACCCATGGTTTTTTGCGATTTCTAACCTGCTCGCGCGACCCTCTGCGGGGATCGGCGTGGTCGAGGTGCAAAAACCCATGGTTTTTTGCGATTTCTGCGGTGCTCGCGCGACCCTCTGCGGGGATCGGCGTGGTCGAGGTGCAAAAACCCATGGTTTTTTGCGATTTCTGCGGTGCTCGCGCAACCCTCTGCGGGAATCGGCGTGGTCGAGGTGCAAAAACTCAAGGTTTTTTGCGACTTTTGTTGTTCGAACTGGTCCTCGGGAGTTGTCTCGTGGTTCGCGCGCCTGCTCCCGGAACCGGCGGGTCGCGGGTTCGATTCCTCCCTGGTCCGCGGGCGGGCGTCGCAAGATGCAACTTGCATTTTACAGCAACTTGCGCAGAGCAACTTGCGCAGAGCAAGTTGCACAGAGCAACTTGCGCAGACCAACTTGCACCGACCAGTTTGCGCAGAGCGCCTTGCCTAGAGCAACTTGCGCAGAGCAACTTACGCAGAGCAACTTGCACAGAGCAACTTGCACAGAGCAGCTTGCACAGAGCAACTTGCAGGGAGCGCAATTTGCACAGAGCAACTTGCAGGGAGCCACTTGCAGGGACCAACTTGCCGGAGCAACTTGCGCGGAGCAACTTGCGCAGAGCAACTTGCACAGTGCAACTTGCGTAGAGCAACTTGCGCAGACCAACTTGCACCGACCAGTTTGCGCAGAGCACCTTGCCTGGTGCTGTCTCGCGCTTGCTTCACGAAGTGTAGGGAAAAAGAACGCATCCTGCAGCGTTGGGCCGACCTCGCTTGCGATGTTCTGCTTTCGGGCCAACCGTGGTCTAGTTTTTTAATATAACAACTGCGCGAATGTCGTTTTGTTTCTTTATGTCTTTCTGTCTTTCCGTCTTTCTGTCTTTCGTTCTTTCCTTCTTTCTTTCTTTCATTATTTCTTTCTTTTTTCGTTCTTTCATTCTGTCTTTCTTTCTTTCGTTCTTTTCGCTTCTTTCCGTCTTTATTTATCTTCTTTCTTCCTTCCCCTCTTCCTCCCTTCCCTTCCCTTCCCTTCCCTTCCCTCCCCTCCTTCCTGCCTTCCTGCCTTCCTGCCTTCCTGCCTTCCTGCCTTCCTGCCTTCCTGCCTTCCTGCCTTCCTGCCTGCCTCCTGCCTTCCTGCCTTCCTGCCTTCCTGCCTTCCTGCCTTCCTGCCTTCCTGCCTTCCTGCCTTGCCTTCCTGCCTTGCCTTCCTGCCTTTTTTTTTTGTTTCTGTCTTCCTGTCTTCCTGTCTTCCTGTATTTATTAGAACCGTTGGCGGGGCGGCGGGCGGGCGGGGCGGGCCGGGCGGGCGGCCGGGCGGGCGGGCAGGCGCGGGCGGGCGGGCTGCGCGCGCGGCGGGGGTGCCGGTGGGTGGGTGTGGGAGGGTGTGGGAGGGTGTGGGAGGGTGTGGGAGGGTGTGGGAGGGTGTGGGAGGGTGTGGGAGGGTGTCAGTGGCGTGTGGGTGGGTGGGTGTGGGAGGGTGTGGGGTGGTCGGTGTAGGAGGGTGTGGGTGTGGTGGGAGCCCTCCCAGCCCCATCCATCCGTGCATCCATCCAGCCCGCCTACCATTGGAGGAACAACCCAATTCACGTTTTTCAGGTCATGTAAACCCCTCGCGAAAAAAGGAGGTATGCATCATGGATTACCGGTTGTGATTACCCCCAGAATTCCTGTTGATTTGTAGTCCGAGGGTCTAAGCATTTGGAAGGGGGGGGCGACACACAGCCCAAAAACGCCCAAAAACGCCCCGCGTGCCAAGCATCCCCCAGGCTGGCGATCCACCGGGCAGTGGCCCTGCCCACGTTGGCGCCCCCGTCGACCAGCAGCCCGGGAGCCACTTGCTCGCGGCGCCGCGCCTCAAGTCGATCGCGTGGAAGCGGGGTGCGCGCAGGGGGGAGTGGGTTGGGGGTGGGGGGGGTGCGTGGGGGGGTGGGGGGCTTAGGGGCGGGTGGTGGGGGGTTCGAGATTGGAATTGGATGAATTGCCTGCTTAAAGAGGCATGGTACTTGGTAATGTTGACCCCGGATAGATAAACCCCGGTTCCTCGGCATTGACTGGAGAATCAAATCCTTCCGGGTTCTTGGTGCAGGATTCTGTCCATCCAAGGCAATCACTTGTCATGAAAACTTGAAAACGTTTGGAGCTTGTGTGTCTGTGTTTTGCGAAATCGAATCCCAAGTGCCCTCCGTCGACCCAAAAATCAAAAGCTGCCCCACTGTCCCATTCCAGTGACTGAACGGCCTTGGTCATGTGAGTCGTACTCAATTGCCCAGAGGACCCTTGAGTACAAGAAGCGTGAAGAAACCTTTTGGGCCCACAATGGGAACTCAAAAAGGGGGATCTAAAACTTTCATTTGCTGATACGCCCCTTGGAAAGAATGAGGGCATATTTCCAGTAGTGAAATCGATTCCATTCAGGACCCGAGAAAAAACAACAACAAGATCAGCAAAATGTCATTTCGATCGGTCATACCAACGCTATTGTTTAGTGGTGCTCTTGTTTGAAGAACCTGGCCTTCAATAGTACATACCAGCCTTTTTAGTCAAGGGTTGACATGAGAACCACAAGAAAGTGTTGGTCTTTGGAGTGGGGGTGTCAATAAAAGTTGGAATTCACCCCATAAACTGAGTTGGCAATCTTCGGCAATGCTCAGCGAAATGGGAGGTGCGGACTGCACGATCCACTGGCAGACTAAACACACCCCCTGCCAAATACCCGCTGTTTTATGGGCATCTTTTTGAAAATATGTTTTTTTCATGGTAAGCACCTTTTAGCAAGGGGTCAACATGATACCCAAAAAACGGGTGGGTATTTGGAACATATCTGCAGGCAAAGTGGCAGCCTCATACAGCCAGTGCAGCGATGGCAGCAGGGTATCGACGTCCGCGCAGCCAAAAATATTGCCTTGCCATGTAGCGCCAGGTGCGGGTAAACTGAACTGGGCACGGCATGGTTTGCCTAAGGATGCAACATGATTTTCCCGCATAGAAGTAACTACTAATTCCAGAAAGCCAACCCCTTACTCCAAATACCCGGCCTTTTTTCAGGGTATCATGTCAACCCTCCACTAGAAAAAAGGAGGTATTCACCATGGAAAACCGATCGGTTTCCCAAAAAATACCCTGGAAAAAAGCGTTTATTTTTTTCTGGGTGGTGTGTGTGTAGGGGGTATACGATTCTTCTTTTCCCCTTCGCCGGTCACCAGAGGCGATTTTGTCATCGTCGGTCCAAGCTTCAGACCGTTGCACGATGAGTCCAGCCCTGGATGGGTGCCCCCTGGGGGCGAATGGATCCCGAAGCCCTGGAGTGCGTCGGTCGCAGAGATGAACTCCAAACGGTTTTTCCGAAAAGACTTGGCGCTGAACCACTGACCTGCTGCTCCCCTAAGTCCACATCCATCCCTGCCTTAAAAAAAAAAAAAACGGCCATCCGAAGTCGAACCGCAGGGTTTTGGCCCTTCCATTTTGGGGTACCCCCCTACTCCAAATACCCGCCTTTTTTTCAGGGCATGAGGTCGACCCTTTACCCAAAAACAGGGGTCCGTAGCTCCAAGGTCCAAAGCCCCTCGGGGACTCGGCGACCTCCGGGGCTCCGGGCTGGAGAGCTCGAAGCGCGCCTGGGCGTCCGCCGCCGCCAGACCGCTGCAGCGCCTCGAGTGCGACGACCCATTGAGCCGCAAGCAAAACCGATCGGGACTAAAATCCTGGACCCCCAAAGGACCCGTTGATTTCCCCAAAAAAGCGAAACAAAATGAGGAAAAAAAGAAACGGAAAAAAACAATCCTAAAATAAGTACCCCTCCCTTTGATTTTGCCTTTGTACTAACCTTTTTGTTGGGTGTCAAAGGCAGAACAAAAATCGGGGTCCCAGCTGGGGGTCCAGGATGGTCGTAATCCCAGAACCCATGTACAGGATTAAGAAGGCGGCCGGGCCGCAGCTATTTTTTTGGTTGGGATCGTCCCTAACCTTCATCTACCCAGGTTTTTCTTTTTTGGGACCCCCCCAACAAAAATACATCCAACTGGCGGTGGCAAAAAAAAAGTCGTCGGGAATCCAACCGCCTGGATCCCCACGGTCTAACTATTTTCCAGCTACTTGTGCATCAAGTTACGGGCTAATTAGTGGGCAAAGTGGCCGGCAAAAAATGGCTACTTGGGGTTCCAGGATTAGTTGGGTGGTTTTGCTCGAAGTCATTCCGTTTCTCACTCCCTGCATCTCGACCCACAGAAACCTGGGATTGCCCATTGCTTGGCTTCCTGCACGAGAACCCCCCCCCAAAAAAAAGGACTGGGTGAACGGGTCGAGCGAAGGGGAGAACCGGTGCTGTCGCACGACTCACAAAAGCCCCCTTTGACCCAGCAAAAGGTGATCACCTCTTGGAACCTAAATATTCGGGGGTGTCTGTTGTAGGATCCCACAAAATGGCAAGTTGTCCTGTTGGCTTCCCCAAAAACTGCCCAGATCGCCCCCCCCCCCTCCCAAAAACAAACAAACAAAGAAGGCAGACCCACAAAAAACAACCAGCTTGGACCCTCGAAATACCCATGAAAAGGGAATTCACCCCCCATTGTGGGGAGGGTTTTGGGGCGGGGCGGTAACCCATTTTTTGTAGCATTCTGGGGTTTCGGGAAACCCAAAGGTCGGATCGATCCGGGAAACCCATTCGCTGACCTCCAAAGAACCAGACTGCTCGCATTCCGCTGGCTTGACCGCTGGCTGAGTGGCTCGCAGCCCAAGGACGTAATGAAGTCCACGAAGATTTCCTCACGGTGCACGGATGCGAATCTGATCCACCCCTGCAAAATAGCAAAAGAGTAAAAGCCCTAAAGCTCATGACCCCTCCAATACAGCCCCCCGCGCCCTCAATGAAGAACCCGGCTTGAAAATAACCCATCTTGAGGGCCCAAAAATATCGGGAGCCTTAGGAAGAGTATTAAAGGAGGAACAACTGGGGAATCTACAGAAAACGCATCCAATCCATTTGCTGGATTCAAGGGACCTTTGTTCTCGCTGGGAGGAAATCAACTAAAAAAAAACTGGACCCGAAACAACTACCGTGCTTTGAAGAGTACTGAGGGCCCAGGTATGTCAACTTTTGACCACCCCGAAACAACAATTCGAAACGGGTGCGGTACGGAGAAAAAACAAAAACAAAAAAACAAAAACTTTTAAAACAACCGGGTAGGCCCCGATCGGACCTGTATTGGGTCCATATATAGTTCCTCTTTGGCGGGTAAATTATCTATTTGCGGGTCCTCTGGCTAGTCTTGCTTGCTTTCTGCTCCCCTGCAACAAGTTAAACTTTCAGTGGTTGAATGGAAAACCCATGAGTTGGCAAAAAGTTAGTCCTAACATCCCTTGGCAAAATGCACCAAAGTAGCAGAGTCCTTAATCCGAAGTTCACATTGACAGTACGCATGCTTCCGCAGGGTGTTCCATGTTTCGAGCCGAAATGAAACATGGCCCACAGCGCGGGCCCGAGACCCCGACAGCAAGCCTTTGCCGAGTTGCCCCTCAAAAAAATGAAAAAAGAAGAAACGAAAAATGCCTGGATTCCCAAGAAGCCACTTTTGTCCAGCCACTTTACCCACTAGTGGCCCATATTTTGGGCAAAAGCAGCTGGAAAATACAGGCAACATGGGATCCAGGTGATCACCATTTGGAACCTTGACGATCTGCGTGGGAACCCAACAAATTGCCAACCGTTCTGTGGGCTTCCCTTTTAAAAACCACCCAAAAAGGGTACTCCCCCCCCAAAAAAAGAAAACACACACACACACACAAACACCAAATCAACCAACTTTCTCCAAAAACTTGGACCTTGCAAAGCTTGACCTGCCCATCTAGCTTTACTATCTTCCGATACCAGACAGTTTAAAAGAATTGAACGTTACACCCTGGAGGTTTAAACAGAGAGAACACTTTGATCTGTGCAAACAGGTGGTACATACTGGCCGTATCGCTCGGGAAGGTTACGCGGATGGAGCAGTTGGGCATACTCCTCGGCCGTACTACTTTACTGTTACTAGGCCCACCAGTAGAGAGGTTAGAATGAGGGTACCCTTTTTTTCTGTAGTCTATTTTAGTAGGGGGGACCCTCCCAACCAAAAAAGGGGTGAGAAATTGCACCTAGCTGAAGAACCTAGTTGACCCCTGGAAGCCGTCAAAGTCATGACTTCCATTTAATTAAGACCCCTGGAACAAAGAAACATATTTCCAGTAGTGATAGATCCCCTTTAACACCAACAAGGGAAAATAAAAAATGTTCATTTCAGCCAACGGAAGATGACCCCAGATTCCCACTGACAAGGCTCCCTCGCCCAGCCCTGCCACTGCGCATCTCCAGCCGCTGCCGCACCGACGGAAAGGGAGCTGCAGGCCGCCAAACGGAAGGCCCATGGCAGCA
>CAUJNA010000779.1:2287500-2512500 GCA_963377175.1 Effrenium voratum
TTTTTTCAGTTCATGTCGACCCTCTACTAAAAAAGGTTTGTCGTTTATCATGGAAAACCGATCGGCTTTCCAAAAAATACCCTGAACAAATGGGTACTTGTAAGGGGTAGTTGTGGGTTGAAAGCCGATCGGCTTCCACGGCAAATACCTCCCTGTGAAGGGTTGACTGATGCCAACTGAAACAAGCTGGGTATTTGGAGTAGGGTGGCGCTCTGCTCGGCTGGCAGTTGGTGGAAAGCCTGGGTTTCCATGGTCAATACCTCCCCTTCCCTTGCAAAGAGTTGACATCCCAAAAAAAAGGCTGGGTATTTGGAGGTCACGGTTGGTAATCCAGGCTACCCACTTACAAGTCCCCTTGTTCAGTTAGGGTTAACCCTCATCCTGAGACCCTACCCCCTCCAAACTTCCATATTTGGAGAACCACCGGCGGCTGGGGAAACCACCGGGACTATCAGATTGGCCCAGCGGCAGATGGTGCTGGCAAAGGCCCTCTTGCGCAGGGTCAGCACCAAGCTCTCTTGCCTCAGCTTGCAATTTGGGCCCTCTGAAAGGGGTACAGTACCTGAACCTACCGGAAAGGGGGGGGGGGTAGGATTCAACACGAAACGGCAAATTGATCTACAAATGGAATTCCCTCAAACTACCCAAACAAATTGAGGTATTGCCAACTAAAATGATGGGGGACATGCCACATTTTTCAAGGGTAGCTTGAGGGTCCAGGTGCAAAAACAAATCGATGTCCTGTATTTTCTGACCTTGTTTTGTTTGTAGTCTACCCGGGAATATCCACCACTGTCTTCTATTGGGTTTTGCCCCCAAAAAGCCGCAGTACCAATTGGGCCAGACGGGGGTCCCCAAAAGAGCACAAAAGAGATGCACGGACATGTACACAGCCATAGGTGTCCTTTTTGGAAAATAGATGGCCCTGGTAGATGATTGAAACATCAGGTAAACCAGGGCCATCAATGTTTCAACCAAACTAAAGAAGCTGGAAAATAGAAACCGGTATATGGGCATGATGTTTTTTGGGGGGCCCTTTGGTGAAGAGCATCTGTAAAGTAAACTATGGCCACCAACCACTATTGAGGCGGTTCCAACTCTTCAAAATCATACATTTTTTTTGCTACGCCCGGATTTCAAGACTCGCTTGCCCAAAGGACCTGGAAAAAAGGTTCACCTTTTGGCGCCTGACGAAATATGGCTCAACTCAGGGAAGCCAAAAGGTTGCATCCTGATTCACGAAAAAGCGGGTATTTGGACAGAAACAGTTCACCTCCTGGGGTCCAAGCATGGACCAAAAGGGAATCAAACAGGTTAAACGGTCGATTCGCTTTGGTTGCAAGTAAGCTGGGGTCGCCTGGTTTGAGACACGCCCATATACCCCCTTCTCCAAATACCCTCTTTTTTCAGGGTATCATGCCGACCCTCTACTAAAAAAGGAGGAATTTACCTTGGAAAGCCAGGCTTTCCCGAAAAGCGAGTATTTGGAAGAGGGGGTACCCTCTACCAGAACATGGGGTTCAAATCCCCAAGCCGATCCGGTTACCTGAAACCAACGCGGGGGATGGGGGGACATATTCTGAAGCAAATAGGGGGTTGCCACTATCGAAGGTAAGGGTTCCTTCGCTTTCGGTTTTACCATTGACGGTTTCCCTGCTTAAACTCCAAAAATACCCACTTGTTTTAGGGTGGTTTGGGGAAACCCGGTTTTCCATGGGAAATATCCATCCCCTTTTTAGTAAAGGGTCGACATCATACCCTGAAACAAGTCGGTATTTGGAATAGGGCAAAATGTTACCTCCGTGTTAATCAATTCAATTCTATTCATAGGGGGGTGTTCCCCTCCAGAAGTCATGACTCCCCACCGGGAACTCCCCCGGGTCCACATTATGCAGCTGGAAGCGCTGGGGTTGGATTTCCATCCCAGGGGCTTGGTTGCTGTAACGACCCCCCTGCAAAAAGTGAGTTTCACTTTTTGGAGCTCTAGTGGAAAACCCAACTTGATACCAAAAGGTTAAAGTCTAAAGATCCGTTGCCCAATAGCAGTCAACTGGGGGAGACCCCAAAACTTGGAAACCACTTGGAAACCACTTGGAAACCACTTGGAAACCACTTGGAAACCACTTGGAAACCATGGATGAAGCCATTGTGCGTTGGTGAAAATAGGCACTACTGGACAACCTATAGTTATACAACTGGAAGGGCCTGGGTTGGATTTCCATCCCGGGGGCATGTAGGTGAAGACCCCGTTCTGGATCAGCACGGAGGCCCCAGATGCGAGGCCCACCAGCGCCAGGCCCAAACACGCCTACGGCTCGAGCGAGCGGCTCGAGCGGCCGAAAAGCGCGGGAGGTTTGGGTGAGTCAAGCGGTCGAAAGATGGGCGCCTGGACCCAACGAAGACATCCAAAAGCTGCCGATCGCTTTTTCAGTGCCTGTTGCTGGTTTTTGGGGTAAACTTCGTGGCAAAAAGCGATCGCAACTGGCGATCCAGGTGGTTGCTATTGCCTCAACGGGGTTCTACTTGTTGACTACCCTAGGGCGGGTGATTCATTCCTTCATAAAACGAGAACCCCTTCTTGGGGTAGTCAACAAGTGGAACCCTGGCCCCAACATGTTTAGGGTGAAAGTTCCTGTTTAAGGGGTTCATGTCTTTGTGAGGAGGCTCCTGGGCTTGGAAAAAGGAAAGCCGCCTCGTGGGACATGGCAAGATGCGGCTCCCCCCCCTTTTGCCTACCCCCAACGTCCGGAGGTTTCCGAGCCAACCTGTGATGGTCCAGACTCCTATGGCCGATTGGGCTGATTGGTCCCCGTCATTGACGTCCATTTGCGTTTTCGCTTTCTGGGAAAAAATGAGAACATCTATTTCCAGTAGAGAATCGATTCCCTCTAACACCAACACTCCGAATAACAATATTGTTCTTCTCATCGATTTCCAGTAAAGAATCAATTCCCATTTCGATGTAGCACCAGTGGGAAACTACGATCCACATTCTGAAACGCAAATGGGAAGTTCTCCGTATCCTTGCCAGGTGGCACTTCGGAACATAAAACACCGGTGCACTAAAAAGGGACCCCCCCGAATAGTACGAGAAAGCTTCCTTCAGGGGTCAGCAATAAGAAGATAACCTTTTCAAACCGAACATAGATCAAAATGGGGAAACCGCAAGGTCTAAAAGGGGCTTACCCCTGAGATGCAGGGAAAAAAACGGATCAATGCGAAGAACATGCAGGAAGGCCAACCCGGTTGGCAAATCTCAGATGCCCAGTGGCCGTAGGAAAAGAGGGCATCGTTCTCTGGGAGTTCGGAATTTGTCCAAAAAGCGGCCCTGGCGGCCTGGCTTCACATCGGCTACCTGAACCACCCAGAAACTAAAGGCTACCCTCTTGGAACCGAAAAAGTTGGATTCGCTTTGGTGGCAAGTGAGGGCTGAACTGCCAACCCTTGATCTTCCACTCAGAATTGCACTTGTCTTTGGCGGATTTTCCATTCGATTGGTACTTTATGAAAGTATGAAGGGTCAACCTAATGGAGACCCTACTAACGGGGGGGGAAAAAAAACGCTCACACAAGGCAGCCCGATTGAAACAAGCAACATCAAGAGGGGCCCTTCACTTTGCGGGTCGTTGGAGGACACGGGTACCCAGTACTGCGGGTCCTCTTCAAATCCCCAAGCCAATCCAACAAGTTTCAAGGGTCAAACCACCAGGCAAGTGAGTACGGGCTGACTTGCCCAGCCCACTACACACAATACCCCATGGTGTTCCTGGTATGATGACAACCCTTTACTCCAAATGTGGCCATTACCATGCAAAACCAGTTGTTTGGCGCTTTTTTTTGGTCGGGTTTCCAAACCAATGCCGACAAAACGACCAAAACAAATCGGGCTTCCAAATGCCGACAAAACAACCACAAAAAGCACGTTGGTCTTTGGAGGTGGGGACGGAACCCGACCCTTCCTGCAACTAACATAGCACTTGTGGGGAGGTACCTGGAAGATTCATTTCCTTTTGAAGGGAGCCCCCGTCGGTTGCCATGTTAGCTGGAGGGAGGGTACTCAACCCAAAAAAAATCCACGGAAACATCCGAAGCGCCGCGCCTTGTCCAGAAGTTCCAAGCCTTCCTCGTCGACCTCGTAGAGGCTGATGATCCCCTCGCAACATGTGCCGCGTGCCGCGTTTTTTTTTTTTGTTTGTTTGTTTGGCGCGTGCCTGGATCCCCAGTTCCCTTTGTCTAAGAAACCAACTACAGGAAATTCCACAGGAAATCCCGGATTTTGGGGGGTATTTGGCGAACTTCCTGTAGAATTTCCTGTGGCTGGCTTCTATGACTTTAGCCATGGATTTGTGGGTTGTATCCATCTAGGTTCCCGATCGATTTCGCCGCGAAGTACCTTGAGTGCTACCTGGATCCCCAGTTACCTTTCTTTAGTTTCCAGCTACTTTTGCCTCAAAATACGGGCTACTAGTAGGTAAAGTGGCTAAAAAAAGTGGCTACTTGGGGATCCAGGTGGGAGTTGTTGTTTGTAGCTGAAGGCTTGAGGTGCTGAAAGGCAGTTCTCCTACTCCAGATACCCACTTTTTCTAGGGAATTTTAGGGCCGACATCATACCCTGAAAAAAGTGGGTATTGGGTGTAGGAGGAATTCTTAGGGCGGTCATGAAACAGGTCCTCCCTGCGTTGTGGGAGGTAAAGGCAATCTGAGCGGACAGTTGCCAGAGCAGTTTTTCATTCCTTCCGTGGGTTGAGGGCGCCAAGCAAGTAATGGGGCCTTATGTTGGCCAAGTGGATTTTTGAAGGAGGCCAAGCCCAAGTTTTCGTGCCAGTTGAACTTTCCAGCAGTCTCCCCCTCACATCCCCAATGATTCAATCTAATGGTGACCCCGGATTAAAAAAGCCCTGTTTGCTAATATGGGGGTCTCGCTGGTTTTAGTGGGGATTCATCACTTTTGGAGGGGAACACCCCCATACTAATACACAGGGTCTATTAATCCGGGGTGAATTACCCCCAACCTACCCCCAATCTACCCCCAAGTACCCAACCTCCCCCCCAACCTCCCCACCTCCAACCCCAACCTCCCCCCAACCTCCCCAAGTCCTCCCCCCAACCTCCAACCCCAACCGCGCCTGGTTGAAGAAGAAGGCCTGCGCCGGCGTCATCACCGAGGCCAGCAGCACCGCTAGGAAAGCGAAGGGCATGATGATCCAGTCCGGCCTCTCACCATGTTTGTCACCAAAACACGCACCGCAAACTCAATTCTGGCCACACAAAGTCTGAACTGTTGCTAGGTCCTGCAGTCGAGAGGTTAGAAAAGGGTACCAACTTTTTTAGGGCCTTCAAACAACCTGGTTTTGAGACCCCCAACTATTTTTTTTTTGGGGGGGGGGGTTGTCAAACTTCTAGGGCGTGATTCCCCATTCTTTTCAACCATCGTTCTTTTCAAAAACCGATCGCTGTTTCCCCAGGGTGTTGGACGGTTTTTTGGAACCCAATTCGATTGATGTAGTGCCTTACGACCTGGTTTGAGACCAACCACCGAAGCGGCGTCGGGTCTTCCATTGAAAGCCGAAGCCGGGAGCCTCTGGGCACAAAAAAAAAAAAAGCAAACTCAGTTCTGGCCACACAGAGTCTGAACTGTTATTTCCCGCCGAAATTGTCGTCCCAAAAAATTACAGTCCAGGAGCTCAGGGAATGAGCAATTGCTTGGAATCCCGAATTGTTTCAGCAGCCAAACCGATATTTGACAAACAAAAAAACGCAACCAGCACCCCCCCAACCAAAATTCCAAGTATCCAAAAAGCAGTTGGGGGGGGGGGGGGGTTCTGAGGAACCCCCTCTTAATTGGCAGACCAAAGGGGAAGGCTTCCAGAGTTCAGTGGCGAATTGGGAGGGCGCAAAAAAAGCGGGGCAAGGCCCTAAGAATACGTTTCAATCTTCAAGCGAACTTGCTCACACCGAAAACAAATGGCCAATTCCACTGGAGATGCGCTTTAGGCTTTAGCCTTTTGGCTCAGCAAATGTTGGGAGAAAGGGAGATGTGTGGCATCAACTCGTCTGCAACTGAGATGGGGGGAGCTTCCATCTTTCTTTAAAAATAAAATGCGGTTTCAGGGCCCTGGCAGCTCTTAGAGACCCTCCGCACTTGCCTTGCGAGGTGGAAGAGACGGCAGAACACCTCGCGTGAGGAACTCCCGGGGAAACGGGGGCTCGGGGTGTCCGATGGGAAGGAAACGCCCTGCCTAGATCGCCAAGTTGCGAGCGCTTTTTTTAGTCACTGTTGCTGGGTTTTTGGGGTAAAGTTCATGGACAACAGCGATCGCAACGGGCGTGGTTACAGTTGGTATCTGGAGGCGGGTTCTTAATCTTGTTTTGGCGCAGTGAAACCAGAAGGTCGCAGAAGCTGAAACCTCAAGGCAAACCAAAAGAACCGCCTGCCTGAAAAAAATTCACGGGCTCCGGAAGCTAACAGGCGGTGCCCCCAAGAACTGGCATGGCTTTTCACAAAAAAACATATATCCGGAACTTCTTCTCACTTCCTGGGTGGATTGGCAGGAAGCAAAAGGCTGACCAGTTGGAAACTTGACTCAATTACGCCCAAAGTTGATTCGCCATGGGCAAGTGAGCTAAAGTACCAAAGCGGTCCAAACCCAAAGAAGTGACTAAAGTCTAGGGAGCGAGACGCAGCTTTACCACATCAAGAAGCCAACAGGGTTCCCCAAGAGAAGGCGATGTTAAGGACCACCGAAAGGGGAAAATGGGGAACCCTGCCAGTGAACACTTCTGCCATGACCAAACTTGGGGCAACAACGAACAGCACACTCACTTGCCCAGCTTGGGCCACATAAAAGCTGATCGCCCTTTGAGGCCATCACGACATATACTCAAATGCCCAGTGGCCGTATACGAAGAGAAAGGCCTCCTTTTTCGGGTTGGTGGACTTTAAAGGGAAACCAATCCCCAAAAAAAAGTTGGAAAAGGGGCACCACTGGGGGGGGTGAGACATAGAACCGCGCCTTTAAGCCCTCCTTTGTGGCTTCCCGTGACGGACACCCCAAACGGTTCATCCCCAAAACCCAGGCTTGGACATTCCCTGCTCCTCGCAGCAAGAAAATTGGAAAGCCAAAGGTCCCCTGTGCTAGGGTTCCCTGCTTCTCCCCTCAGACTATCATTATATATATATATATATATGTTTAAACACCTTGAAAACCAACAGGTCAAAAGGTTGATTCGCTTTGGGCAACTGAATCAAAAGGTCAAGCAGTTTGACCTTCAAGGGGAAACTTCTTTTTGAAACAAGGGAAACAAGGGTCACCACCGGGTGTCTGGGTGTCCATTTCTCCATTTGCTTGTTTCGTCCCCTGGACCAACATGACAGAACAAATCCCCCCTTTTGGAAGTTGCCCCTGGTTCCATGTTAATCTGTAGCGGAGTATTTCTTAGTTGGCAAAAGGACCCAGAAACAGAAAGTTAACCGTTTGGGATCATGACTAAAATTGGACAAACATGGGGAAACCAACATGTTAAAAGGTCCATTCGCCTTGTGTAAATGGAAGCGTTTAATGTTGACCTCAGCTTATCAATACACGAGTATTCTCCAAAAGTACATGTTATGCAGGGACACCCCTGATATCATAACTTGGTTGGTTGATTCATATTGGAGTCAAAATTCCAAGGAACCTGCTTGGATGTTCGGCCAAGTTACTAAGTTGTTGGTAAGCTATTCATTTGGGGTGAATCCTGTTGTTACCGGGACCCCAAGCTGCGGTTTCTTGGCAACGAACATCCAAGTATTCTATGTTTCCCAGATGTTCCCAGTATATCGCTGGGCCAAAACACACATTGTTACGAGAACTTGTCCAGTCCCCCAGAACATCCAGGTGATTGATGTTGACCCCAAAACGGGTCTGATTCCCTGCATTTCGTCCAGTAACCCCCTATTATCACAAACTGGTTGGCTGATTAATGTGGGGTCAACCTGCTTGGGTCCTTGGTGTTCGGCCAAGTTTCAAAGTTGTTGGTTATAAGTTCTCTGTGGGGTTTATCCTGTTGTACCTGGGCTCAGATGCCCAGTGGCCATGGGTAAAAAAGGGTATCCGCTTTTTTTGCTTGCTTGACTTTCAAGGGATCCGAACCCTTCCCCCAAAAACAAGGAATGCAAAAAAAGAGAGCAAAATCCACTGGTTGCAACTGGACATCCGAGTTCCCTGTACAGTTAATCCTGTTGTTCCTAACCTGGACCCCCAAAGGACCGATTCCTTTTTTCTGCCTTTGACCCAACAAAAAGGGGGTAAGGCAAAAAAGAGATCGGGGTCCCAAAGGGGGCGTTGGGGTCCAGGAGATCCACCAAAAAGTTCGACTGGGCCCGAGCCGAAATCCTCCATTGGGGTAAGTTTCATCAACCCCAGTGTTTTTAGGGGGGGTGTCCAAGTGAGCCAACCCCAACCCCCGAGCCGAACATCCACCGACAAACCGCACTGAGCTTCGCGGCGCCCTTCGCCGGTGCCGCCACCGACGCCGCCGCTTCGAACTGAACACGTCCGAGCGGGCCGCGGGGCGGCGCCCCGCGGCGGGGGAGAAAAAAAACCGTCACAGGGCGGGTTGGCCGATTTTTTGTGGTTGGGCCGAACCGAAAAAGCAAGCAAATTCGAGGATTGTCCTTAAAGGAGCAGGGTGCAAAAACACGCAAGTTCGAGGATTATCCTTGCAGGGGGCGATTGGGTATGTCAGGGAGGCGTGGTAGTTAAAGGCGCGATTGGGTACGTCAGGGAAGTGCCTGGACCCTGAAACTGCCCTTACAAATGGGAAACCAACCATTACTTTCGTTACTTTTAAGGCAACGGCGCAATGTTCAAGTTAATTTGAGGGTCCATGTGGTCAGTAGGAGAGATAATTTAGAAGCATGGCTGTAGCGGGGTATAAAATTTGGTGATTACGCCCTTTTTAAGAGGTTTGCCGATTTTTGGTTGTCGGGCCAAATCCAAGAGGAATTTGAGGAAGTTGTGTAAACTCAGACCTTGGGAAGACATGGTGCCAATCATATGGGCAGTGATGCCGGGATGACTTGGCCCAAGCTGGTGAAACTTTATCCATAATGACTATGTGACACCCCTTTTGTTGGCAGAGTGCGTTGGTTGATGTTGAAGGGATTCCCACACAAAGGCCAAAGGCGCGTATAAAACGCCTCCCACCAAATGGAGGAACGACATTCGTTAAGTTCTCCAGGGAAGGAAAATTAGCCGTTGGAGTAGGTTGGCCCAAGCATCCCCCGGATCTGACGAAACCGATTTGGCACCACCGTGCTGGAATGATTGCCAACGGGCAACGGTTTCAACAGTGATTTCCAAGTGGCGCAGGTTTCGTCCATCGACACCCTATAAGCAGCTTAGCAAGGGTGTCTCGGACAACTAGAACTTACCCTCCTGCCCACGTCAAGCCGGAAGCTTTGTTCGGCGAGCTTCGAACCATCCTTGGGTTATGGGAACACAGAAATAATATCTTGCTTCAGGTCCATATTTCGCCTAGCCTAAAACGTGGAATAGTATGGGTTTGGAGACCCGGGAAAAAAGAAATAGGACTAAACTGATTGCATCTGGCTGTGTACTCAACATGAGTATTTGAGATCGCGCGGTCAAAGCCTGATATATAGAGGCACCGGCTCGCCAAGTAGACCGTCTTCGCAACTTGGTCCTTCGTAGACCGCCGGCGGGGAGGGGCGACCATAGCACGTCCGCAAGCCGGCCGGGATCGCTTGGATGGCTTGGCGCAACGTGTCCGTCGCCTCCGCAACTTTGGCCGCCGGGAGAACTCCGCCGGCAGCCAGGTCTCGATTTCTGCAGTCAAGGGCTGGGCGACCGTTTTGGGGGCTGCACCTCCAACCACGCGCTTTTTTGACTATTTTAACGCCCGGCTTTCAAATGGTAAATACCTGCGATTGACATGATTCCCACAAAAGAGTAGTTGGAGTAGAGTGGTAAAACAAGAAGGCACGCCCACGGCAAATCTTTCTCAGAACGCCTTCACGTTGAGCCGATCTAAGTAGAACCCGCCGCCATTTTTCGTCAAGGTCCCAAACGATAAACCCGTCGTTTCCACCTGAACCCTCGAACTACCCTCAAAATTTCCACCTGAACCCTCAAACTACCCATAAAAGTTGGGAGGTTGTTGCCAACTAAACTTCTGCCTGGAACCCCAAGTAGCTACTTTTTCCCGCCCCTTTACCACTAGTGCCCAAAGGTACGCTGAACAAAATTTGGTGTTGGAGAAGGGGGAGGAAGTGATTGGCATTGCCCCAAGCCTTTGTTTCGCGACGAATTGCTCCGCACCTGCTCCTTGGGGACGGACCAGAGGGAAAAGGCGGTGCTCACATGTTTCATCCTCGGCGCGTGGGGGACGGGGGATGTCAACAAATCGAGAAAGCTAGCTAAGCCCGACTATGTCTTGACCGGGGCTCTGCTTCCGTGGGCTGGACATCACAGTGACTCCTGTACCAGAGCTCCTGCGCGGGGCCGATGGGACTGCGGCAGGGTAGAAGTTTAGCCAGCTTTTCATCTCTCTACTGAGCCCCGGATGGAATGCAATAGCCCACCCCCGGCCAAAAGCAACAGACGCGTAAAAAGCAAACAACTGAGAGGGCGGTGGTGAACACAAAACAAAACGTCGCGGAACCCGCGTGGCTGCAATTGCCTGCGCTACGCGGTCCTGTCCACAAGCGCGGCCCCTCAGCAGCCCTACTGGTAAAGCAACAAAGGCCAGACCACCCATGCTTGTTCTGATGACTCGCGTGGCCGTGGAGATGCAGCACCCCGCTCTGGACGCATGACTTTCAGTCGGAAAAAGCAGCGTGGCGTGGAGAGAGGCTGTTCGTCAACTAGCACAATGCTTCAAACCGCATACCCCGCATTTGTGCACCCGCCTACCAATCAACCAGGGGGTTCGCTTCATCCGGAGACCCCATTAGTAAAGCAAGCGAGGCAAGCAAGATGGACACGGGAAGCTGAACAGGGCACAAGTTCACTTCCATGTCGCGTCCAAAAGTGGTCTGAATCCCCACTAAAAGGGGACACCCCCTTCAACCAGGGGTTTATTAATCCGGGGTTGACATTACCCACCTTGTTTTAGGGTAATTATCACAATAGCTGTTGCAGAACTAAGGAGAACCAACTGCAAGGGTGCGAAGTTCCTCTGGCTCCCTCCACCAGCGTTGAGGATTGGCTGATAGCCTGGACCCTGAAACAACAATCTGCAATGCTCTGTCAAGAAGGTCCATTCATAAGCAATGGTTGCTTGGCGCTTGCGATGGCATCGGTAAATGGCCGCCTCAAGTTCCAAAAGGAGGATTCAACCAAGGGCTAAATGGTGAGGGCTTGCAATGTCCACCCGAAGTAACTAAGAAGCCTGACAAATTGATAGGGGAGTGAGTGGTTCCCCCACATAGACCCCATGCATAAACAAGCGCCTGGAAAACGCAGCGTCAACATCAGTCGCGCAGAAGGAAAACTCCAAAGGGTTAAGCAGAAACCCTGCTCAAAGGGGCAGGGTACTTTGCAACCATGGTTACGACTCACAAAAGCCAGGGCTATAAGTCTCCGTTCAGTGGCCCATAACCAGGCTTACTAACCACTTACCTGACATAATGAATCGTTCGCCGCTTTAAGTGGTTGATTCTGATCGGAGAGTGTCCCCTTCTCGGAATCGGGGCGCGACATTCGCGGTTCACCTGCCTTCAACCGGAGCTGTCTCCCAAGCGAACCTTCAATTTACTTCAGCCTGGGAAAAAAAAAGAGATCCAGTAGCGATAGATACAAGCGGGCGTCGTAAGTCACCCCACGTCGCGTTAAGTCACCCCATCCATCCCCAGCCGCTTGGAACTACGCATATCCGTTTAAGTCACCCCATGCGTTTTAAGTCACCCCATTTTTTGCAAAACGCAATGGGCACAGAACTGGAAGGGCGATGTTGCCAACCCCAAGAATTCACCGCACACTGCACGCACATGCTCAAAACTCACTGGTTTGGGTTGATGTTGAATGCTTTTCCCAGGCAAAACCCTATTGGGCACACTGCAATTAAAGGGTTCCTATCCTTCAAACATAAATTGTGTTTTCTGTTGGTTCCCCCAAGGCCAAAGCGTTCAAAAGCATTCCTGACACCAAGTAACCGGACCAACCAGCCAGCCCCCCGGCCAGGGCTAAGCCAAGCCAGGGCTAGTCAAAAACAACCGGTTCCGGGCCGGAACACCCGACAAAAGGGCTGCCAGCGCCGGGTGAGCCGTGCCCTCATCCCAATGAAGTGGCAGTGAACATACACGCATGCACGCGGCACATGGAAGCCGACCAAATGTTGATGTTATGAATCTGGGATCTCATGGGCACCTTTCTGTCAGGATACCTCGAGTAGAACATCATACATTTTGCATGCGCACAGCGCAGAATTGTGCGATTTCAGAAAATTACATGCTTGAGACTCGAGACAACTATCCTTACATCCACAAACACAACGGGCACACTCACCCGGGACGACTTAGATCAACCCGGGACGACTTACAGCACTTACCCTGTACCCTTTACATCCGGCAAGCTTTTTGTTTAAACAACAACTAAGCAATTTATCTAGCTGTGTGCTCTTTGCGTTCGGCTTCCGGGGCCCAAGTTGTGTGAGTATTGCAGCAGGAAGCTCACTTTCTTTGCGGACTGGCCTGAAAAGGTCTGAACACTTCCTAGATCGCCAAGTTGCGATCGCGTTTGTCAGTCACTGTTGCGATCGGCTTTTTGAGGCAAACAAACCATGGACAAAAGGGATCGCTTGCCTGGCGATCAAGGTTGTTGCATTACCACACAGATTGGCCAAGCCCCAAAAAATGGTTGGCTTGAGTCCATAAGGCTCAGGGAGTGAGCCATTCGTACATTCGTCTAGCCCTTTTTCCCAGGTCCCTGCCCGGGACATCCAGCGGTTTTCAGGAAGACTGGGGCTTTCACCGACTTCTCATGTCCGATGCTGAAAACGGATCCGAATCCATCAGCCCCTGATCACCGAAAAATTGACATCTGAGCCATGAGCCGCAGTCCTCAGATCCAAGTTGAAAGCTGTGCTTGTGAAATGGAAACGACGATTTAATCTCTCTGCTGCTGTAGGGCACGCTACCTAGATAGCCAAGTTGCGATCGCTTTTTTCGGTCACTGTTGCTGGTTTTTAGAATGAAGTCCATGGAAAAAAGCGATGGCAACGGGCGATCCAGGCAGTTCGTTGGTTAGTGGCAGTTTGGGGCTCGCTGGAGCCCAAGCCACCACTAACCAAGTAAACACCACTTGAAAAGCCGAAGGAACACCACGCAACAGGTGCTAGATGGCTGTGGCTCAAAAAACCGGAATTCCAACCAAAACCTGCGGTTTGCCCCTCCTGTTTAATTTTGAGCCACACCCAGATGTTTTCCTGCAAAGTCGTTGAATTGGCTACCCCTGGACCGTAGATGCTCACCCTTTCAAAGACCTTATAGGTAACGCCAACAGGGAACCGTCAGAGGTGGAGGCTTACCCCTCGAAAGGTTCGCTATGTGGACTGCCGCCTCAAGGTCTAGCCGCTAGCCATGGGGGGTACAAAGCTAAAGATTTAAGGGTAGCTTCCATTTCCATTCTTTCCAGGGATCCGAATCTTCTAGAAAACCACCAAAAACCCTGGGAAAACAACTGGCGTTTGACAAGAACGATCTGGTGTTTGACAAGAACGATGGGTGAAAAGAATTGGGAACCAACCCCTACAGACAATTGTCAGCGAAAGGTTTCAGGATCGATTGGGACTTGCAGGGGCCAAAAGGAACCGAAGGGCCTGAAAAACCCTCTCTGAAACCCCACCAGCGGTTTTAAACCCGTGCTTTGGGTTGTGCGCCACCCTCAACTAAGCCTTAAAAAATTTCGAGAATTCCGCTAATCGCCCAGTTTCGATCGCTTTTTTCAGTCGCTGCCGGTGTTTGAGTACAGCTCATGGGGGGAAAAAGCGATCGCAACTGGCGATCCAGGCCCTTTGTTGGCAATATCCATATGCCCCTTACACCCAATACCCACATTTTTTGGGGCATCATGTCGACCCTCTACTAAAAAAAAGAGGTATTTACCTTGAAAACCCAGGCTTTCCAAAAATACCCTAGAAAAAGTGGGTGTTTGGAGCAGGGGGTGGTTTGTGGGTACTTCGGGTGTGAAGGACCCAGTTCCTAGGTTGTAATGGTGACCTAGGCGGGATGACCCACGAACCCTGTGATGGGCTACAGGCTGCGATTCTGCGATGTTGGCAAGTGGGCAACGGTTCAACTGCTTGGTGGGTCTAATTCGGACGACCCAAATGATCTGAACCAACAAGTCACAGTCTAAAGACCCGATACCCAATATCTGCATCCCCAAGTAGCCACTTTTTTCCAGCCACTTTACCCACTAGTAGCCCATAGTTTAGCAAAAGTACCCTGGGAAAATAAGGAAATGCAACCGGGGATCCAGGTAGCACTCAAGGTGCTTTAAGGCGCCATCGGGTACATGGTTACAACCCACAAATCCATCGCAGTGAGCCTCTGTCCTGTGGGATAAAAGGCTTACTAGCCACTTTCCTGACGTAGCAAATCGATCGCCCCTCTAAGTACTTCTATTTTCTGTTTCACCCGAGTGAAATCGATCCCCGTTAAAAATCAACAGGGGAAAACATAAATCTTCATGGAAGAACAGCCAAACCCGCAGTTTGGGTTGCAAAGTGCACCACCCTCAATACGCCAAAGCAATTTCCACTTGTTGGCTTGCTTTTTTACCCTGAAAATGCAGGTCTTCCCCAAAAATGCCCCCTAAAACAAGTGGTATGTGGAGTAGGGTAGGCTCCAGGTGGTTCCTCGCCATTTTCCGACTCCCAGGTCCCCACTCCCCCCAGCCGCTTCGCGGCCTGAGCGAGGCCATGGGGATTTGCTGGAGCTCCAGGTGTTCCTATGGCAATTTGTTTTCGCCCGACTCCCGACTCCAATTGGTGCGCGAGATAGGATTCTCAGAAAAAGAAGGAAATCGGTCTTGTGTTTGTTTAAGTCAGTGGAACCCTCCCTCCCTCCCCCCCCAAAAAAAGGTAGAAGGGCACTACTGGACCTCGAAAAAAGAACAACGAGAGCTTAGGGCTGGCTCTTGGCCAAGAGTTGGCGGACAGCTCCGGTGTCTGCTCCCTTCCAACCAGCTGGGCCAAATACTGTGGACCAAATCCATTTCGCACCACCAAAGACAGCCTCGAAGGATTCGAGTCCCCTGTAGATACCAAGAAAGACTGGGTTTCCCATAGTTTGCAAGTGGGGCGAAATGGATTTCGTCCATCCACAGTATGTCTCTCACTAAAAAATATGGTCCACATTGAGTGAACCTTCGTGCGTCGCTTCCCATCAAGCTTTGTGCCACCCATGCCCGATTGCGCGCAATTCAGAAAACACCATTTGAGTCACAATCAAAACGCCCCCCCCCTTTAAAAATGGTCTACCCAGAACCATGCTTCAAGAATTAAGAAAGGCGGATATCCGAAACTACTTGTGGCTGGGACTGCGCCTTGCTAACCTTCCTCCTTGGCTGGAATTAGCACCCCAGCACAAAATACAGTGGAAAGCAAAGGGGACTCCAAAAAAGCAAACACATAAAAAAGGGGAACTAATTCTGGCAAAGCATCTACCCGAATCGGTTTTGAGCACGTGGCTCATTTTGTGACGCTGCTGTGGATGTCCGACATCCGGGAAACCATTGCTTATGGGAATTTACAGGAAACCATCATTCCAGGGTTCCTTAGGTGGTGCAGGGTTTCGTCCATCCACAGTAGCATTGATGTCCCTTAAGGAAGGAAAGCACTTAGCAAAGCCCTGGAGTTTTTGGTATGTTTCTGGCCTAAAGTGACCCTACTCCAAATACCCACTTGTTTAAAGGTATTTTCGGAAACTACCTGGTTTCCAATGGGGAATGCCTCCTTGGTTAGTCAGGGGTGGTCGCCACATTCTTCTAAAACTTGTTCACTTTTAGCTCAACAAACCACACAAATAGGACACCCAAGCAACAAAAGTGATATTTCGCACTTGTTCAACCGCCGGGTTTTCCAGCTTCAAGGTTGTTGCCATGTGTCTATTTGGTTATTTGTGTGTTGCTTTACTTGTTTGTTATTGTATGCATTTATTTATTTGTTTGATTGGCTCTGTTGATATTTTTTATGGCGGCTGCGCAAAAACAGACCCAAAGGTTTCACCGCCACACCCCTGAACACCTTATATAAGGGGTGTTCATCCCGGTGTGGGGTGAGGGGTCAATGAACCACAACTACCCCCGTAACCTTCACATACCCGCCTTTTGTTTGGGCGTCATGTCAACCCTGTACCAAAAAGGAAAGTATTTTACCGTGGACAACCGGTTTTTTTCAACCATACCCTTCACAAAGCATTGGGATTTGAGTATTTGAAGCAAGGAGTAAGACTGAAGTGCCATATTTTGGGGGGTCTAGTCTGGAATTTGTGACACCGAATTTGGAAGCTATGGGGTTTCTTCACAGAATCGGCTCGTTCGTTTTTTTTTTTTTTTTTTTTTTTTTAATATTTCTAGTATTATTTCCTGGGGCAGCTTTCAGGAGATTCGGTGAGGGGAACTACTGTGGATGGACGGAATCCACTTCGCACCTTTCAGACACCCGGGTTTCTGATGATTCCCTAACGCAATTGGCCATCCGCTTACTACTTTGTGCGGCCAGACTAGCAAGTAGTAGTTACTCAGACCTATACCTGCATCCTCTGCTCCAAACACCCACTTTTGTTCGGGTATGTTTTGGAAAACTTGGTTTGCCATGGTAAATACGTCCTTTTTGCTAGAGGATTGACATCATACCAACTAGCAACGAGGGCATGTTGAGGTTACGAAGGTACCTGAACTTGTCCCCTTGGAGCTATCTGTGCGAACTCCCAGCTGTGACCAGATTTGATGTTGTCCGAGGGGTTGGAGCCATTTTGCGAGAAGCCGGGCATTCCGACCCCGGGCTCGTTGCTCTTCTTTTGAGGGAAAATAATGATCTCTTCTCTAGCAAGGGGTTGACAAATCATAGCCTATCATCCCCACTCAAATGGGTTGAAATGAGTGTGTCTTTTCCCGAGCTGGTACCCTCGTTTTTGGCAGCTTCAAAGGGAAACCAGAAGGGTCTTAAACCACACCCCAAAGACGGATCGGGAAGTTGATCCGACATAGCCCACTTTGTTGAGCTATGATAGGGTATGATGTCAAGCCCGTCAAGCCTTTACTTACTGCACCCTAAACCCCGGTCATTCAAAAAATACCCTTACACAAACCACGGGTATTTGGAGCTTTCGGGGGTGCCAAACCATTCCCTCCCTATGAAAACTCCAAAGGTTCCGATTGGCTCTTGGCTTGCTTCCAAGTCTCGAGAAATTGTTTGTTTCTTGGCTGGAATTAGGACCCAGCCAAACAATATCTTTCTTGCCTGGTTGGTGGAAAACAAAGGGACCCCAAAAAAGCAAAAAAGCAAAAAGGGGAGCTAATTCTGGGGAAGGTTTGGATCTTCGGCCATGGTAAGTGGCTAACCCAGAGAGAACAGCTCGGTCCTCCAGATTTGAGAGGTTAGAATAAGGGTACCATGTCTTTTTTCTGTAGTCTACTTTAGTACGGGAACCCTTTCTCAAAAAAGTGTAAAAAAAAAAAAAAGCACTACTGGGGGACCTGGACAGGGTTAACCCCACTTGAGGGGACTTGTAGGTCCCAACAGCTTACTAAATTTAGCCGAACATCTAAGTAGGGAGTGGCTTCCCATTTGTCAAGAACCAGGGGTTGATTTACCCCCAGATTCCTGTGACTTCATCACCTTGCAGGGATTCAATTAGAAATCAAACGCGTTCCACAACCATGTTTTGGACTCAAATGAAACTTGGCCCATCTAGGGTACACGCAAAAAAGTTTGTGTTGATTCTGTTTCATGTTGCGTCTACCCTAAAACTGACTTGCCCAGACCCAGAAGCAAAGGTTGCTCTTTTGATCACGGAATCCAAAGGGTCAAATAGAGGCAATTTGCTTGGGTTGCAGGTGAGAAAGCTTACCTAGGGGTTAGAATAAGGGTACCCAACTTTTTCAGGACGTCTATTTTAGTAGGGAAATTTCCCAACCTGAAAAGGGGTGAGAGGTCGGGCACCTAGCTGGGGGACCTAGCTACCATCGTCTTGGAGGAGCCCCTGAGCCCCTCGAAACACTCGTCGCTGGCTCCTGGGGGATGGTGTCTGCGTCATCTGGGCTGCGCTCATCCTCCAATGTCGCTTGCCTGAGTGCGATTCTCGATAGGAAGTGGATCCGCCACTTAGGTCCCTGTGGCCCCTGTGGACGGTTGCGAAATCCGCGAAACCTCGCACCACGACAGGACACCATGGGAAAGAACCATAATTATATAAGGCTTGTTGATATTAGCGCTGGGGAATCACCAATGATTTCTTCGGTGCGAAATGGAGTTCGTCCATCCACAGTATTAACAAGGCTCATCTCACTTAGGCGGGGGCTTACGATCTAGTAACTTGGCCGAACATCCAAGTACCCCGGCCGCTCCACCTTTTTCCCTCAAGTGCTGAAGCTGTTTGTCCAATGGGTGCTTCTCAATGGGATACAATAGTTGGTTTGATGGTTCCCTGTTGGTTTTCCACAAAACCAAAAAGTGTCTCAGTGGCGAGAACGATTCCCTTGAGAAAGCAACGGAAGATGACTTCTTGCTCACCTGGGGGCACCAGTCATGACCACTGTGTCGGCCTTGAACATCCAGAAGCGCAACAACTGGGTTTGCCGTTTTTCTCGGGGAAGGTCCAAAGGATTGGTGTTCTTCTGTCTTTGCTCATGAAAACCACAAAAAGAAGAGTACCAACTCCCAACAAAAACGTCCGCACCCAACCAAAGTTTCCGGTGTAACGCATTGAGGTCATGAAAGGCCAAGGTGCGGACGGACTTGGGCCTCCTTCAGCCAGGGTTCCTTTCCTCTATCAAACTGGCTGTGGGTCAAAAATAGGGTAACCCCCAAATGGGTTGCCCTGGCAAATTTGCCAGCAAGGTGGTCCATATCTTGGTGGCTTAATTTTGACCCATACCCAACTCTTTCAGAGAAAGCCTTATTCGTTGCCGGCTGACCAAAAACTGAATCACGGCAAACTTTCGAGAATTACCGAGATGGGACAGTCTTCCCATTTCGCCCAAGCGGCTGCAAATGGGCCATGTTGTAGTAGTGCGACTGCCTGGCCAGCGTGGCGACTGCAGGTTCAACTTGACCAAACCCAACCCTGACCTGTTACTTGGCCACCTGTCCAGCAACCCCCACAAAGACTGGTTGCAAGAACCCTTCTTTGTCACCACTGGGTAAACCCTGCAGTCATGAAGGATGACGGCGGTCTCGCCCGGCCTTGCCATGAGCTCTTCATGGGTGCCCTGCTCCAGACAGGTTCCGTCTTTCAGCATGTAGATGACCTGAGCTCCAGAAAGCCCCCGCCCAGTTGTCCCAGCAACTAAAATGGAACTTGGTGTTGGGCGGTGCTAAACGGCACTGGGCTCCGTGTGAGCCACTGGGAAATAAATGTGCCTTTCTGACAGGTTGAACTTACATCGTTAGATTCCACGCGCGTTTGGTCGTGCTTGCTACTGAGTTCAATCTGTCTGTGTGTTCTCAAACTTTGCGGTGGCGACGGGGAGGCTGGCTGTGGTCTTAGCTGCCATGTGTCGTCGCCCACCGAGAGATCGTCACTACGCAATGTTCAACGCTCCAAGCCGGTGCTTGGCAACCACACCGACCCGGAAATTTCGAATACTTTGGAGGAGTCCCCAAGTTCTATGACCACCGCCGCAAACAAGATTGACACCAAGGAAAGCCTTAGGGAGCTCGCTGGGCTCGCTGCTGTTTAGGCAATCAAACGCTGCAAATGCTCGGGAAACAAACTAGGTCCTCCAGTAGAGAGGTTAGAATAAGGGTACCCTTTCTTCCGTAGTCTATTCTAGTAAGGGAACCCTCCCCCAAAAAAAACTTTTAAAAAAAAAAAAAAACACTGCTGGGGTACAAACTTGACCCCCTGCACTGGAATCAAGGGCATGAGGGACTGCTGAATGCCTGGGGAGCCTGGGGAGTTTTTCACTTTGGAGGTCCCGAAACGAACAGCAGGGAATGGGTTCTCCGAAAACAACCTCGCTTTGGCCGGTTCATCGCCAAGCTTGACGGTTCAAATGAGCAGCCCTGATACAGTGGTTGAAAGCTTGCATAGCCCTCACAGCAGCCCCAGTGAAATGACGACTGTAGGCATCCGTCTTCTAGTAGCCAACGCTCGAGAAAGGGAAGACAAAGAGAAAAGTGAGAGACAGAAACAGAGAGAGAGAGAGAGCGAGAGAGACAGAGACAGAGACAGAGAAGAATTGGAGTCCGATTTTGGGGTTTGCCACAAAATTGTAGCCGAAGTTTGAAGATATACCTGGACCCTCAAACTACCCTGGAGCAAGGATTGAATGCACCAACCAGAACCGTTGGTTGTACGACGCTATTTCAAGGGTACTTTGAGGGTCCAGGTGCTCACTTCCTGAGATTTGATTGTTTCTTTCGCAACTGAAATGGTCCAAACCCAAAATAATGTGTTCAAGTCCAAGACCTCAGGGAGCAAGGATAAACTCTATACCCTCCCTTCCACCAACATAGCACCTGTGGGAACACCTGGAATATCATGTTGGGAGTGAGGGTAATTCACTTGCCCCTTTAAGAACCCAGGATAAACAGGTGCACCTTGCTGGGGAGCTCGCACGAGAGTAACACCAAACTGCCCCGCTGTTTCTTTTTTTTTTGGGGGGGGGAGGGTATGTCGTGCAAGAAACTGTTAAAAAGCAAGCGTGGCGAAAAAATCGCACTCCCTGCCAACCACGTGTAAAACTCGCACTCTGCGAATCTTTGGCTAAATCTTACCCCTTAAAACTCCCAACTTCCTGGGGAAGTTCATCTTTTACAGACATATAGCCCATGTTACCCCCAAAAAGTTGAGAAAAGTTGTGTTTTTAAGAGGTAAGAAATGAATTTTGAACCTTCGCTGAGCGGTTTCAGGGGTCCAACCTTGAAAGGGTTGGAGAAATACAGGACCATATACCTGAAATGGCCCCCCAAACCACCCTAAATCAGGCGTCCTCCTGTAGATTTCCCCAAATTTTCCTGAAAACCCAACCCTTTGACCACCACCCTAAACCAGGGCGTCGTCCTGTCGAATACCTGAAAACCCAACCCCTTTGCAGAAACCCGGAAAAAAAAGAAAAAAACGAACCGGGCCGCCGGAAATAACTTCCTCGGGCCCCGCACGTCCGAGGCCATGATGGAGGTCAGCCTGGAGGCGCTAAAACCCCACGGGAACCCCGCCCGGCGCCCGGCAGAAAGCGGCGAAAAAAAAAAAAAAAAAAAAAAAAAAAAAAAAAAAAAAAAAAAAAAAACGCAGGGGGGCACAGCCCGTGGGGGCGTGGACTTTTCTCGTTTCGCCTAAGGGGAAAATAAGACAAACACGTGTCCAGTGGTGAAAGATCGATAGATCGATCCCTTGACAGTCGGAAAAAATGCAAACGTAAAACATGTGCAGTGGTGAAATCGATTCCCTTTAAAACCAACAGGGGACAATAACAAATATTTACCAATGTAAATCGTTGAGGTGGGTCTTTGTGGAGAGAGATGACTTCATGGGGCCCTTCTCTCCCAACAACCCTCTGGGGGGGGAGGGGGCTGCTTTTCTGTGCGCCGTCTTGGAAAGCCGAAGTCTCTGGGAGCTGCTGCTTCTTTGGTTCCGGACCACCTCCAAATCACAAATTCACCCAGCGGTATGGTGAACTGGAGTTCCGTCACAAACGGCCCGCCACGTCCGACGATGTTATTTTTATTGTTTATTTTTCTCCATGGGGCATCCGAGGCAAGCGCAACGTGTCTGATGATTCAGACCCTTGAAGATACGCTTTGAATGTAGGTTCTATTGCAACTAGCTAGTGGTTTAAACACACCGTCAAACCTCCCTTAAACATTGGTGATTGCCGTAACATTGCAGGGTGAATTCCATCTGTTTAAGGCTAGCTTGCGGGTCTAGGTGGCATATATGCAGCTAGCCCCAGGCAGCTGAAGACAGCGACCCAGCTGCTCATGGCTTCACTGCTTGTGTGTGTGTGTGCGCACGCGTTGTTTTTGTTTGATTGGTTTGTCGTACTTTTGTTGCTTGCTTGCTAGCTTGCTTGCTTGTTTGCTTTGTTTGTTTGCTTGCTTGTGTTGATTGTTTGTTGGTTGGTTTGCTTGCTTGCTTATTTGCTTGGCCTTGACTGGTCGCGTGAATGCTCCTACAAAACTTGCAGGTTACCCAGCCGTCAACCACAAAAGGCGTGGCCCAGCCAACCAGCCAAGCAACCAAGCCAACCAACCAATCAAAACACGCCAACAAGCAACACGAAACAACACAAACAAACAAAAACAACCAACCATGCAACAACAAACCAACCAGAACAGCAGAAACAAACCGTAACAAAAAAACAACGAAACACCAAACAAACACACAAACAAACAATCAAACATGGGTTGAGCCATTTCGCGATGGCTCAAAGCCCCAAAGATGCCAAAGATGGGCTGAAACGGCTGGGTAACCACCCCAATAACGGCTGGTTAATGCAAATGAAACGGGTGACTTTCCGAGTGGGTTATAACCTAGCTACCAAAAACCGAAACAATCTTGGCCGAACACTTAAGTGGACTTCTCACCAAAAGATGAGCAATTTATCGGCGTTCCACGCATCCAAGCAGTGACCCCTTACACAAGGCCCAAAGAATATGCGAGATCCGGCAAACAAAAGGAGCCCGCAGCCAGCGCCCAAATCGCTCTCTCGCTCGGCCTGTGGGCGATGGAGATGCTGGTGATGCTCAGGGATTCGTTCTCGTTCAACGAGTCCAAGGTCTCTTGCACCATCCGCTCTGACTCATTGTCCAGGGCGGAGGTGGCCTTGCCGCGAGACGAAAAAAACAACAACGGCAAGGCGCCAATCTTTCGTGGCTCTGGATGTCGTTTGTTTTCATTTGTTTGCTGTCCCATGTCCTAAAGCCGAAGATGTTTAAGCTGGTTTTTCAGATCATCCATGCATTCTGGTCCTTTTGGGGTTGAACTTGCTCAAGTTGTGGTTGAGAGTGCAATGGCGTGTTGGTGTGCGGACTTCTAGTGACCCGAGGATGACCCTTTGAAGCCTAACCCCATCTGAAGATGAAAGGGAACATTGGATATGGCCACTGGTCCCTTCTTGGAGCAAGGCACACCTTGATCGCTGCCTTTTTGACGGGAAACAAGACGAACACCGTTGGCTTTCCTTCTCTTTCATTCTCTTTTTTTCGGGGGGGGAGCCTCCACAAAGACGAGCTGGACTGGGCGAAACTGGGCGCAACACGGGTTTGCACCCACCGGCTGCAGCTCGCTTCTTTGAGCCGCGCTGGTGGCTTTCTCAGCCAAAAAACGGGCGCCGAATGGGACCTGGGGCGCATCCAGCACCCAAAGCACTTCTCAAGCCGTCCTGGACCCCCTTTTTTCTGCCTGGAGGTGCGGGACCCATTCCAAGAGGAACGTGGAGGGCTGTTGTTATTCCTTCCTGGACCCTGAAAGGACCGATTCCTCTTTTCTGCCTTTGTACCCCCTTTTGTTGGGGTCAAAGGCAAAAAAAAAGGGGGTGCTTTGGGGGTCCAGGTTGGCATGAACCTCCTCTGTTGCAACCCGATACAAGTGAATACCGTAAGGCTCCGATCGACGGAATTTGAAGCTCCGATCGGACCCTTTAGGGTCTCACTTCCTGAGCGTATTGACCAGTAAAGGAAATTAAACTGATTGAATCTACCACCAAAATGGCCACCAACCCCACCAAAAAGGCGACGCTTAAGTGCGATTTTTCGGGTTCTCAAATCGGAAGGCGGGGAGAAGCCGAAACCAAACCGCCGAGTGCTTCAAGAGGTGCGCTCTTCGCTCACCTCTTCGCGCGCGCGGCCTCGTCCAAAAGGAGCAGCTGGGGCTGCTTGGCCAAGGCGCGGGCGATGGCGACCTCGGGGTATTTTTGGCTGTCGCCAATTTGGTCCTCCATTGGCTTCTTCGCCCCTGGAACGCCCCCTATGAGAACCTACCTGGATCGCCAGTTGCGATCGCTTTTTTCCATGAACAAAACCAACAATAGTGACTGAAAAAAGCAGCGACTTGGCTATCTAGGTACTTCCAGGAGTGAAGGCGTTTCCCTTTAGAACCAACCAGGGAAAAGGGCAAGTATTCTTGAGCAAATAGAAGCTGTGGGCACACCGAACCTCACGTATTCAGATCCTGCTGAACGCACTTTTAAACACCTAGAACGTTCCAGGCGAGAATAAACCCTGAGGACCTTTACAAAGTGAACCAAGCAGGGAAGAACAACAGCCCTCCTGCACGTTCCTCTTGGAATGGGTCCCGCACCTCCATGCCAGGCGGCCCGTCCGCTTGAACCGGGCTAAACGTTTGCCCATCCGAATCCATAGCTCGGGAAAACAGACTTGCGGTGAGATGGGGGGAAGCGGGGATGTAAAGGAAACCGTGTCTGGAAATTACCCGAAAAATATGCCCACATCCTTGAGTCGAAGGGGCCAGTTGCAAGGCAACTCGCCTATGTCAGACTGACATAGCTTCACACGCGGTCTTTGGACTAGGTCAGGGTGCTTGTGGGCCCTAAGTACCCATACCAGACTGCGGCAAGAGATCCCTGAGTCTCAGACAAGTCCATATTCATAGCGTCTATAGATAAATACCTACTTGTTGTTTTAAATAGTGTATATATCAAATACCTATATAGAGAGATACACATGAAAATATAAGATACAGAAAAAAGCAGATAGCTATATATATATATTTATATGCGCTTTTTGTTTACATACTTTGCCCCTTCCCCCACAACCTCTCAGCGCGCGGCCCTCTGCCTCTGGCCGCCAGACAAAAGGCCGCCTGGCGGCCAAAAGGCTGCGGCGCAGTGATTAAAACCAGGTGTTTTTCGCCTAGGTCCTCCAGTAGAGAGGATAGAATAAGTTGGTACCCTTTTCTCAGTTGCCCAAAGGACCTGGAAATAAAAGGTTAACCTTTTGGGACCATGACAAAAAATGGACCAAACCGAGAAAACCAAAAGGTTGAAAGGTCGATTCGCTTTGGGCAACTGAGTTTTCTCTGCAGCCGATTTTAGTAGGGGAACCCTCCCAACCAAAAAAGGGTGAGAAAGGGCACCGATCGCTGGGGGACCTAGTTCTCGGAACTGTGATTCACCGTCAGAAGGCAAAACTGGAATCAAGGGACCCCTGCACAAGAAAAACACCAGGAAACCAACAACTTTTTCGGGGGCCCCTCAAAAAGACACAGCCATATAAGGACATAACAATTACAACATCATTTCCCCTGCCAGCATGAAGCAATTTGGCTTTAGATTACCCAACCCTCCTGTCCATGATTCGTCTAAGAAGGTTTCCACACCCCTCCCCCAGTTTTCCCTATGATGCGCGGAATTTGAGTTTTTTCCGCCTTCCCCCCCCCCCCCCTGATTGTTTTTCTTCGAAGTATTCCTTTCAAAACCACCAACAACGGGGTACCAACTCGCACAAAGACCGGAAAATCGGCCCGTTCCGTTCCGCGCTTCGCCTCCCATGCCGACGAAGGTGTTCAGCTGCTCCGGCAACATTTGCCTCGGGCGTCGAAGACCAAACCGAAAAGGCCTGACCCCCAAAGGACCCCTTTTTTCTGCCTTTGACCCAAGAAAAAGGGGTACAAAGGCAGAAAAAAGGGGGTCCTTTGGGGGTCCAGGGGGTTCTTGAGAACAAACTTCGCTCCAGAAACATGTAATTGCTTCACAACAAGTTGTCTGAGATGCACAACGGAATTGGAAGTGCAATTTTCCGACTCTCATGAAACATCTCTGACTGCGGTGCCAGGTCAGGCACCCACACTTCCCCAAACAAGTGTACAGTCGAGGACATCAGGAGTGAGGGACGTGTCAACACCCAGCCGTGGTCAAAAGCCTGGTTTCTAGGAGAGGATCAGTCCAAAAATGGAAGGTATAACAAGGACTGCCTCTCAAAAGGGCGACCCCTCTAGAAACGCATCCATATATGTCAATCGGCTCCTATTTGAATTCTCGATGGATACCAAAAATGCGTGATCGGGATGCTACTTCCTGAGTGGATTGGTCAAAGACGACCCAAACTGTGCACTTACCGCCATAATTGTCTTCCCAAACAGTCTAAAGTCCGAAAAATAACCCAGGAAGTGAGTGCAGTCCCAAACGGAACCCGGGAAGTGACAGGGGAATTATCAGAAACCAGGGGTTTCTGATTCCGGTGGTATCGTCCACCCACAGTATGGTAGACATATCCACCGTACCGCCTCTTAAACCTTGGTTGACGTTGGAAGGGGAACATTTTTTAAATCTTAGCAGTTCAGCGGATTTGGATTTCAACCACTAAACCACAAGAAGCAACTATGTAAAAAACTGTTTCCCAACAACAACCATGTCTGAGACAATAATGCGAATACCCGCATACTGAAGGGACATATCCACCGCACAGCCTCTTAAAAGCCCCCTTCTTCTGAACCCATTTCCCACGTCCAGGCTGCAGGGTGTCGTAGATCTGCGCCTGCTTTGCCGCCTGCATCGACGTGTCTGAGCCAACCACTTAAGGGACGATCGGGTACGTCATGCAAGTGGTACTAGCCATGGTCATAACCCACACTTTGCCGCCTGCATCGATGTGTCAACCACTTAAAGGGGCAATCATAACCCAAAATCCATCTCCGAAGTGGGTTAGAAAGCCTGGTTGCTGACCGCTTGCTAAGTTCCCTGCCCCTTTTAAGTAGCCCCTTGAAGCAAGTTCCTTATAAGCACCTGAAAAACCCCGCCTCACTTGCCCAAAAACCAGAACAATGAATCCCTTTTTAGTACGGGGTTGATATGACTAATAAAGTCGGTATTTGAGTACGGGGTATATGTTGATTCTGTTTCATAATTAGTGCATCCTAAACTGAAAAGAACAAATGTGGAGGAGACCCCAGTCAACAGTTGCACTCCCACAAACTAACATGAAACCCAAACAGCCGTCCTTTTTTAGAGCAACCTTTTGGGGACCACCTTTTTGGGTTCTTTCCCTTGATTTGCAGAAGGGGAAATGCACTTGGGTGTTTGGCCCAAGTTGACAAGTTGTTGGTAACCTAGGCGGGCAACCACCTATAAGTCCCCTTAAATGGGTTAAGCCTGTTATTACCTGTTATTACTGTGTTATAACCCAAGTGGCTAACCATTTACTTGGCCGAACATCCAAGAAGCAAATAATGTTCCGCTTTTTGCAGCCCCCTAATAAACATGAACACGGGCATTTCAAAAAACAAAACAAAAAAAGGCCAACAACAGTGAAGTTGGAACCCTAGCCTAAAGCGGCCATCGCTCGAAGCCGCGAAGCCCTGCGCCAGCGATCTCTGCGCCTCGATGGCCTGCTCATCGGTGATGGACTCATCACCCATCTTCAGGTTTTTCATCGCCTCTGGGTTTGGTGGTTTGGGTTTCATGCTAATTTGTGGGAGTGTAACGGTTGACTGGGGTCTCCGACACATACTTTCTTTTATGTGTTAGGAGACACTGGTTTATGAAACAGAAACATATACCCCCCCCCTACTCCAAATACCCACATGTTTAAGGGTATCATAGCGTCTCACTTCTTGCAGGTTGTTGGGACATACAATGTCTGAAGATCCAATTCACTTAGCCACAGGTCCTTTTGGAGCTCCTGGTAGCTCCCAATTGGATTTCCCACTACTCTCCAAGAATGGGATTTGGCCCCGAGCTTGAACATCTTCTCAATTTTCTGTCTCCCCCTTTTGCCGAAAACCAGGCTTTTCCCAACATACCCTGAAAAAGCAGGTTATTTGGAGCTTTGGAGGGGGCACCCCTCAAAAAATCCTCCTTCCACCCACCTCATCGGCGACAAACAAGTCCAGGAACTGTCTCCTTTTCCCACTCAACCGTGTTGTTTTTTGCAAAACCACCTAAAGTCCGGGAACTCCCCATTTTCAACCCCCACCAAAAACTGGCCATCCCCAGCCCTTCCAAAAAAGCCAACGACTTCTTCCGGCTCCCCGAGCTAACCCAAACGCCGGGCTTCCCCCGTCTCCGAGGCGCGGAGGTGGCGAAGAGCACGGGCTCCTGGCCCACGAAGCCGATGAGCTTCCGCCAGTTCTGCGACCGAAACCGAAACCGAAGCCGACAGCTCGGAGGCTCGGAGCGGCCAAGTGCTTAGCCACTTGGGTTACACAGAAATCTCCGGGGTACCCCCCACATTCACGGGAAAGACTTATAAGTGGGTTGTAGCCGAGGTTAAAATATGCCCCCACATTCACTTATAAGTGGGTTGTGCCCCCCCCCCTCCCCCCCCCCCAAAAAAAAAAAAAACATGATCAACATTGCCGAACACCCAAGTGGGACATGGGCCGGGGAAGCGGAGTTCTTCTCCGGAGGTTGTTGTCTTCGGTGGGGGGGGGGTAAGCAAAGGAAAGCCAAAAGCAAAACCACACGTGTGTGTGTGTGTGTGTGTGTGTGTGTGTGTGTGTGTGTGTGTGTGTGTGTGTGTGTGTGTGTGTGTGTGTGTGTGTGTGTGTGTGTGTGTGTGTGTGTGTGTGTGTGTGTGTGTGTGTGTGTGTGTGTGTGTGTGTGTGTGTGTGTGTGTGTGTGTGTGTGTGTGTGTGTGTGTGTGTGTGTGTGTGTGTGTGTGTGTGTGTGTGTGTGTGTGTGTGTGTGTGTGTGTGTGTGTGTGTGTGTGTGTGTGTGTGTGTGTGTGTGTGTGTGTGTGTGTGTGTGTGTGTGTGTGTGTGTGTGTGTGTGTGTGTGTGTGTGTGTGTGTGTGTGTGTGTGTGTGTGTGTGTGTGTGTGTGTGTGTGTGTGTGTGTGTGTGTGTGTGTGTGTGTGTGTGTGTTTGTCCGTGTTTTGGAGTTGGTACCTGCTTTGTGTGGGTTGAAAGGGGAGGACAAACCCACGTGGAGTTTGGGCCTGCCCCCTCCAAATGCCCGCCTGTTTCGGAGGGTATCATGTCAACCCTGCAGCTAAAAAGGAGGTTCTGAACGTGGGAGGAGGGCCTTGACCAGTTCCTTTGGTTACCTACCGCATGCTGGGCTGTCCTCAAATCCACGGCTGAATGTTCACGTCTTGGTGTTTGTCACATGGTTTTCCACCACTAAACCCTGAAAACCCAAAATCCTACGGAACCGGACGGATGGGAACCGCCACGTACACATGGGAGTTAAAAGTTGGCCAACTCAACACGCGGCAGCGAAGGCCGGTTGAGTTGGGAACGATTGCTCCAGGCCGTCTGCAGCCAGAAGCCTTAGAGGTGCAACCCCCGTGAGGAGGGTTATAAGTGGCACTGGGGGTTGCTTACATATCAAGAACAATTATGACCTACTAAGTAGGCTGAACAGCCACTTTAAGGGGCGATCGGGCACTTTGTAAGTGGCTTGCGAGCCTGGTGAAATAACCCACATAGGAGACGTAGAACCAGTCACCTGCGCCTACAAGCAAGCATGATCGGGCCCCAAGACATTTCTCATTTCTCGGCCGAGCGCAGGTCTCGCCCGCCTTGACGTGCAGAAGCGACAGCGGAACGCCGTTGATGAGGATCTCACCTGGACGAAAGGAAGTTCGCTGGAAGGATAGCAGCGGACAAAATGCTCTGCTTTCCCAAAGAACATATCGGAAGATTAGATGCTCCCCCAGGCTTTTGTGCGTACTTTGGGTGTGGCCGTTCCAAAATAGGAATTTCCTGGTTGTTCCAAACACCATGCATGAGTTGGCCCCTCATGACTCATGGTGGTGTCAAAAACAAGGATTTGAACCCCACGTGGTCTCCGAAGACCAAGAAACCTTGAAAACGGACAAGGATCTACCATGATTTACGTAGAAGAAGAAGGCATCCCCCTGAACAAAAACTTCATGGGTGAAGTCGCGCGAACCCCCAAAATGTGTGGTCATTTACCCCCCCCCCAAAAAAAAAAAAACAAAAAAAAACACACAAAACACAAAAACGCAAAACACAGAGCTACGTAGCTAAAGCATGCGACGCACGACGCCTGCCGCATGCCGGCCTGACACGGGATCATAGAAGCGCTCCAACAGCTGGATCGTGGTGCTCTTACCTCGGAGGTGCTGGGTTTGGCAAAGGGGCCAACGGCAGTGGACATGTTGGGACACGTCTAAGGCCCCAATTCGATTGATTTATTCAAAGGGCCAAAGGGGGCCTGCATTAGAGGGTCATGAGAATAGGAAAAAATGCCAAGGAAAGGGCTTGCTTGCTGTTGATCCCTCTGCAAACAAATACTGCTTGATGATTTGTTTTGTGGGTTTAATGGAAACCCCTTTGATTCTGATATGCTCACTTCCTGAGTGGATTGGCAAACAAAAACAATAAACAACTTCTTATTCACAACTAAAATGGTCCAAACTCACAAAAAGTGTACCTAGGTCCTCCAGTAGAGAGGTTAGAAGAAGGGTACCCTTTCTATTTTCGTAGGGGAACCCTCCCCCAAAAAAGGGTGAGAAAGGGCACTACGGGAGTGGGGAAAAGGGCCCCCTCTGTTCATATATTCAGAAAAGGACGTCCTGATTTGGGTTTTGGCCCAACTCCTGTCTGCAGCCGAGCCCAACAAAAACTCGATAGATGCACATGGGGGATTTGCACCCCCTACAAGCTGCGTAGCGGCTCTTTTGTGGATAACAGAGAAGCCGGAGAAGAAAAGGGGGGAGAAGCCCTGAGGCGGGAGTGTTTTGAGCCACCCGGTGCTCTCGAAAAAGCGTTTGATCAAAAGAC
The DNA here is from genome assembly GCA_963377175.1 of Effrenium voratum. NCBI lineage: Eukaryota > Dinophyceae > Suessiales > Symbiodiniaceae > Effrenium > Effrenium voratum. The sequence goes on from CAUJNA010000779.1 coordinate 2,318,380, forward strand.
CTGTCAAAAAGGGTGAGTGTTTAGGCCCATGGGTGGTGCCGAACAAGGCGCCGCAGCCACTCTCCCCCACAAAGGCGATCTTCTGGCCCCGCTCCACGCGGAAGCTGAAGTTGTTCAGCACCAGGCGCTCCGGGCGCATGGGGTACCTCTGCTCATTGGTTTTGAGGACGTGGCTCAGGTGAACCTCCGTCTCCACTAACCAAGTGGGCATTCACCGAAAAACAATCAAGAATCTCTCCAATCTAGGGTGCCGATTCCTCCAGTCAGCCCATTGGATTGATTGATTGATTGATTGATTGATTGATTGATTGATTGATTGATTGATTGATTGATTGATTGATTGATTGATTGATTGATTGATTGATTGATTGATTGATTGATTGATTGATTGTTGTTTGTTTGATTGTTTGTTTGTTTGTTTGTTTGTTTGTTTGTTTGTTTGTTTGTTTGTTTGTTTGTTTGTTTGTTTGTTTGTTTGTTTGTTTTGTTTGTCTCTTGGTATGTCGATATGTTGGTATGTTTACTTGTTCGGTTGTTTGTTTGTTTGGTTTGTTTGTTGGCTTGTTCACTTGTTTGTTTGCTTCCCTAAGGCTCATGACTTGGTTGCAAGGACCCCCCCCGCAAAAAGTGAGCTCTACTTTTTTGGGGTTGAGTGGAACACCCCCTGGTTTCCCAAAAGTTAAAAAGTCTAAAGATCCCTTGCCCAATAGTCAAGTAAGGCTCATGACCGGAGCCTCCAACGCAGGCCCCTCTTAGGGGCCCTCCAATGAAGAACCCGGGACCAATTCCTCAGAGGCCCGGAAAGAAAACAACCCATCAGGAGAGGGCCCAAAGATCATCGGGAGCCTTAGGGTTGCTCAGTTGTTTGTCTCTTGGCATGTTGGTAGGTGCGTATGTGTGTTTTGTTTGTTGGCTTGTTCATTTGTTTGTTTGTTGGTGTGATTGTCTGTTTCCTTGGTTAGTTTTGCTTAAGCCCCTTGCAAAAAACAAAGATATTCCCCATAGTGATTTTGATTCCCTTTAAAACCAACAAGGGAAGGTAACACATACGCGAGAAAATGGAAGGCTACCTCCGGAAGCGAACACCGACGGGGAGAGAAGCGCTGCAAAGGAAATCTGCAGCGAAACAAGGGGCAAGGCACAACGAGGGGTTGGTGCGGTTGGCTGGCTGCCTTGTGTGCTTGCGTTGTTGATTGCAGCCTGCAGAAAACCAGCGCCCCAAGGTTGTCTAAAGATCCAACCAATAGGCCTCTTCGTTTGAGGCTCCTTGGGTACGGGACCAAAAGGAAAACAACCATCCTGGACCCCCAAAGGACCCCTTTTGTCTGCCTTTGTACCCTTTTTTTTGGGTCAAAGGCAGAAAAAAAGGGGACCTTTCAGGGTCCAGGATTTTTGGGGTCATACGAAAAAGATGAAGAAAAAAAAGAAGAAACAAAACCTAGCCACTGCGAATCATCTCTCCGCCTGAAGCACACATCCTTGAACTCGATGGTCTCGAGATGCAACTCCTGCGCAAATCTGAGCGGATCACGGCATCTTTCAGCTTCCCTCGAACGAATTGGTGGTTTGGTTTCGTGGTTCGGGGGTTTAAGCCCCAAACCACCAACATTTCAGGCTGTGTTTCGTAGTTCGGACGTTGGGCTTAGGGCTCGCCCCCCATTTGGCTTCAAAAAAAGCTGGGGTTGAAGCCCCAAACCACAAATTTAGGGCTGCCTGATCAAGTCAGGGCAAGCGGAAACCAAGCCTTCCTCAAGCAGGGGAAGAAAAAACAAGTGGAATTCCCCCAACTCAGTTTGGGCCCAGTAAACCTGGACCCCCAAAGGACCATTTTTTTCTGCCTTTGCACCCCTTTTTTGGGTCAAAGGCAGAAAAAAGGAATCGGTCCTTTGGGGTCCCGGTAAAATGATCTCGAACTCATCATTCTACCCACGGCTCCTTTGGGGAATCCCGTTGCCGGAAGCTCACGGTGAGCGCGTTTTTCAGCGGCTCATCGGCTGATGTCAGGTGAGAATCAGAATCAAAACCGATCGGTGCAAAAAATAAAATGGTCTACCCAGAACCCATGTAAAGAATTTAACCCGGCGGTTGCACCCATTTATGGGTTGGGACTATGCCTTGCTCACCTTCATCTACCCGGGATTTTGAGGACGTGGCTCAGGTGAACCTCCGTCTCCACTTCCGAAGTGGGCATGCACCGAAAAACAATCAAGGCTCTCTCCAATCTAGGGTGCCGATTCCTCCAATCAGCCTATTGGTGAAACCACTTCACACCGGATCGGGGGCCTGTCCCCTAGAGGTTGGATTCAGACTACTTGTGGGAACTTGCCCCACCCCGACTTTGTCTTCTAGTAGAGGGGTTCTACTTATCTTGCCCGGCATCAACGGCTTCTGAGAACTTGCTTGCTGCAACGCCCCCTCCGCCAAAAACGAGTTCAACTTGTTGTGGGTCCATGTGGCTGTGGCTCAAAAAATGTACCCAAAATGGCCCCTAGGTAAATGGAGGCAAATGGAAACGAAGACCAACACCTGCTGCGTAGCCCTAGCTCTCAAATTTTGAGCCACACCCATGTGTTTAGACCAAAAAGAGATGCTCCGTCCAAAGATCCGTCACAGCTCCCATCCCAGGAATACAGTGGATGGTTGCGACATCCATGTCGCACCACTTGGAAACCATAACCCATTGTTTGTTGGAACAAAAAAAAAAAAAGGAGGCGAATCAGACACCAGGCAGGGTTTCTGATTCCGGTGCGGAATTTCAGGGCTGTGGGGAATGGAATCCACTTCTGTGATACAACGGAAAGGGCTTGTTCCAAAGACTCTTGTGTTCATAGAAAGGCGGATTCCCAAAAGTATCACCGAAGTGGTTGGAGAAACTCCGAGTGATCCCACAACCCTGTACGGAATGGATTTCGCAACCATCCACAAGGAGCTCGCTCCCAGCATCCCAGGTCTCCTCCTCCTCCACCTGCAGCTCCAGACTCTCGGGCTCGATGTCGTGGGCCTTGCAGTGGATCACCTGCCGAAACGGCAACGATCGCACCCAGCGAGGGATTCCAGGTCGAATAAAACGCGACGCTTGCGGTTGACCGACCCAGTGGTCTTCCATGGTGCTTTGTTGACTTAGGGCACCCCTTCCCCAAATAAAACGCCGAGCACATGGCCGATTGGGTCATGGTTCATGGTTGCTGTAACGACCCCCCAGCAAAAAAGTGAGTTTCACTTTTTGGGGGTAGAGTGGAAAACCCAACTTGATTTCAACCAAAAAGTTAAGCCTAAAGATTGGCATGTGTCCTTTTAGGGGAAAGAGATGGCCATTGTGGATGGAATAAAACCACCAGGTAAACCAGGGATCGCCATCTGTTTTTCGAGCAAAACAATCAAAAAGGACACCTATGGGCCCCGGCCCAAGGAACGTGACTTCTTTCGAAGGAGGCAGTTTGGCTGGAGAAAAACCAAGTGCCAACCGGGAAATCGACACAAAACATCCTCCCTGAAAGCAGGTTGCATTTGGGTTCTGAAAAGTACTAGGAGAAGTTTCCCTTTACAGTTAGTGATAGGGTGATCCCAGAAAAACACATCCCAACCTCCGCCTTAACAACTCCCACAACGTCTGTTGGCTCATTTTTTGGGGGGATGGTATTGCATCTACGCATGTTGCATGAGCAGTTGCATTCGTTGCGCCTGCAATATCGGTAAGCATGTTTGTAATGACGAGTTTCTCACGTGTCCCAGCAACTTGTTGTCTTGTCTGTTTCGGCTGATGGTGCCACAGGCCAGGTTGTTTGCCTCTTGAGGGAGACACTTGAGTCCCGACAGTGAATGGGAATGAATGGAGTGTAATGGAACGGAATGGAATGGAAAGGAAGGGAAAGGAATGGAATGGAATGGAATGACTGAATGACTGAGTGACTGAATGACTGAATGACTGAATGACTGAATGACTGAATGACTGACTGACTGACTGACTGACTGACTGACTGACTGACTGAATGAATGAATGAATGAATGAATGCAAGCATGCATGCATCATGCATGCAGGGTGGGTGGGTGGGTGGATGGATGGATGGATGGATGGATGGATGAATGGATGAATGGATGAAGGGATGAAGGGATGAATGGATGAATGGATGAATGGATGAATGGATGAATGGATGGATGGATGAATGGATGAATTAATGAATGGTACACGCATGGATGGCTATACTTCAATTAACTCTTGGACTACCCTCAGGCCACTCACGTACCCCACCGGGTCCGCAATATAACTTTCAGAGTCTCCAACACATGGGTTGTTTTTGTTTTTTTGAGGAATTCAGCTTGGTGCTTCTTTTCTTCGGCGGGGGATTGGTTCAAAGCTTGTTTTTGAGGATCCCCCGGCCCTTTTTTCTTGGTTGACGTTGGAAGGGGAGCAACCATTTCAATTTTGGCAGTTAATAATCCACAATAAGAAATGCAAAATGCTTCCCAACAACTTTGACTCAGCTTTGCGTTTTTTGTTCGGTATTTGGTGAACGTGTTTCTGGGGATTTCGCCCCGTTGTTGACCCTCTACTAGAAAAAGGGGGTATTTACCATGAACAACCAGGTTCCCAAAAGTACCCTGAAAAAGCGGGTATTTTGAGTAGGGGGGATCCTTTCACTCGAACTCAGCGGACTTCCGAGCCGTCCGACGCCGTTTCGCCTCCTTCATGGACTTGGCGGACACGATGGCCCGCGCCATGGTGGGCGCGTGCCCGGAGAACATGCTGATGCCGGAGATGCCCACCTCGGCGAAAGGATCCACATATTTTTTCTTTTTTTTTTTTGGGGGGGGGGGGCTAGGAGGTCAACCCGTTCCTAGGAAAGGAGGGGTATCATGTCGACCCGGTACTAAAAAAGGATAGGATTTTACCATGGCATACTGTTGACCCATGAATAAACCCCTGGTACTCAAATAAAAACCACTGGGTTCAAGGTTCGAGGGGCGACTCAAAGGGGCAGGGAACCTAGTATAGCCTGCCCCCGAAAGCTCCACATACCCGGCTTATTCTTTTTTCATTTGGTAGGTCGACCCTCTACTAAAAAAGGTTTGGTTTTTACCATGCCAGAATGTTGAACCCGGAGTAAACCCCTGTTTATTTCATAGGGGGGTGTTCCCCTCCAAAAGTGCTGAATCCCTACTAAAACCAGGGACTCCACCATATTAATAAACAGGGGTTGATTCATCCGGGGTCAACATTAGTCCTGCTGTGGGTTGAGGACATCCATTTCGCACCACTTGAAATCCATTGTTCATTGGTATCTACAGGGGAATCATCAGAAACCAGGGTTTCTGATTCCGGTGGTGTGGGAAGCAAATGGATTTCGCAACCATCCACAAGAACCAGATAAGTTTTACACTCTCAGGCGAACAGAAGGCGTGAAAAGGGGTCACCAAGTGATCCACATTGGGGAGGGTAAGATGATCTTTGTCCAATGCTTCGCGGCCTGGGACTTGCATCGATCTGAGCCAGCCAGCTGGTGAAAAAACCTGCAGCGATCGACACCCCCTTTAAAAAAAAAAAGGCCGGTGATTCGAATCCCCACTCAAGTGATTTGAATCCCCACGAAAAGGCGGCACTCCTTTTTCTTCTTTTAATTCGGGGTGCCCATTAGACACTCTGTAGGGCCTCTTGCGGAAGCACAAGCTTACCCATGTCGGTGAAATAATCAACCTGACTTGTGGACACCCGCAGGATCCGGAATGAGGTGGTGATGCTTGTACGGACCCCAAAGATCTACCAACTTAAACCTTGGCTTCTGCCAACCAAAACTATCTGGCGGGTGAACTCACCTTTTTGTCTATGGTTAGCTTGAGGGCTCAGGTAGCCTTTAAGCGACCCCCTGAGCAAAAGAAAAGCCACGGCGCAATCAACGAGATCATCACCACAATCACTTTCCCGGACTGCTCCACGTCCTGTCGACTCGACGCTTTTGCGCCCCAAGCTTGAACACCCTGCAATTGTCAGGGCGACTCTGCCCGCCCCACTCAACCCAAAGCGCCGCTTCTCGCTCTATCCCAAATCCCGGAAGACTTGGACCCCCAAAGGCCAACATCATGAGCTCGCTCTTTCGCGATTTTTCGAATTACACCTGGCCAAAGCAGTCCGAACAGGTTGGCCTTCCCAAGAGTGGCCATGGACAACAAGAAAAAGCATGTTTGGATTGGTCGAGTTAAGGCGAACCCCCCCCCCCAAAAGAAAACAACCTAGTTTTAAGGCGCGTCTGAAAATCTTATGTTTATTTTTGTTGTGTTAAGAGTATGATTGGGTCTGGGTTGGGTTTTACCTGCAAGCCAGACTCAGCGGAACGATTTCCCAGCGGGTGCAACCCAAGGATGCAACACAAACACCCTGAGACAAAGTCGCTAACCAACAAGCTCATGCACAAAACGGAAGCAGGTTCAAATACGCACATTAGAACATGCATGCATGAACATGCGTTCGCAGATGTGGATGTGCTGCACTGATGTGCTTGTTGATCCCGCGCTTCACCTTTTTTTAATACCAAAGCTATTCATCCACCACGAAAATTATGAAGCCTTTATACAGTCGCTGTTTTCGTGCCCGTATACTACCATCTTAGGAACCTCCTTTTTTAACGATCCTTTGTTAGTCCAAGGGGGGTTGGGGTTTAACACTTGTTGGAGAGCTGGTACCCCTTCTTGGTTGGCTTTAAAGGTCGACACCAAAAAAGGCCACCCCTGACCAATTTGTTGGGTCCAAATTCGAAAAGAACACAGACATGGCTTTGAAGGTCCACACCAAAAAAGGACACCCCCGTCCCATTTTGGGGGCTCCAAATCCGAAAAAAATGGCACACGCCCGGCACCCTTCTCGAGGGTGTGCACTCCTCGCCCTTCAGCAGGTAGTGCCCGCCCAGCCACAGGCTCATGGCATACCTCGGAACCCCGAATCGATGGGGATATCCCCCGGAAGGGGGGGGCGAGGGCCATGGCCAGTCCGGGTGAGAATACAACTTGGTAATTCGAATCGGTTGGGGGGGGAAACAGGAGAAAAATGTCTCCAGGCCATGTGCTTGATCTACTTTATTATTATTATTATTATTATGATTATTATGATTATTATTATTGTTATTATTATTATTATTATTATTATTATTATTATTATTATTATTATTATTATTATTATTAATTATTATTATTATTATTATTATTATTATTATTATTATTATTATTATTATTATTATTATTATTATTATTATTATTATTATTATTATTATTATTATTATTATTATTATTATTATTATTATTATTATAATATATTTTTGAGTGGCTTCACAGATCCCAAACACATGTTGGTTCATTGAGCTTGGTTTTGACTTGACTTTTTTCATGGGCAAATTGCTTGATCTTGACTTCCAGTTACCCGTTGCCCCCCTAAAGGGGACCAGCAATGCAAGATGAAGCCTTTGCAACCTAGACTACTGGGCTGTCAAACTCATGCCCCTGCCAGCCGATTTGAACTTGTGGGTGAATTGGTTGATTTTGATGTTGATTTGATGTTCAATTAATAGATCCCAAACAATGTTGGTTTATGTGTATTTGGGGGTTCCCCCTGTTGAACAATTCGATTTGGGGTTCCCTGCTGCTATGTATTCGCCAATATTGGACCAAATATGGGGCACTCGGAAAGTAAACATGTTATGATGCTGTTTCACATTTAGTCCACTCTAGTATAATAAAAAGCTTTGGAGGAGACCCTAGTTTGGTTCTTCATTTCGACTTGGAGTTTCCAAACAGAGGTTGCTTGATTTCGACTTGGGGCTTCCGAACATCCGAAACAAACCTTGGAGTTTCAAAAAGCTTGGTCAGGGGATTCCCTTCCACAAACAATCGCCTACTCCAAATACCCCACTTTTTGGCACTTTTTGAAAAAAAACAATGGAACCGACATGTTGGTTGAGTTTGGTTCAGGGGTTCCCCATAGCAAGGCCAACAACGAGCGGAATGGTTGACGGCGGACGGGAAAAAGTTCCCAGCCCCGCAAAAGTTGAACGAACTTGCCATCAGCCAACTTTTGGGAAGGCTAGGGGATTGGGTCATTCCATTTCTCATGCCTATCGCACCAGCAAGTGAAACAACGCCAACTCAGTGAAACACCAACCTTCTCGGAACCTCCAACTACCCGTGCGGCTTTTGCATTTATTGACAAGCCCTCTTCGGTTTTCCAGGGTAGGTTCCTCCAGGGTCGACATCATAGCCTTAAAAAAAAAGGTAATTTGGAGTACCCCCTACACCCAATACCCACTTTTTTCAAGGTATCATGTCGACCCTCTGCTAAAAAAGGAGGTATTTGCCTTGGAAAGCCAGGTTTTCCCAAAAATACCAACTGAAAAAAGCGGGTATTTGGAGTAGGGGGTAGGGGGAATATTCACGAACTGATTGAGAAACCTAACAATCTAGATCCGGTCGGCTCGCTTCGGGTGGTGAGCCGTCTGGATTGAATGCCAGAAATTTCAAAAAAAATGGGTCCTGACGTCTGTTGGCCAATCTTGGGCGCGCTTAGCAAACATGTTCAGCGAAGCTGGCCCATTTTGTCTAGTCTACCTGGGTTACCCCGAACTTCTGGGCATTGAGTTCCAACTTCTTGTTCGCACCTGGACCCCCAAAGGACCCCTTTTCTCTACCCAAAAAAAGGGGTACAAAGGCAGAAAAAAGGGGTCCTTTGGGGGTCCAGGTAGTTTGGGGGGGTTCAGGTATATAGTTCTGAGCCCGGTTCCTGAGCATATCTTCCCGTTTGAAAAAAAGCCGCAGAAACCGCAGAATTCTTCGCTCGCTTCGAGCTCAAGGCGCAGCAGGGCGTAGATGAAGTTCAGACAGCCCCAGGCGAAGCCGATCTTCACTCCGGAGACTCGGTGCCACCCGATGCGCCGATGGATCGATCCGCAGCGCGCCGGAACAAGATACCCATTTCGGTGCGACTCGGTGCGACTTGCTTCTCTTCTTTTCTTTTTCTTTTTTTTGGGGGGGGGAGGAGGGATTGGATTCTATAATGATAAGATTTTGTTTCAAATATGTGAAGATTATGGTTTGTACTTTCGAAGATCAGAACCCCCCACCATGGGTGACTTTCCTGCGGGCTGCTCTTTGTAGCCCCAACAAGGGTACTTACCAAGTCCCAAAAGACACACTTAGTTGGTTTGCAGACCCGTGCCTTGGCGACAAAACCAGGGGGTTCAAATCCCCAAATCCAAACCCGCTACGAGCTCATCCCACATGGGCAATTCCTTGCCATCCCTTATACTACACAATCGATAGACCACACGCCCGAAAACCAACATAGACCATGTGAACAAAACGGCCAGGTTGATTCTACCGAGCATCTGTTCTTCAAGTTTATTCTCAGGATCTACTAGCTGGAGCTTTGCATAGGTGTTCGCAATGGCACACTCGCTGCTTGTCCCCTGCACCGGCCGGGCCTTGCCCGGCCGCCACGCTTTTGATCTGGAAGCTTCCGGATCCAGACCCCTTTTCGGGGCGAAGTGATATGCTGTGGAGTGCCGGTGGCAAGAGGCCTCCGCGCAGAGGTTCGAGGCTGCAAGTCTATTTCCGCGAGCAAAGTGAGCGCAAGAGGGCGGATTGAGCACCAAATGATTGAAGCAACCAATGGCCAATATAGGCAACAGGTTGGGTGAGGGATCTTGACAATGGGAGCAAACTAGGTGTATTCTTTGGAGGGTCTGAGCCCTCGACCCTGCCAAAGGGCTATACATAAGTCAACAAATCACCAAGAGAAGGGAAACAAACCTCAAACATGGCTCAAGCAGGTTGAAGCACCGTGCAGGGGGCCTGAAAAGGGGTGGGTTGGGCCTCTGACTTGTCCCAGTTCAAGCACCCAAGGGCAATCTGATCTGGGCGTTACCCTCCTCAGATCCCCAGCTAAAAGTATAACTTTCAGTAGGTTAAATGGAAGCTGCCATGGAAGCCCCCTCTGAACCAACTAAAACAACTAGAAACCTACTTTGAACTGGGCGATTCGCTGGTTCCGAACAGCAAAGAAATGAAAGTAGAATTTAAGGGGGTCGAATCATTTTGTCAGGGGGGGGGGGGGGGTCCTCAAAACATGACTTTTGGGGTGTTGAGACTCTGCTTCTTGCTGGGCCAACCTAGAAAGATACAACATATACATTTGCATCATCATACATATGCAATTGTAAAAAAAAAAAACGGTTTGCATAACAACTTTCCTTGGGTGCTGCATGTTTTCGGATTCTGATTGATAATGGCGTCTACCCTGAAATACATGGCTTTGGTTTGAAGACCCCTTTAAACGCCACAAGGAAATTGAATCGAAGGGTCACCGAGTTGCTTGCCCAAGATCTGGTAGACACTGGGTGAGGGAAATGCAGTGGAAAGCCTGCCCCAGATTCCGATGCAGATCCAGTCAACCTAAAACATATGTTTATACATATTTCTCCCTCGACACATTAATACACATCTACCTATATATATATATACATACGTATATGCTTGCCAAAATGTTCTTAAGCGGAGGTGGTGTAATTACATAACTTGCCTTGGTTCGCTCCCTTCTTCTCGGCTTTTTCTCCGTAGAAATCCAGAGGCCTAAGCTTGGCGTTGGAAGGGGAAGCAAAAAAAAAAAGCTGTTCAGTGGTTGGATTTCCACCACTAAACCACAACAAGCAAGAATATGTAAAATGTTTCCCAACAACAACCATGGTACTGGTTGAAACCATGTTTTGTTGGTGTTTATAGGGGAATCCTCCCTTCCAGGGTTTCTGATTCCGGAGGTGCGGCCTGGATTTCTTAACAGCCACCGGGGGACCCTCCGCTCCGGTCGAAAGAGCCGGTCGAAAAGCGCCGAGCAGCGCACGCCCTCGGAGCGGGCGGAGGTCAGCGCGGACTCGAAGCGGTGCAGCGTCTGCTTCTCGCCCCCGAAGGCCGCCACGGTGCCTTCGCTCACTTCCCAAGTTGACTGGCCCAAAAAAAGTCCTGGAACTTTTTTATATTTACCACTAAAATGGTCTTTCCAAAAAGTTTAAAGTCCACCAACTCAGGAAGTGAGTTCGCGGCTGCGGAAGGCACCGCGGGGGGCCACCGCGGCCCTAGGTGAATGGAAAGAAAGACCAAACCCTGCGTAACCCGAGCTCTTAAATTTTGAGCCACATATATATAACCACCATTATTTACCTAAGGATTTTCATCCAAATTGGGTCCTTGCCAGTCTTTTACTGGGGGCAAGGAACCTTGGGGATTGGAGGTGAGGGTTTCCTCGTGGGTCTCAATGGTATGGCCCCCTTCAAGTCAGTCAACCTCATGTGCTCAAATTGGAAAGCCCAGTAGGGCTCACCAACATAACTTTAGTACCAGCCTCTGATATGCGAGTGAAGTCCTTTAACGTTGAACCATGAGGATTTTTTTACATTGTTTCTATACCATATTATAACATCATCATAGTCAACATGTCCCGAATGGCACACCACTACTTGGCCCCGAGGCCCATGGGCAAAACCAAATTCCCCCTCTGAAAGCAACCAGAGCTTCCACTTGTCCGCGGTGCGTGAGGTGTTGCTTTGATGTCGAGAGGCATGATGGGATGCTGGATTTGCTTGGGGCGGAAGGTAAACGGACGTTTTCTGCTGGGCCTTAAAAGGTGAACGTGGACCATGAAGTGCCGGCAAGGAACGAGCCAACCCTGACCACGGAGATTTCCCCAAGCCCATGGGTCTGACGAAAATGGAGCAACGACAAGGTCAAAGGTCGATTCGCTTTCGAACGAATAAGCCATGGTCGAAACCTGTTTAGAGTCAGAATGATTGCTAAGGATCCTTACCAGCGGGACGTTTCTCTCAACCCCAGGCAAAGAAACCGGTCTTTGGACCATGGCACCTCTACTCCAAAAAAACGCTTTTTTGGGGTTAATTTGAATACGGGTACTTTTTTACTTTTTTTTTTTCTCGGTCGTCTGTTTACCCTCCCAACCAAGAAAGGGGATAGAAAAGGGCCCCTAGCACCTAGGCAGCAGTTGAGATTGAGGGAGTTTAAGCAACAAACCAGCTTTTTGCAAGGTAACTACCACCCACTTCCCCCCGCTTTTTTTGGATTTTAAAGCAACCAACCAGGCTTTTGCTAGGCCCAGAGGCTCCCGATTTAGGGCCTTCAAACCACCTGGTTTTGAGACCGGGTCCCAACTACCAATTCCCGGGGTGTGTAATGGGGTCGGGTCTTCCACTAGCCCCAGGAGCCTCTGGGTAGCAAAAAGGCGCGCTTTTTGCAGCCAATCAGCATCGAACAGACCCATTTTACGAAAAACGTGCCAACAGTGGAGTGGCCCTCGAAAAAAGTCGGAACTTGGGGGTTGACGACTCGGGAGATAACAAAATGCCACCCGAGGCACGGATGGCCATGAGCGCCTCCTCCGCCACACCGGACCTATCGACGAATCGAGCCGCGCGCGGACGAGCCATGGCGGTGAGGGGCTGAAGCAGGCCGCAAACGAGCCTGCGCATGTATTTTGCTTGTAGGTATACATACATACATACTCGCACAATATGTTTAAGGAGGTATATTCTGCGCTTACGTATGTATGTATGTATGTATGTATGTATGTATGTATGTATGTATGTATGTATGTATGTATGTATGTATGTATGTATGTATGTATGTATGTATGTATGTATGTATGTATGTATGTATGTATGTATGTATGTATGTATGTATGTATGTATGTATGTATGTATGTATGTACGTGTGTACGTATGTACGTAGTACGTACGTTCGTACGTACGTTGGTACGTACGTACGTACGTACGTACGTACGTGTGTATGTCTGTCTGTCTGTCTGTCTGTCTGTCTGTCTGTCTGTCTGTCTGTCTGTCTGTCTGTCTGTCTGTCTGTCTGTCTGTCTGTCTGTCTGTCTGTCTGTCTGTCTGTCTGTCTGTCTGTCTGTCTGTCTGTCTGTCTGTCTGTCTGTCTGTCTGTCTGTCTGTCTGTCTGTCTGTCTGTCTGTCTGTCTGTCTGTCTGTCTGTCTGTCTGTCTGTCTGTCTGTCTGTCTGTCTGTCTGTCTGTCTGTCTGTCTGTCTGTCTGTCTGTCTGTCTGTCTGTCTGTCTGTCTGTCTGTCTGTCTGTCTGTCTGTCTGTCTGTCTGTCTGTCTGTCTGTCTGTCTGTCTGTCTGTCTGTCTGTCTGTCTGTCTGTCTGTCTGTCTGTCTGTCTGTCTGTCTGTCTGTCTGTCTGTCTGTCTGTCTGTCTGTCTGTCTGTCTGTCTGTCTGTCTGTCTGTCTGCATGCATGCATGCATGCATGCATGCATGCATGCATGTATGTATGTATGTATGTACGGGCATATATGTATGTATACATATATGTGTACATGTGTATGTAGTTATGTTTGTATCTACTTACATGCCTACTTGCATGCCCATAAAATGACGTTATGTGCACATGTAGGAAAAAGCCTGCACAAAAGTTTATTGACCTTGATCTTCCTTTGAAACATTTAATTTGCTCATGACGGTTGTCCGGATCAAACTAGGGCCTGAATCACCACGAAAAAATGGCGGAGGCTGTATGCAAACGCCTTGGCTGAAAAAACAAACAAACAGAAACTGTGGGTTCTGTGACAATAGGATTTGCTTTGGACGAGGGAGTGAACATTAAAGCCACCAAACCAACAAACAAATAAATAAATAAATAAATAAAAAGTGGGTTTGTCTCAAAATTAGGTGGCCCTAAAAATGGATGGCTGTCCCTGTGCTCAAAAAACACCCCAGACTGGTACCATGAGACACCTCGTGAACCTTTGGGGCAGAGGGGCGCGCGGGCGAAGTCCGCTTGCTGCACCTCGAACTGGCGCGCCACCTCCTGACAGCTGTTCAGTTCCTTTCTAGGGGTAGCTTCCCCATTCTTTCCAGGCATCCTTCTTTCTAAAAAACCACCCGAAACCCTTGGGAAACAGCTGGTTTTTGAAAAGAACGATGGTTGAAAACACTGGGGAATCAACCCCTAGATCCTTTCCAACCCAAACGGTACGGTAGCACAAAATAAGCATTGAACAGAACCATTTTACTAAAAACGTGCCAACAGCAGTGGAGTGACGATTCGGGCTGCCAAACAACAAATGCGACTTCTTTTCAGAGGTCTGGAAAAAAAAGCATTGTCCCCCTTCCTATGCTCAGAGGGTCTGAAACGTTTTGTCCCCCCTTACATTGTTCTCCAGAGGCCTGGAAGGGAAAAAACGGTTTGGCCCCCTTCATATTCTTCTCAGAGGTCTGGAAGGGAAACACAATTGAAAAGCAATCTTGCTGGTGCTCAGGGAATGAGGGAATTGTCCCCACAAACCATCCCGTATGGTTTCCTTTGTTGCGGACTCCCAAAACGGTTCATTCCATTTCTCCTTCCCTAGCGCACTGATCGCCAGATCTATTTGGGCTTTCGAGTGAAAAACCTGGAGCCAACCACCCGCTTGGGGATGCGCATGGAACTCCATGGCCGATGCAACTCCCATGGCTGGATGGCACTGGACAAGATTGTAGGGGTTGATTCCTTTTCCATTCTTTTTGAACCATCTTTCTTTCAGCAGCCAGCTGTTTCCCCAATGTTTCGGGTGGTTTTGTAGAAAGGAGGTATCCCTAGAATGGCTGGATGGCTGGATGGCTTCTTCTCAGTTGCCCAGTTTGGAGCTGGACATCACCGTTGAGCACCTGTTGGGGTTATGACTAAAACTGGACCAAACTAAGAAGAAAAAAATGGTCCTTCAGTTAAGAGGATAGAATACGGGTACCCTTTTTGCCTGTGGTCTATTTTAGTAGGGGAACCCTCCCCCCAAAAAAGGGTAAAAGCGCACTACTGGGGGAGCCAAAAAAGATCTTCCCCACGCCTTGCCGAGGCGGTTCCCGGCCAGCACCAAGAAAGGCGCCACGCCGCACACGATGAGCGTGAGCTGCCAGCTGTTCACAAAAGCCTCGCTTGAAGGATCACAAAGCGTTGCTAGGGGTGTGGTGACTGGGGGTGTCGCCCCCCGAGTTTGATGACCACAAAGGGGTGATGCTGGGGTGTTGCTGGGGAGGGAAGGGGGCGTTCATTTAACCTCTCCGTGGTTGCTGGGGGTGTTGCTGGTGACTGCGAGCGAGCCAACGTGGGGAGGAGGACACCATGGTAAAACCTACCCTGTAACAAAAAACCCAATCCCCCCCTTAGGCTTAGGGTAGGTCCAAAAGGACCCCCCGTAAACCACCTCCCACTTTTTTGAGCCCACCTTTTTGTAGGGTAGGTCAATCCTTTACTTCAAAAGGACCCCCAGTAACCACCCACCTTAGGGTAGGTCAACTCCGTACTCCAAAAGCAAAAGGACCCCCTCTCACTTCTTTTGAGTTGGTATCGGGTCAAGCCTTCAGGAACTTGCCTTGGCAAACCAGGCTACCCTAAAAACAGCGGGTAGTTGGTATAGGGGGTAAAGGTAAGCGACCTAAGCTAAGAAGCAAGGAAACGTAATCCGCAATGTTGACCCGGATTTAAGTAGAACCTATCCGTTTTCTTAATAGGGGGGACCGCAGCGATCCGGATTCCCATTCATCGCTGTTGGACACCCCCCGATCACAATCAGCCAAAGATACTGCAGTGCTTTACCAGCGCTTCGCGTTGTTTGGTCTTACCACTTACTTGCCCTTGGACCTGGAAACAAAGGCGAACAGGTTGATGCCCATGTGCTTTGGGCCCAAGGGCTACTTGCTCCTTCATTTCAGTGCTTCTTGGCCCTGGGAAAAGATGCCGCATAGCGGTGGAACCTACTTGTGACTTTCTGACCAAGAAACAACACATCACCCCAACGAGAATCTGGCCTGAAACTAGTCCAAGGTTTGAAGCCTCCTCTAAGTTGAAAAAGCAAGTACGATCCGAGCCTTTTTTTCCTGGGTGGTGAACTTTGCTTTGGGTGGCTTCACCCCCACCAGGGCCACCATTCCCCCCTAGGCCTCCAGTAGAGAGGTTAGAATGAGGGTACCCCTTTTTTCTGTAGTCTATTTTAGGGGAACCGAATCTCCCCCAAAAAAAGGGGTTAACAAGGGAACCTAGCTGGGGGACCTAGCCCCAAAACCGCGCCGACCCGAACCGAACCTTCGCTTCTCGCTTTGCGCGTTCCGAGGCTCCACCACGATGCCGGACACGAATTGCCCAATGGAGGCGATGAGGTACCCCAGCGCTGCGGACTGGAAGATGTAGACGGACTCGGGAGTCAGGGCGATGAGTCGGCGAGTCAGAGCCACTTGTTTGGGCTCAAATACTCACTTGTTTAAGGGTATCATGTCAACCCTTTACTCAGACAAAAACAAAAAACATATTTTACCATGAACAAACGAGATTTTACCAAACAACATACCCTGAAAAAGTGACTGTTTGGAGCTTCCGGGGGTAAGAGCCACACCAGATAACCCATCTCCCCCCCAAAGAAAAAAACTGGGAGGCTTAAAGGTCGCTGGAGCTTTTGTAGGCACCGTTGTCTGTTCTTTTTATTATTAGTAGTATTATTATTATTATAATTATTATTAATGAGGTAGTTTCAGGGTTAAGTATTTGTTTAACAAGTTGTTGCCAACATAGCTAGGTCCTCCAGTAGAGATGTCAGAATAAGGATACCCTTTTTCTGTAGTCTATTTTAGGGGAACCGAATCTCCCCCCAAAAAAGGGGTAAAAAGCGCGCTGCTGGGGGACCTAGTGGTAGCCAAGTTCCGTTGGAGTGGTATGCCCAGCCTCCCCACGGCCCGAGCCGCCCTCCGTCGGGCAGTCGGAACCCCATCGAGACCCCTGAAACGACCCTGAAACATCATGGGATTACTTGGTTGCTGTTGACCAACCTGCAAAAGTTTCACCTGCTTTTGTTTATTTTGGTGGAAAATCCAACTTGATTTCAACCAAAAAGTTAAAGATCCGTTACCCAATAGCAGTCCAGAATAAGAATCCGGCATTGCCCCGGATTGGTCATGGGATGAATTCCCGTTTTCAAGCGAAGTCTGAGGGTTTCCCCGCCCGGCGCTCCAGACCGACCGCCGTACGCACGACTCTGGGCTTTCCGGCGGCGATCTCGCCCTCGAGCCGCGCGGCGAGTCCTGACGTGGCAAGTTTTTGGCCCCCAAAGGACCCCTTTTTTCTGCCTTTGACCCAAAAAAAATGTGAAAAAAGGGGTCCTTTGGGGGTCCAATTGAATTCGAGTGTTTCTTTACTGGGCTGTCCTCAGATCCCCCGCTAAAAGTGACTAACTTTTAGTGGCTTAAATACGGAAATCCCCACATGGCTAAGCTAAGGAAATGGCTGGGAACCACCAAGATGAGGGTGAAAACCCCCTACACCCAATACCCGGCCATTTTTCAGGGTATGATCTCGACCCTCTACTAAGAAAGGTTCGGTATTTATCATGGAAAACCGATCGGTTTTCCCCAACATACCGACTGGAAAAAGCGGGTGTTTGGAGTAGGGGGGGGTATGCCCTGGAGTTGTTGCACGCCACTTGTTTTGGCAGGGTTCCCCTCATCATTGCCTTTCTAACCTTTTGCCTTCATCTTGACCCTGAATTCCAAGTAGAACCCTCCAACAGACGATCCTTGCTAAAAGGGGGCCCGGGGGTAATAAGCTGGGGTTCACATTCGACGTCCGTTGCCAAGAAAGTGGACAGCGCCACTTGGGTTCTAACCCGCACAGCGGGGTTGACCCCACATCGGACGTTTGCCCGAGGTTTCCGTCACCACTTACGAACTCGAATCAGAGGCCCAGGAAAGAAACCCTAAACAGAAAGGTCCGGGGCTGCAAGGTGGCGTCCCCAGGTTTCATTTGGACCATGCCATGCCAAGGCTACATTCACCAGCTCGAGGACGGCTTGCTGCAAATGAGGACGGTGCAGGGTATGCGCAGTCTCGATAGGCCGACCGGTCCCCACCGATCCGCCACAGCCTCTGAATGGGCAATTGCTTCTGCCACTGGGCCAAGAGCCCTGCCTTGGCCAAAATCGTCTGAATGGGCAATTGCTTCTGCCACTGGGCTGTTCAGTCAAACCCTTCATCAATTCATTGCAATGGCCTTCCATTGAATAGTGGAGAGGTTCCCTGAACGGGGCTGTGGGAAATGGAACCCGCTTTTGTGATACAGTTTCGGACAAGCCACGTAGTACAAAAACCCTCCCCCCAAGAAAGGGTAAAAGGGCACTGGGGGACCTAGGAAAGGTTACTTGAATGACCCTCCGTCCTGCGGGCTCGTGGGCGTCATACCAGGGCACGTCCAAGGAGAGCAGGGACTTGAGGTACTTGATCTGCCACCTGAACGCCTGGCGATCGGTCAGGTCTATTTATATATATATATATATGTGTGTTTTACGCGTATTATATATATATATATATGTATACATTTATGTGTGTGTGCATGTGGATAGCCCTTACTCCAAATACCAACTGTTTTTAGCTTGTACTTTGGACAAAAACTATGGAAAACTTGGTTTCTATGGTAAATACTCCATCTTTTAGTAAAGGGGTGACATGATACCGTACCCTAAAAACAGCCTGTATCTTCTTTGGGGTAGGGGTACACCCCCTACTCCAAATACGCGCTTGTTCAGGGTACATTGTGAACGTTGTTCCCTGCTTTACTCAAAGTTTGCCATCATACCCTTCCATACCCCGAAGAAAAGAAAAAAACACAAACATCAATAGAAAAAAAGCTGGGGATTTGGGGGTAGGGTGTATGTGTATGCTTGCGTGACTGATCTTTTTTTGCGACTTCCTGCGATACGCTTCCTTCATGCGGCTAAGCTGGGTGCGAGCCGCGAGCCCGGAACAGTGAACCAAGGAGCATTTTGGGGGGGTGGCCCCTTTTTTTGGGGGGGGGTGGATTGGTTTTCACAGGACACCAAAAGGACACCCAAAAGGATTTTTGTTTTTCTGGAAGACCAAACTAGCGGGCTCCAAGCCACCAACTATGGTTGACACCAGATTAGTGAACCCCATCAACAGTGATCAGTGATGGCTCCGGGGCCACATTTCGCCCAGGGGGAAGCACCCCCCTACATAATAAACGAGGGTTGATTCATATGGGGTCAACATTCAGGGGAAGCGGCCAAGTAGCCACTTTTTCCAGCCACTGGAACCCCACTAGCCCAGAGTTTGATGCAAAAGTCGCCCGGAAAATAATTCGTTGGGCCTTGCTGGAAAACCAGGTAGCAGCCAAAAAAAGCTGCGGGGGGTCATGTGCCCGGGGACGTTTGTTTCCTTTTGCATTTCTCTTTTTTCTTTTTTCGGGGCACATGTGCCGGGGACGTGTTTTTTTCGTGTGCCGGGTTTTCCTCACGTGGGAATTCCTTTGACCCCGCCCCCCGCCTGCTTCGCCGCCGCCCAGCCCAGGAGCCAATTCCAGGCCCAGCCCAGCAGGAACTGAGCCATCGCCAGCAGGCCTCGGCGCGACTTCAGCGTCGATCGGGGTGCGCCGAAGCGCCGAAGACCAAGGCCCGGGCAGGTGGCAAAAACCCGAAGCGGGCTGCGACTTTCTTTTTTTTTGTGTGTGTGTGTGTTGTCTTTTTTGTTGGTTTTTGTTTGTTCCTTTTTGTTTTTTCTCGAAGTGGGCGGCGTGAAGAACCTGGAGCCCTCTAAGCTTGCTGGGGGGGGGGTGGGGGGTGGAGGCTGGGGGGCTGGGGGGTGGGCTGGGGGGTCGGGGGGTTGGGGGGTTGGGGGGTTGGGGGGTGGAGGGGTGGGAGGGTTTGCACTTGCGATCGGTGCAATCAGTAGGGAATGTGGCGCGGAATGGTCTTCGAGGATTTCGAGATTCCTCAAAGGAAACTGAATCGGATGGATGGCCTTCGTCACCCCATTTCGCAGAGCCCCAGATAGCACCGATCGCAAGTAAAGGCCATCTGGGGCTGGTTTAAAGATCGCCTTTAGCTGATGTACTGCAAATCAAGTGGATGTATGGAACCCTGGCTGACGGTACAGGAAAGGGAAGCCAAGGAATCACCTAAAGGGGCAGAGTACTTACTACGTGGATTCTAGCCATGGCTACAACTTATAAGTCTCCTAGTTGGGCTATAGCCAGGCTTACTAACCACTTACTAAGTACCCTGCCCTTCGGGCAATCACGGAGCCAAAGGGATAGCACATGCTCCATAAAAGATGCAGATTATCTACTGGGTCTGTTTGGATCTCCCTTCGGCCCACACTGGCCCACGTAGCTTTCTCTGTTGGTGCCTCAGTTCTTTCAAACTTGAAGGTTGAAAGGATGCAAGGGGGTAAAAACTGCACCTTGAGAGCCATAACTAAAAGTGGGAACCCGAACTACAAAAACCCAAAGGTCAAACGGTGCATTCGCTTTGGACAAGACGTGTGTGAAAACCCTGTCCGACAAACAAGAACGAAGCGGGCACCTGGGTGAGGTGATTGTGCGTGCACATATGTAGACACCTGTCTGTGCACAAACGAGACACCAAACAAAAAAACTTTGACGCCATACCCCGTAATAAAAATATACGCGCTTTTGTCAGTTGGTATTCTTGGTTGAAAACCTGGCTTTCCATGGTAAATACCGATCACTTTTTTAGTAGAGGGCCGACATGATACACTGAAGAAAGCTGGGGTATTCGAAGCTTCTGCCAGCCGAAGGCCCGACGGCGCACGCGTTTTTCCGGCCGAGGGCCAGGCCGATTTTGATGAGGGGGTCCGTCATGGTGTCGAGGAGCAGTGAGGGCTCGGTGGTGGTGAGCGTGGTGATGCTGTCCTGAGCGAAAAATTCTGGAATCCCTCCCGGTTGTGTGTTTCGCGGGGGGAAGTTGCCACTAAACCAACTAGAAAATCAAAACCAAAACCAGCCCCAGTTGTTCCAGGGGAGAACGCTACAACTATAAAAACTCAACTCAAAACCGAAGGGACCGGCTGGCTGGGAATCTGTGGGGGTACTTTGAGGAGGGCGGGTAGTTGAGACCCCCGAAGGCGGGTTCCTTAGGGATCTCCCGAGAAATTCCCCAGGGTTCCCAAAGGAAATCGCGCTCCCTCGACCACCCTCCTTTATGAAAATGCTGCAAACCCTGCGCTTGTCCCATAGAAATCGGAACCCCCCCAAAGCCATTCCCCTTGAGGTTCTACATGAAATTCCGGATCCAGGAAATTGCGATTTCACAAACAACTGAATGTCAACTGTTTTGCTGGCTTCTTAGACGGAAAGGGTGACAATTATATGCAACACCCCATTCTCGACACATGGAGTTCAAACAAAGCCATATTTTTGGGAGAACCCACTTTTTGGATGCGGCAGAAGGAAAAAAAAGAAAGAAAGAAGGAAAAACCACTGAAGGACACTCGCCATTTTCGGGGCTCCCCTATCTCAAGCTGCACCCACGTGCTCTGAGATCGTGGGCCCTGAGCCATACCAACCCAAAGACGAGCCGCAGCGGTGAAGATGGCGATCAGCGGCGAGGAGATGCCCTGGCCACAGCTGGAAATTTGAAGAACAAAGCAACTCAGACTACCATTGTAAAGTCAAAGTCAAAGTTAAGCAGCGAGTCGCCTTTGGACTTATCCCCTTGTAAAGCAGCCGGTTGGATGAATCTCATGGTCTAAACCCTCCAAATACTTTTATTTTTCAGTTGGTATCATGTCGACCCTCTACTAAAAAAGAAGGTTTTACCATGGAAAACCAGGTTTCCCAAACATACCCTGAAAAAACTAGTATTTTGAGTACGGGGTGCCCTTCAACTCTACAACCCATCTGGCAGCAAAACATATTCTGATCGCTTTCTGCAGCCCACCAAAAATGGACAGAACCGGAGAAAAAAAAAACCATGCCAACAACGGTGAAGTTAAACCCTTGCGATTTCAGGAAGTGCACGCTTCCCTTTGTACAGAACCACTTCACTTCGAAAGAAACGCAGGATTTTTCAGGACGCATCAAACAACCACCCCCTATGCTTCCTCGACTATTTTTTAAATAGGGGTTGTTCAACCCCTATTTTTTGCATTGACAACCCCTATTTTTTGACATTGGCCTTTGGGGTCCATTTTGGGTTGTTACTTTGTTTTTATCGAAATTACGCCTGCTATTGCAACCTCCTAAGAGGCCTTGGGAGCCAGTAGATTACTATTTATTGATAGGGTCCTCGGCGCCCTTTCGTGTTTGCGCAATGCACCTGCTGAAAGTCTTGCGTAGACGGAGCCTTCATTCTAGCAAATTCTAGAATTGTCCTCTGCAATTTGCGCAGGTGGCACAAACAACAAGCAATTGTGTGCTTGTGTTTTCCGCTCCAATTTTCACACAGCTCCAAAAACGACGTGAGCGTAGACAAACCGTAGACAAAGCGTAGAAAAACCGTAGAACCACCATGTTTTGGCGTAGAACCACTATTTTTGGCGTAGAACGGGCAAAATTTGCAGGGGACCCAGAAGATCAACATTCTCATCCTGGAATGGTTGCCGTGATGGGTAAAGATTTTTGCTGTCCCGGTTTGTTTGGTTTGGCTGAGAAGGTGGGGCAAAAGAAGGACAGAAACGGTCAGAAGAGGATTCACCCGCACGCGTTACATGGCCATGTTAAGAAACCAAGCAAAATGGAAGCAACTAGCCTTGAAGATTGTAGCACATATTGCTGCATATGAAAATACATATTCGGCTTTGGGATCCTATGAGGCGGCCTTAGCATCAAGTCTTTCCTAGTCCCTGTTCCAGTCCAAAACGGAGGCTGCCGCTCGTCATCAAAAAATAGTCTTTATCAAAAAACCGGGGTTGTCACAACGACTATTTTTTAAATAGGCTTTGGAAGCATAGGGCACCTGCATTCGGACTCGGATCCGAATGGAAACATCAGCCGCCGGAGAAGCTGTTGTTGAAACTGGCCCCAGCTGGGATCCTTCCAGGCACCCCTGCGCTGTTTTTTTTTTTTTTTGGGGGGGGGGTCGTCAGGCCTTAGTTTCCTCTCCAAATGCGAGGGTCAAAACACTCCGCCACACGACATCGAACTGATTGTTTTTGTTTTGGTTGGGTGTCCCTTTAACCGCAAGGGGCACTTACTAAGTGGATAATAACCATGGTAACCCACTTACCATAGTTACAAGTCTCCTACTTGAGTCATAACCAGGCTTACTAACCACTTGCTAAGTACCCTGCCCCTTCAAGTAGGTCCCCCGGGAAAGCAAATTTCCAGTAGTGATAGATTCCCTTTAAAGCCAGGGGAAAATGAAACAAAGTCTTAAGCAAATGGAAGTAACAAAAGAACAACTTGCGCCAATGGTGGAAACAAAACAAATCTTCATTTCAGCAAATGGAAGATAGCCATAAAGGGATCTGGATTTGTCCGTTGCCACATCGCCATAAAGAAAAGAAGGTTCTTTAGAAAGAGCTTATTTTGGTGGGACCAGGCTCCCTATATTTCCCCTGCAAACATGAGTGAAGGGAAGCTTGCCCATGGGCAAGACAGGTCATGCTTTTAAAACCCACCAACAAGGGAATTGTAAGGACCCATCACTTTGACCCGAAAGAAGCCCACCATCTAACTTGACAAGACATGTCGAAAACCGACCATGGGACATCTTGGGAGCTTCTCTCTCCAGTAGAGAGGAAGAAGGGTACCCTTTTTCCTGTAGTCTATTTTGGTAAGGGAACCCTCCCAACCAAAAAAAATGGTCAAAAAGGACACCTAGCTGGGCACCTAGGACTCTAAGAACCCCGAGCCCGCCCATTTTTGGGTGGGCAGGTTCCTGGTTTTCCAAGGTAAATACCTCCTTTTGGAGTAGAGGACAGACATCATACCCTGAAAAAAGGCCAGGTGTTGGGTGTAGGGGTTTTTTGGATGGGAACACACCGATTTCGGGCCGATTTCGGCCGACTTCGGGCCGATTTGGGGCCGTTTCCTGCAGCAGGGCGAGGAAGGCCCCGCAGGCCAGGCTCAGCTTCTCGGCCCAGGAGGTCTCCGCCAAGACGTCCAGGCTGCTGTGCCTGGAGCTCCCGCGCTCCAGAGGAGCCCTTTCTTTTGGGGGGGGGGGGGAAATAGATGAGCCGCCAAAAAAAAAATACTTGCCCCTCAAAACTCCCAACTCCCTGGGGAAGTGAACATCTTTTACAGACATATAGCCCATGCTACCCAACAAGTTGAGAAAAGTTGTGTTTTTGAGAGGTAAGAAAATGGTTTCAACAGTGGTTTCAACAATGGTCTCAACCATTTCGTCCATCCCCAGTAAGGCATAGGTGTCCTTTTTGATGGAAAGTCGATGGGTTTCCCTGGAAAATACATGGAACCGCCAGGTAAACCAGGAATCGTCCTCTATCGTTCAACCAAACCACCCCAAAAAAAATATCTTATGGCGCTCGCGCGAACCGAGCGCTCCAGCGAGCCAGCGCACGCGAGCTCACCCCCGAAAAACCAACGAAGGGAGGGATAGCCTTAAACCAAGACATGGAAACAGACACTTAATCTTTTTGGATAAAATGAATTGCCCTGAATGGCTTATATAGCCTATCTAAGCCGGTACCTAACTATAAAACAAACCACCAAACTAAGCCAAAAGAGGGCTTGATTGAATTTCCGAACGGATCGAGCGAGCGATCGAGCTCGCAGCGAGTGGTTGAAGTTGGAGCGTCTTTTTCTGTTTGCAAAATGCGGCCAGGAGGACCTATCAGCTTCAAAGCGTCTCTGCCCCCTACACCCAACACCTGGCCTTTTTTCAGGGTATGATGTCGGCCCTCTACCACAAACGGAATTTACCATGGAAACCCGATCGGTTGTTAAAAAAATACCCTAGAAAACGTGGGCATCTGGAGGTTACGGGGCCAGGTTTCATCCAAAGGCCCTTCGTCTCCGGCGGCTTTCTGGATAGATCCGCTGGCCAAGGTGCTCGATGTGGGAGGGTTCTCTTGACGCCCCCGTCACCTGAGCCACGGGCAACTGGCTGGCGCTGGGTGTGTTGCCGTGTTTTGCCCCGCTGGATTTCCGTGGTTGAATCATAGCCAGGTCCAATCCGGTTGGCCTCCCACTTGCCTTAGGCCACAGGTTCTAAGCCTAGAAGGGCCATTTGTCATGCATCGAGGGGGATGCATATAGCCCCTAAGGCTGGCTTTGCTAATTACCCCACGCATGGTTCATACAAGTCCAAAAATGTTGCATGACATTGTTTTTTTCTAAAACATGTAAATAAACAGACATAAACTACACAAACACAACTCCCCTGTTCCACGATTTGGCCCAGAAAAAGCTCCCCAGCGGTCTAGCTATGTCTAGCTGCATGCCTACACATGTTTTCAATCTAACGCTTATGATCTTCTAAAGCCATGATTTCATTTACAAACTCAAAATGAAAAAATGCAACCCATGTAAAGAATGTTGTTACATTGCTTAAACCGTGCTAAAATAAGCACAACAAAGGGAAAACACAAGCTCGCTGAACCGTGCCAGCCTCAGCAGCCTCGGCCTTGTCGGCTTCCAAATCTTCCGCCGCTGCCTCGCAGGTCAGTCAGCAGACGAGGGAATGACCCCGGACCCTCAAACTAAGCTCGAATTACCCCAGTAAAAAAAACAAAAAACTAGGGACCCCAAGAAAAGAAGAAACAAAAAAAAAGGGGGGAGCAAATTCTGGGGAAGAAGATGGGTCACTGGATTTCCCCTTCAGAAATTGCAATTTACTGGTGGTGTCCCTTGAAACTGCCACTTTGGGAGGTTCCAGACAGGGAAATGGAGGAAACCCTGCATATTTTTGAGCAATATCCGATGAGTAGCTTGGGGGTCCAAGTGTCAACTATCCACCTAGGGGTTTCCTTTCGGAGATCCTTGGGTTCATTCTCAAAACCCGTGACTCCTTACTGGGAACAAACAAGAAACCTGCGCGAAGCGTGCTTAGTGAGCCCCAGCAGAAAACTCAAGCCGAAAGATACCTGCGACGCTCCGTGGCGAAATCCGCTTCTCGCACCACGAAAGGAACCCATGCTTCAAATCATAAGGTTTGTTGGAATTTACATGGGAGTCATCAACCTGAGATTCTGTGGTGCGAAATGGATTTCGTGAATCCACAGTGTGAGGGAACCATGTGTCAGGTTGGCTAGGAAACCTGGGACAGAAACCCACAGCCATTCGGGGTCATTGATTCTGAGAAGCCCAGGTGCCATTCCCGGACCTGGTTTCCGGAGAAATGCCTCCTGCTTTAGTCAGTGAACATGATACCAGCCATAGGTGTCCTTTTGGGAAATAGACGGCCCTGGAGATTGACGCAACCAGGTCATCCAGGAATCACATTTTGTCTACCAAAGCAAAACAAAAAACACCTATGACCGGCTTTTTGTAGCTTTTGGTGGGTTTGTCTTTTTGTTTGGGTACCGGTTCAAAGGAACATGTCTTCTTTTTGAGGTACCCCTAGTTTTACGGGAAAACAAAAAGGAAAACCCACCCATGTTATATTATGGGTCTTCAAAAAAGACACCCTAAAAACGTTCACGAGGTTGCACCGGTTTTGGAAGATCATTTGCATGTCTTTCTTCTTTTGAGGGTACGTACCCTTTGTTTGGTTTGTTTCTTGGGACACCAAAACGGGGACACCTGTGCCCACACGCACTCACTTCCTGGGTGGACCGGGAATAAAAAAGTCCAAACATTTGGTTTGCCAAAATAATTAAAACGGTCCAACCCCCCCCCCAAAAAAAAAGACACCCCCCCTCAAAAAAAAGAAGAGAAAACGAGAAAAGAAAAACAAAGTCCATGAACTCAGGGAGCGAGATGCTGTGCGGTCTCTCTCTCTCTCTCTCTCGCTTTCTCTGACCGCCTCCTGCTTTCGGCCCAGCAGAACCGGCAGCCGGCCCGAGGCACCCCGACCCGCCTGAGGGAAGAAACAGCTCAGCCGATCAAAAAGGAGACCTTCCATTTGGTTTTTCGACCCCGGGAAAAAATACGAAATATGTCCAGTTGTGTAAGCAAATGGAAGATAATATACCCACCATGACCTCCAGTAGTGATAGATTCCCTTGAAAACCAACAGGGGAAAATAACAAGTCTGCTTAAGCAAATGGAAGATAATTCACCCACCATGACCTCTGGTTGGCAATAACCCATTTTGAGGGGACCCGCAAACTGGTGGCGTTCCTGTTGTTCCAACCCTTGTTGATTTGGTAGCCAAAAAACTGTTACGTTGTTGCAGCCCTCACCTAAAACGAACAGAACCTAACACCCTAAAAAAACATGCCAACAGCAGTGTTTGTTTCCTTTCAATCCAACCAGGCAGGGTTCCCTTTGTCTCAAAAAGACACCCCCATATCACCCAAAACAAATCTGAAGAGACAGTCCCTGAGGCGAAAAAAACAAAACAACGGCGAGTCACCTGCGGCTGCTCCTCACGCGACATCGCGGGCGAGGATTGGAACTAGAAGCTGCCGGTGGAAAATGGGAGCCGTGAAAGGCCCAGGACTTGAGCCGGCAACGCGGTTCCAAGCCAAGTGCTCCTGACAATGGTGGCTTTGCCAATCCACAAACAATGGTTTCAACCATGTTTTTCAGGTGGTGCATTTTGTCCATCCACAGAAGGGTCTCAGAGTCTCACTACAAGGATGGCGTTTGCCACCTGAAGAAAACAGCTGAAAAGCAGTAACAAGCACTTCTGAGAAAAAGTACATGAGAACCCACTCTTTTCGGCAGCTCTCTCCAAACCTGCAAAAAGCCAACCCAAAAAAGATATATGCAAACAACAATTAACGCCTGAATGCTCGCTTAAACAGCCAGCTCTCACAGAAGGGGGCGGAGGGCGGAGAACGCAAAGCAAAGTAAAGCCAAGCATTGCAAGCTCCCCAACCTCTTCTGGCCGTGCAGCCTAGGCAACTGAACAGAATCCAACATCAAGGAAAGTTGCTTGAAGTACCTATATGCTTGTCCCTGGCCCTGGGGCAAGTGCCCCAAAAACGACTGTTCCAACCTTCTACTTCCCTGCAAACTAACATGGAAGCCAACACGGGAGGTCATCCAACAGAAGAGACCAATACGTGTTCTTTGGGTTTGACCCCCTACAGCCGATACCCACTTTTTTCAGGGTATCATGTCGACCCTCGACTAAAAAGGAGGTGTTTACCTTGAAAGACCAGGTTTTCCAAAAAATACCCCGAAAAAAGCGGGTATTTGGAGTAGGGGGTATGTTTCATCTGCCGCAAAATAAGTTGGCTGACCACCCCTCCGGTTGGGCGGGTCGACGGCTTTGCCCCGAATCCTGCATGATGAGCGCCTGTCGCGGCGCAAATCTCGACCGACCACCCCCCGCGGTTGATTGAAAACTGGGGCCTCAGAGCTGTGGATGACTCCCCCTGCCGATAATTAAACAGGGTGAGGGGTCGGGGGGGGGGGGCATGCTGATTCCATTTAATTACCTAGCCTTCCCCCATATAAATGGGAAATGAACAAATGGACAATGCCTTTTCTGGAAGTCCAGGTGTCGCCCCCTCCCCTCAGAGCTGATAACCGGCACAGTGTTGGGGGGGAGTCTGCCACGGCCCTCAAGCCGCCGTTTTGGGGCAGGAAGCCTAGGTGTCCTCTCAAAAACGCAACCAGTGACCCGAACAGAACAAGGGATTGGGAGGGCCGATTCAGCTTTCGAACCAAAACACAGAGGTTGGAGGGTGCTACTGAACAGCTAGTTTGGCTGCACATGCATGGGCTGCACTTGCACATGAGGATCAAGCCAACCTGAAACCAGCGGAATCCATCTATGTTCAACCAAACTGGCCAAAATGGACGTCTATGGCAATGGAGTCTGACATGCCTGCATTGAGTCGATGAAGAAGCTTTTCTGCTTTAAACTCTTTGACTCATCCAAGAGGGGGGTGGATCCACAATTTAGGGCTGCCATGTCAGGGAAACCACAAGGTGAAAAGGTCGGCTTTGGGCAAGTACGGCAACTAGGTCCTCCAGTAGGTTAGAGTATTATTCTAGCCTACTGGAGGACCTAGTTGCCGATAAGGGTACCAACTTTTTTTTATGTAGTCTATTTTAGTAAGGGAACCCTCCCCCAAAAAGGAGGAGAGAAGGGCACTACTGGGGGACCCAGGCAAAGCAGCAAGCAAGCCAAACCCCGGTCCCCGGCGCCTGGAAAACGTACACAAGCAACCCCCATCACCCAGCCGGACTTGAGCCGTGAGAAAATCAGCAGGGCGGCTCGGCCACGACAAGCCACTCCAGCTTTCGTTCTTTGAAGGGAATGGCGGGGGTGATTGTTTTCTAGGTCCTCCAGGAGAAAGGTTGGAATAAGGGTACCCGATTTTCTTTCTGTAGTCTATTTTAGTAGGGGAACCCTCCCCCAAAAAAGCGGAGGGAAAGGGCACTTTTGGATAACCTAGTTTTAACCGGGGACCTGACGTGGTGGACACCCGAAATCGTGGACATTCAGGTGGGGACTCAGGTCACAAAAACCTCGCCATGGCCAAAATGAGCCTTGTGTACGCCTGGCAAGTAAACCGATGAGCCGGACACATTTCAGCAAAAGGTCCGGCAAAACCCGTGGGCCTATTTGGAGGACTTGGAAGTTGTGAATTGGGGGGCTCTTGAAGGACCAACCCAAGAACCTCGAGTTCAGCTGGTACGGGCAAGCCCCAGCCATCCTTTCAGGGGCCCTAGGCAGCAAAAGCGGCACTCGCAGCCGCTCCATAATCAATGGAATGAGGGTTTGGACTAACTCGAGTACAAGTAGCCAAGTTGTAGGCGACTTAGCCCTTGTAATCAGGTTTGGGCAAATGTGTTTAAATCACCAGGCTCCTGGTTCTGTTTCAAGGGAAGCCAAAAGAAGGTGGTTTGACGAAGTCTAACCCTTGCAAGTACCTCCCTTACGTCATAGCCCAATGTCTAGGTGGTTGGCCAAAAAACACCCTGACTCTAACTGACAACAGGAACTAGACGTTCCTTCATTCAAATCTAAACCACCAAAGGGACGCTTGACCTGACAGGTGTTCAACCAAAAAACAAGTTGAACCAAGGCACCTTGACCTCAGGGGAAACTTGATCATTCCCAAGCTTCAGCAACCCCAAAAGCCAGAAAACATCCCCTTGAATGGTTTCAACATCACCCAAGTGGGTCTGGCGGTTTTTTGCCCTGGGACCCCACCCCCCTAATCGTGGTTTCCCGAGGAAAGCCACCAAACGAAGCTTTTCTTCAGGGGGGATGGCCAGCTCATGTGGGGAAGCCACTAAACAAAACGGAACGTCCTGCGTGCCACCGGAAGGGCATCCCAGGCGCAAGGATCATCAACACACACCTGAACAGCATACTGCGTGCGATTTGCCTTGACCCCGCGACAAAGGAATGCACGAGAAAGGACATACGAGCAAAAAACCAGGGATGCGGGGCAGAACGCCATACTAACTCTTAAAAACTTTCGGAATCCCCTGCGGGTGTCTCTTAATTCAAGGGAAGCTCGGAGGCAACCAACCACTTTTGGGCTTCTGATTCCCGTTTTTTTGCACAAACCCACATGTCAGCTCGTTTTACCACAGATCCTCGTGCCCTCCCTGCCCCGCGATCTCATGCGCCTCTAACCACGTGCCTGCACCCTGGTCGTAGTACACCTCGCACAGAAGCCGCTTGACGGAGCTCACAAACGAAATTCCAACCGACAGAAAGGGAATTACGCCGTCTAGCTGGACCTTCAAACTACCTTTAAACAAAATGGTTTTTAGTGGGTGAAGTGGAAGCTAAACACCAAAAAACACCTAAAACCCAAGGGGATGGCTGGGAACCACCAAGCAAAGGAAGGCCCAAAGACAACCAATACACTGTTCAGGGATCCGATTCCGCACGTCAGCAGTAGCGATTCCACCAAGAATCATGGGCTGTGTTTTTCACTCCTAGAAGGGATCATTACTGCAAACTGAAGGATGGAACCAGGAACCAACAAACTGCATAACTCCCCAAAGGAGATCGTCTGTACCCCCTCCCCCCTCTCCCCGCTTTTTGGGCTGTATTACAGGGAGGCCACAAGGAGTCCGAGTGGGGTGGGTTTTCCTCGACCCATATGGCTATTCATTTCAATAGGTCCCTTGAACATGATGGGTTTTGTTTGGGCATCCTTTTTTCTATCTCCCCAAAGGGGATTCATTGTAACACAATAAATCTTTTGGAGTGACACTTTTCTATCCGGGTTAATCCGAAAGTGATATCCGAATAATTACACGTATTGCCTTGCCATCTTGTGACCAAACAAAAGAGGATCACCTTGCTGGGGACCTCTGGCCACAATGAAAACAGTTAGGTTTCACCCTAGTGAAGTTGATTCGCTTTAAAACCAACAGGGGAAAACATAACATCTTCTTGAGCAAATGAAAGTAACGCGGAAAAACGGGTAGGGTGAGATTTAATCATCTCAACTTAATTAAGACAATGTTAGCCTTTTTTTCTTAATTTGTTAATGTCATCAGTTGGCACACGGAGGTGTCAATGAATACACTTAAAACATAGTAAAGACAAACAATCAGCCCCCTTGCTTCGCAACCCCACGGCCGCTGAAGGCCTGCAAGGCGACGGTGCTCACGGACCAGGCGTCCTCCGGCTGCCAGAGTTGAATGCCTCGAAGCGAGATCTCATCCCCGTCCCTCGCGTGCAAAGGGAACCTTTCGCCCAAGAAACCGACCGGTAGAAATGTCCGCTTTTTGCTGGTGGAAAGTTCCCATCAAAGACCCCTTCGAAAAAAACCCGGCACAAAAAGGGGACCTTTACTTGGGTTTCCTGCTCGGTTAGTAGGTGGTTGGTCTTACTCAAAAATGCCTCGTGTGTGGATAAACCCTGTTATTAGTGCCCTTTTAGGATAACCCACACCAAGTACCCACATAAGAAAGAAGGCATTTACATCACCACCCCCTTAAGGAGGGGACCTGAAAATGTAATATTACATTTTGAGCTTCGCGCTCTCAGCTTTGAGGCAATCCAATAAGGAGGCCCCCTTGGGGTGCGCTGGGCAAGGTTCACAGATTTTGTCCGAGTCAAGCTTATGGCATTTACCCTGGTGTTGCCAGGTTTTGAAAGACATACCCCAAAAAAGGTGGGTGCTTGGAGTTGAGGGGGCAGGGTAAGGAGAAACTCACTGAACCAAAATTGCGCGCGCGACATTTTGAAACCACACAGGCCGAAAGCGTACCAAGTACCCTCCCCCAGGCTAACATACAAGCTCCCAGGACCCCTTTGCAAGACTTGGTTCCATTTACAGAGGCCTAAGAGCTTCCATGTTCGTCTGAGGGAGTGTAGTCTTTCCAACAGGTGCACAGCCATGTGTTTATTCCAAAGAGCTCGTGGAGGGGGCTCTTTTGGTGTTGTGTTGTTTTTTCTTCGCCAGTTGCGGTCGCTTTTCTCCATGAACTTTACCCGTACCCCAAAACCGATCGCAACAGTGACTGAAAAAAGCGATCGCAACTTGGCTATCTAGGGTATTTTTTCTTCGCCCAAAGGCTCCAATTCGATTGATTTAGGGCCTTACAACCTGGTTCTGAGACCGGGTCCCAACTGCCGATTCCCGGGGTGCCTAATGGAGGGGTCGGGTCTTCCATTAAAAGCCGAAGCCAGGAGCCTCTGGGCTCTAACAGCAAAATTGGCCATGGAACGGAGAGGCAAAGAACCACACACACACACACACACACACACACACACACACACACACACACACACGCACGCACGCACACACACACACACACACACACTAAGATGGCTTCCTTTTCTGGGCCGTCCGTTTTCAGATCGCCAGCAAGTTGAAAACTGCTTGTGGGAAATAAGCTTGAACACCCAACCACCTAAAAACCACACCAAAAAACCACTAACAACAATCGCCAAAAAGGCCTAAGGAACACTCGTGGACCTGGGATGAGCGGCCAAAAACACCACAAGAACATGGCGTGTCTCGTTGATCAACCTCCATCGGTGCCGCCTTTCAGGTATCGAGAAAGGGGCCCGGACAAAAACGAGATCCTCGGTGGCGAAGTCTGCTCCCCTGCTGAAAGTCTATTTTTTTAGTAGTTTCATGGAAAACCCATGAGTTGGCCAAAAGCTAAAGTCCTAACATCCAAGCAAAATGCACCAAAGTGAAAATGGACCAGAAAGGGGGAACCAAACAGTTAAAAGGTCGATTCCCTTTGGGCAAGTGAGTCCAACTCATGATATTCAAGCCCCCAACTGACGAGTTTGGATCCTGAAGCAAAGCAAAAGCTCAAAGAGATTGAGCTTCCTCCGCGGAATGCTCACCTCCAGCTTCCGGAATTGTTTCCCTTTTTCATAGCTTGCGGGTTCAGCTTCGCTCGGATTGTGGTTTGGATTAACTTCTTGGGTTCTGAAACCCCAAGCCAGGGTGACCTTTTGCCCCGCCAGCTGCGCATCTATCCATTTCCACCCCTTGTCTTGTGGACCTGTTGTTTTCTCCGGTTCCATGTGCGGCTCAAAAAATGGTACCAACATGGCCCGGCAGATGGAGTTACACAAACTACACCCTACCGAGAGCCAAGTTGCGTTTCCGCTTTTTTCAGTCACTGCTGCGATCGGTTTTGGGGGTAAAGCAACATGGAAAAAAAACCATCGCACCTGGCGATCCAGGTGCGATCGCAGGCTCTGACACAAAAAAAGGCCAGGCTGCATCGGGGCACCGGAGAGTCCACCAGCGTTTGTCCCAGCCAGGCCTCCGAAACGCGAAAGAAAAACGAGGGTGTGCTTTCCGTTGTTTGGTTGGTGGGTTATGGTGGGTTGTTTGTTTGAGTTGTCGTTTGTTTGTTTGTATGTTGTGTTATGTTATGTTATGCTATGCTATGCTATGTTTGTTTGTCTGTTTGTTGGTTGGTTTGTCCGTTTTGTTTGTTTGCTTGCTTGCCTAGGTCCTCCAGTGGAGACGTTAGAGTAAGGGTACCCAATTTTTTCTGTAGTCTATTTTAGTAGGGGAACCCTCTCCCAAAAAAGGGTGAGAAAGGGCACCGCTGCGGGACCTAGTTGCTTGCTTGGTCAGGTCGTCAAGACCGCGGAGGAAGAAATGGTGTCTCCTTTCAGGAATCCTGGAAAACAAAGAGGTAATGTATCCTAAAGGTTTGGTCCTCCCAATAAGTGTTCGTCGTTCTAAACGGACCACAACACGTTCACCCAAACAGTTGTCATCTAAAGATCCAAGACGTCAGGGTGGCTTTTCTTGAGGCTGGGAACCAATCGTTGGGTTGCGTTCAAAGGAAAGCTAACAGGGACACCCGTTGCGATTTCGGGTCCGGTTCCCCAACCCAATTCCCCAGACCACCTGGAAATATGTGTTTACCATTTGGGGCAGCAGTCAACACATTGTGAAATGTTCATTTTCGCCAGCCTCACTTGCACAAAGCGCCTGAAATAATCTCTTCCCCCTATTAATAAATACGGGTCCCCCCCCAATTAGTAAAAAAACCTCCCCATTTTTTTAATTGGGGTTTTCGGAATTGTTTTTGTGCTTTTCCAACAATGTGGGGGTTCACATAGGATTTGGAGGAAATGGATTGAATTGTAAGGTCCGCGAGTAAGCGGTTTAATAAGGAAATTTTATGTATCATTCTATTTGTCTTTCAGTTTACTGGTTGTTTGTTTGCAGCCAGGCAGGTTAATTAACTAGCCAGCATGTACGGGAGAGAGACAGTCGCAGCTAGACAGCTTTTGGGGACATGTTTTCTGTTGAGGGACACCACCCCAATAAAGGACCCAATTACAATAGGGCTGGAAGCTTGTTAAAAGTGCCCCCTATTAAGGATTCCAAGACTTTAGTATTGGTTTAGTATTGGCGCAATGGAAATCAATTGTGCGGAGTGGAAATCTGGTCCCGGGCCCCGGATTTCAATTTTTTATTAATTGGGGTCATTCAATAATAGGGGGAAGAGATTAGTTCAACCTTTCGGACCCTTGATTATAAAGTCTAGGGGTACCTTCCCCATTCTTTCCAGGGATCCTTCGTTCTAGAAAAACCTCGAGAAGCCCGGTGAAAACGACCGGGTTTGGAAAAGAACGATGGTTGAAACGAATGGTTGGAATCAACCCCTACCCCCTGCTCAAAATACCCGCTTCTTTCAGGGGATTTTGGGGAAAATCAATCGGGTTTCCATGGTAAACAGTTCCTGTTTTAGTAGAGGGACGACATGATACCAACTGAAAAAAGCTGGGATGTTTGGAGCTTTCCGGGGGTAGTTTTTGGGTCGATGGCCCATTTTGATGAGCATATCCACTTTTTTTAATAGGCCTTCCACATTTAAAGGCCTTTCCTTTTTTACTAGGCCTTTCCTGACAATTACATATACCCCCTATTCTTTTGCATAGGCCTTCCATATATGGAGTAGGGGGTAGAAAAACAAAAACCTGGGTTGGAGTAAAACCTGGGTGTTCCATGGCAACGCCCTCTTTTTTTTTACAGTAGAGGGTCGACATGATACATGACACCCTGAACAACAATGCCGGGTATTTGGAGCTGTCGGGGGTAGAAAAAAAAAGGGGTCGGCAGTCGCATCCCCGTCCAGTTCCGCCTCGGCCAGGCCGGAGGCCTGCCAATAGCTGGAGGTGTCCTGCGGCGAAAATTGGAAGGAGGAAGGAGGACCCAGGAAACCTCTTCCACCCCTACCCACCCACCCCCGAAAAAAACGACAAACAAACCTATCTTTTTAGATACATATTAATATACATATATATATATATATACACAACTCAATGCGTGTTCCCCCCCCCAAGGGGGGGAGGGGGGTAGTTCTTCGGTCGCTTTTTCGAAAGGTAAAGGGTCGTGGCAAAGAGCAGCACATCCCAGTCAGCGGGACGAACAATATCCGGGGGAGGGTCCTTCCAGCCGGCAAGTCCCGTTTTTAGCGCGGGTGGCGTGTAGATGAAAATCCCCTGGCGAACTCAAGCTGGCCTTTGACGGGGCCTTCCGGGCGAGCTAAAAATCAGGTTGACTCAGAAACTCACTTCCTGAGTTGATGGGCCAAAAAGAGTTCGAACTTTCTGTTTACCACTAAAATGGTCTTCCCAAAAAGTTTAAAGTCCAGGAACTCAGGGAGTGAGTAAACTGCCAACACAGCCAGGTTGCTTTTTCGCTCTTTTCCGTCGCTGTTGCGATCGGTTTTTTGGGGTAAAGTTCATGGAACAAGGCAGCAACTGGCGATCCAGGTGGTTGACTTCCATCGGGGGTGGCCGCATTCTGTTAGTGAAATAGGACGGGTTAAACTTAGATCCGGAGCAGTAAGCCAACGGTACGGAAAAACTGAGAGAAACCCATGGGTGAAATTTGGCAGCTTCCCTCGAATTGGTGGTTTGCATTGGGGCTTCCCATGTCCCCTCTACAAGAACCAGGGGTTCACATCCCCAAACCCAATCCACCAAGTCAGGGTTGCCAGTTTCACTCATAACACATCTCAAAAAAAAATGTAAAGCACGGTGCACCAGAGGGGTACTGGCAATATGGCCAGTGCATCAACCAGCCATGGTTTCATAAGGCTACCACCGAAAAATACCTGTGTTTTTTGTCTTTGATGGAAAAATCCGGGTTTTTAGGGTAGCTACTGTGGATGGACGAAATCCTGCACCACCTAAGAAACCCTGGAATGATGACTCCCCTGTACATACTTGCAGCTGGTGCAGGATTTTCTCCATCCACAGTAGCAATCGGGTTTCCAGGGTCTCCTGCTTGGGGATGGCTGGTCCTTGGCACCCGCGACGCCCGCGACGCCATCCCGCGCCGCCCGCGATCTCGCGCCTCTGTGGCGGAGAGGTTGGGGCCTCGGCCCTGCAGGAAGCTCGAGGCCCCCGGGATGCCCACGGTCTGGCGGAGTCGTTGATCGTTTGGAAACCGCGGACGCGGATCTGGGGCGTTCGGAGGGTTCTTGGTTGCTGCAACGACCCTCCTGCAAAAAGTGAGCTCAACTTTTTTGGGGGATTAGTGGGAAACCCAACTTGATTGCCCGAAAAAGTTAAAGTCTAAAGATCCAACCCAGTAGCAGTCAAGGGTTTGGGTCCTGCTGTTTTGGTCGGCGGCTCGGAAGAACTTTGAAGCGATTTTGTGCAAGGCGAGCTCCTGAAGAGGAAAAGAGGTGGATAAGGGAAGGAGCGCTTTCGGAAGATTGCCTGTGGCAAATCGCTGCACCCCTCACTTCTCAAGTTGACTGGCCAAAAAAAGTTTGATCTTTTTATTTACCACTAAAATGGTCTTTCCAAAAAGTTTAAAGTCCACCAACTCAGGAAGTGAGACCCTCTTGGCATTCCACCAAGAAAGAAGTTTGGAAAGGATTGGCCATGGACAAGGGCCATTTTCCAGAAAGAGACCAACCGACTTTTTTCCAACATGGCGTGCGAAGCTGCTTTCGGCCTCGTTCAAGCAGCTCAAATCCGAGAAGAAGCGGAGACTGCTCACCTTGGGCAAAAAGTCGAGCAGTTTTTCACATCCGTTTGTTGAGTTGCCATCCGAATTCTTTCAACAGCCCCGGTTCTCAGAAAGATAAACTCAGTTGCCCAAAGGACCTGGAACCAAAAGGTTAACCTTTTGGGGCCATGACTCAAAATGGACCAAAATTGAAAACCAAAAGGTCAAAAGGTCGATTCGCTTTGAACAACTGAGTAAAGGCCTTGGAAGTGCAAGGGGCCCCAAGAAACCTTCAAGGCACGCGGTTCGACCCTTGGAACTTTGCAGAGGTTTCACCCGAGACCTTTGCTCATGAACATGCCCCGAACCTCAGTTGCCCCGGAGGGAGATCACCTTTTGGGGGGCCTTTTCCAAAAGTAGACCAACAAGGGAAAACCAAAAGGTTGAAAGGCAGAGCGCTCCCTTTCAGTACCCAATACCGAATACCCCCCGGGTTGGGCGAGCTTGGGGCTTCCAAAACAACGGACGGCCGATGCCAAGGCTCGACCTTCAGAAACCGACTCAAAGGCCCACGTCCGGCATCATTTGCATCTGTGCCCCAAATGTGCATCGGTGCTTCGGGGAAATAAGCAACTTGCAAAATCTAGGCGGAGACTATGCCACTCTGAATGCCTTTCCCTTGGTCAGGACGCCCGAAACGAAACCAACATGACTCAACATGGCTCAACCACAAAACCCGGGCCAGACACAATAAATTCGAGGATTTCCCTGTTCCCTTGCAATATCCAGGGTATCCGTATTGCAGAAAGTAGATACCTACGTTGACCTCCATTTGCCCAAGGTCCCTGGAAGAAAGGATTTCCAATTGTGATAGATCCCCTCAACCAACGGGCCTAGATAGCCAAGTTGCTGCGATTGGGGTAAAGTTCATGGAAATCAAACGGCAACCGTCGGGGGGGGGAGGGGGGAATAACCAAAAAACAGCCAATTGTGCAAATGGAAGTTGAGGTCCACGTACTTTGCCGGAGCTGGACATGTACCTCTGCAGGCTGAGGGCCCCGGCCCGCCATCCCCAGCGGGTGGGCCTCGGATTCGGAGAGCCAAAAGGCGCGGCAACCCGTGGCCAAATGGCCCGAGAACGAAACGGCGCTGTGTTTGCCTTCGGGCGAGCGAGCCTCAGGAAAAAGACCCACCTAGATAGCCAAGTTGCTGCTTTTTTCAGTCACTGTTGCTGGTTTTTAGGATAAAGTTCATGGAAAAAAGCAGCAACTGGCGATCCAGGCACCCTTGTGGGGTGTGTGCCTTTCTTCGAGTGCCCCTTTTTGGGGTGGTTTTGAATGAAAGCAAAAACGGACACCATCTGAAAAATCCCGCCCGGTTCCGGACCCTCTGGTGGACATCCAAATTCGGGGGGGATTCATGCAACCACTTTGGAGGTGGGTCCAACTCTTCAAATCGCCCATATGGATCATATGGGTCTGTCTTGTTTTCAGGGTATACTTTCTTGTTTTTTTTCGTGGTTGCCAAGGGAAAACCCAAAGGAACACCCACCCATTGTGGGAGGTCCGATTCCTAAACAACTGACTCACCCATATGGCTGTAGCTCAAAAAAGCCGGAATTCCAAAATGGCTTGCCCTGGGTGGAATCATGGGTACCAAAACCTGCGGCTTGCCCCTCCGATCGGTTCATTTTGATTGCCACACCCATATAGCAGACGCGTCCCCATCCGCTCCTGGCAGCTCTGAAAGCCGCCCGGTTTGGGTACCTCCAGCTGAACTATAGCTTCACTGGCGTTAAGGCCAAACGGATCCCCGCCCCGCGCAAAAGTGTTTCTTCTGTTTTTTTTTCTTCCTAAAACGGAAAATGGAGTAAAAGCTAAAAGGGCCAAAGGTTTAGAGCTCCCTCCGCCCGCCAACTTGGTCTTCCCGCCCCACGTCTGCCCTTTTCCGCCCGTCCAAAACCGCCCCCCCGGGGCCCCGCGCCGCGCGAGGAGGCGCCAGGCCACACGAAACCCGAAGCTTCCGAGACCTTCGAAGGTGGACCTCACAACCGCGGCTTCCACAAAACCCGCGGCTTGCGGCTGCCCGGCCCGAAGGCTCGTATAATAAGAACCTGGATCGCCAGGCAAGCGATCGCTTTTTGCCATGAACTTTGTCCTAAAAACCGATCGCAACAGTGGCTGAAAAAAGCGATCGCAACTTGGCTATCTAGGAATACCAAAACAAAAACGCGACTTGGTCTAAAAAACCAATGTCTGGGGGGGGGGGGAAACCCATCGGCTCTCCAATCATGGCAAATAAAAACACGCCTTTTTGGTAAAGGGTTGCAGGCTATATTTGCAAGTGAGGGAGGCCTCTGCGGCATTCCAAGACCGGACGTTTTCAGAGATGGGTTGGCTGGGGGAAGGGGGGATTTGACCGTTTGGATTCGCCGCAGTTCGGCATAGTTGCCTTCCCCGAAAGGAGGGGAACAAGAATTGTCTGCACAAGTTGCAAATCCAACACCACGTAGACAAATCCTTCATGATTGCCTTAGGTATCATCTCAGCATCCAACTTGAGCAAGACATGGATCAAACAAAGGACCATTATGATGGCTTTGGCCCCTGAATCGGCGGAATCGCTGGAAACGCATATGAAGGGGGGTATAGCCTAGCCTTTGGGTGGCCTGGGGCAGGTACCCTATCACGGACAGCAAGGCAGTTGAAACTTCATCGAAGCAACCCATAATATAAGCAACTTCCGGACCATCTGAGCCAACCCCCCCCACTGTGAAGCAAGGAGAAACCGACAAATTGTGGGGTCCATAATGCCATATCCTCTCCGATGACATATGTATATTGATGTATATTGTATATCTGCATATATATGTATAGATACCTATATATGGTGTTGAGAAAGGATTATGTTTTGGGCGACCAAAAAAAACAGCCCGCCAAACCTCCCAAGGATTGCCCAGCCCCACTCGCTCCGGGATCCCTGCACGGGGTAAGGGTACGAGTAGATCCCGCCTGCGATGGACCCAGCGGGGATCTCAGCCATCGGATGCGTTTCCCGGAAAACATGAGAACCTGGAGTCTCCTTCTGACCCTTAAAAAATGGGGTCACTACCCAACATATAGGGGTCATGGACCCATTTTCAAGGGTCTGGAGACTAAAGTTAACATCTTTCCAGTGAGAGTGACTCCCTCTGAAGCGCAACAAGGGGAAATAACACATATCAGCAAATGGATCTCGGAATTTCCCAGACCCCAGCTAGCCATGGGGAACATCGCCTTTCTCGCTTTGTTGCTTTAAGGGACCCCTCCCCCACCGGAGAAAAACCAAGAAAAGAGGAAGAAGCCGAGAGCCAAGGACACGCCCCACCTCTGGGATTTGGGTTTGGATCGAACCCGGCCACGCTCGACCGCGAAGGCGCGTTTTTGGCGGCTCGCGCTTGCCGCGAGCTGGACACCCCAATGGACCTGAGCGGTTTGGCATCTAGTGTCAGCGCACGAACTATACCCCCTACTCCAAATAACCGTTTTTTTCATGGTATTTTGGGAAAAGCTGGTTTTCCATGGTATATACTTCCTTTTTTAGTAGGGGGTCGACATGATACCCTGAAAAAAGAGGGTATTTGGTGTAGGCGGTATGGGTCAGAAAATAGGCTAACCCCAGCATGGAACCCTGGTAAATGGCAACAAAGACTCAAACCAACGTGTTTTTTTGGTTTTTCGAACCAAATCCTGGATCTTCCAGGCAACTTGACCCAAATCTTGAGTCTTCCAGGACCCTGACCAAACAGTTGCCTTTGGCTGATTTTCCATTTGAAACCAAAAGCAAACAACCCAGGGTCCGTTCTGCGGGTTTCCGTGCGTGGAACACACAAGAACATGTTCCCAGTACTATAGATTCCTTTTAAAGCCGACAGGAAAAAACAGGATTTCGCAGGTCATGTTGCGACCGGGGTTACCTACCGGGGTTCCTCGCAGCAAATCCATCGCCCTGACAACACCCGGCCGAGTCCGTCCGGATGGGCCCCGGGCGCTGTCTTAGAGAGCCCTTCCTTCCGCTAGCACCCGGCGCCCCTGTGCAAAGCTGTGCACCGGCCGCAGGGCCTAAGGCGTTTGCGACTCGCGACGTTTCATGCGAACTTTCCTTACAAGCAGGTTGTTCCCCCCCCAAAAAATACGTATGGGCTGAATTCCCTTTTAACTTTTGGGTGCGAAAGATCCGGGGATTGGACAAATTGAACAAATCCCTTCCCCTGTTGGCTTGCCTTTGGGTAATGTTGACAAAACTTTTGGAGCCCAACTTGGCACCCAAGGATTGTTCAACCTGCAAAGCCGGATTTGCCAAACAAGTACACTAAAAACCCGGCACGGTATTTTTTCGGGAGGGGGCGAGAGGAGGAAGTTACTTGGATGTCCGTTGCCAAGTTAGTACGTGAAAAACACCACTTGCATGTGTTCACCCACTACCAGGTTAATCTCACATTCACGGGAGGCTTTTGCTTACGTGGGTCTTTCCCTAGGTTCCCGGTACACTGACTAACTTAGCTCTTCAGACCCAGGTAATCCCTGTTGTTGGCATGTTGTTTGCTCGTTTGGCTCTTGAACCTGCCTGAACCCCATCACCCAAGTCCACTGGTAAGCACGCTCTTGATGCAGATATGCTGGTTCATAAATCGCGGGGTTTTCGAACTGCTGTTTTGGTTCCATCAACTTCGCAAGGACAACAACTACCATCCCTACTCGGACTCCGAATATTTACTTATTTTAGGGTATCGTGTCAACCCTCTACCAAAAAGGAGCAACAATACTTTGCAGAAGCCAGGCTTTCCAACCAAGACTCGAAACAAGGCGGGGTATTTGGCTGTGGGTCAAAACCAAATGGGATCCCATTTTGGGGTAGGTGAATTCATCACCCATTTTAGTCCACCATGGATTGGGATGCTCACTGGGGGCTAACCGATTTGGATTTTGACCCATGGCCATTTGGAGGGCCCCGCCAGGCTCCAAAGCTTTCCCCGCCTGGCAGGGCCCCGCCAACATGGCTTCCGCCGGCGGCAGCGCTGACCTCGATTGCTTGGTTGACGTTGGAAGGGGCCCATGTTAGCAGTTAAGTGGTTGGATTTCAACCACTAAACCACCACAAGCAAAAATGTAAATTGTTTCCCAACAACAACCCTGATTGGTTCATTTTCCGATTCCCAGACAAAGGGAAACCAGGAGCCCTAACCATGGCCTAATTGTATCAAGACTTATGGGGTCCCCACTGGGGGGGAGGTGTTGAACAAGGGGGGGATTCCCGAAGGAACCCTAGGGTCGCTCAACCCAACCCCCCGTGTACCTACCCCCCCCCCCTTTTAGGGTTGCGTAGGCAACACCGAGGGAAACCATGGGAAGTTCTGCATTTGCCCCCAGAAGATTGTGAACACCACATATGACTCCTTGACATCTGAGGAAATGTGCAGGGGAATTGCTGCCTTTTTCCAACCAAGGCCCACCAAGGGAAGTTGGAACAGTAGCCACCAGGAAAAGGCCTCGGAAGGGCGCATTCCCCCGATCCTAAGGTTCTCTTAAAATGGGAACTGGTTCTCAGTCGCCCAAAGGACCTGGAACCAAAAGGTGATCACCTTTTGGGGCCATGACTCAAAATGGACCAAAGTTGGAAAA
Organism: Effrenium voratum; assembly: GCA_963377175.1. NCBI lineage: Eukaryota > Dinophyceae > Suessiales > Symbiodiniaceae > Effrenium > Effrenium voratum. Next base: position 2,361,321 of record CAUJNA010000779.1, read on the forward strand.
CCAAAGGGTCAAAAGGTCGATTCGCTTTGAACAACTGAGGATTGCAGCGGCCCCCTAGGGTGGTTGGCAACCGGCGGTTTGGAGGTGAGCTTGGCAACTGCTGGATTGGAGGTGAGGCTGGGCATTTACCCTCAACAAGAACCAGAAATATGGTTCAAATCCAAATCCAAAGCACCAACTAGCGGGTGCTGCGGAGGATTGAGGGAAAAACAGGAGAACCAAAAAAAAGAAAGCACACCCGCCGTCACGGGATGTCCGGGAAGCCGAGCAACTCCTGGTCTAGGTCCCTCACGTTCATAGTGTATGCCCCCTCCTTTTCACCCAAATCGGTCTGTGGGACCCTCCAAAAAAAACGGTCTGTGGGGCCCTTAAAAAAAGAATAAGGGAAAAAAACAAAACGGCCTGTGGAAGAAGAAGAAAACAAACTGAAGCCGAGGTCCATGAGCCATGGGACTTGTGTGCCCTGTTTCGAGGGAGTCCGGACTGTTGGGGGCCGATTGAACTCATCTGCCGATTGAACTTTGCGATTCCAAAACCTCCTCTTGCTTAAGTCGCCTGGACATATTAGACACAAGTCCAGTGGTGAAATCGACTCCCTTTGAAACCACCAGGAGATTCGTACAAAATGTGCTTCAGAATTCTGCAAGTGGAAGGGATCTCTTTGTGGAACCTCCATCCTTTCGTGCTACTGCCAGGTGGGACCGCTCGTTGCGCCCCCATAACCACCTACCCACTTTCTTCAGGCTAGGATTTCTCAACCCTTGACAATAGGATGAAGGCGTCCACCCGAGTTTCACCCGGCTTGGCAAAAAATGCCACAACTAACACGCCGGGCAGTTGGAGCAGGCGGAGGGCAGGTTGCAACCAGCCACCTCCCGAGACAAGCGACCAGTCTAGCTGTACTCTCCCCATTCTCTTCAGGGATCCTTCTCTTCAAAAAATGGGCAAACAAATCAAACGCCTGGAAAGTAAGTGGTTTCTAAAGAGAACGATGGGTGAAGAGAAGCTTTTCGGACTGAACCTCAGAACCAGCGGATCCCCGGCGCTTTTCGGTTTGAACCCCGGGGCGCCCGGGCGGCCGGGCGGCAGAAAGATCCCAGAGCGTGACAGTGGCCACCTGAGCACTGCGAAACCCGGACAGGCCCCTTGCCTTCTAGGTCCTCCAGTAGTTTGAGGTTGGAATAAGGGTATACCATTTTTTTCTTTTTTGTCTATTTTAGTAGGGGAACCCTCCCAACCAACAAAGTTGGTAAAAGGGCACTACTGGGGGACCTAGCCTTTGACCCAAAAACGGTGATGTTTGAAACCACAAAGTAAGGGAACCCCTGCCGGATGAGCCGCAGAAGCCCTGGTTGATAGGGGGGTGCCTTTTCATATCTGTTCATAATGGCTTTTAGCCGGGCTCCTAATTTTCAGCGAGTTGGCTCTGGATCTCATGCACATATAATGTTCAGTCGCTCCGCAGGTTTTCCACCAAGGGACCGAACCCTTATTCCATGTGCATGCTGAACGATATGGTGATAGGGGAAACCCTCAAAAGTAGTCCTCAGATCCCCTGCTACAAGTGGAAAGCTTTTAGTGGGTTAGATTGAAACTACCGCAAAACCAACTAAAAAGATGGCACAGAACCAGCAAGCGATGATGTCCAGCCTCCCGTGTCCGGGACCCATTAAAAATCATACCCGTACCCCCGTAACCACCCCAATACTCGTTCTTTTTCTCGGGTATTATATCGACCCTTTACTACAAAAAAAAAAAAAAACGTGGATTCAAGCGATCGGTGTCCAAAACGATACCAACTGAGAAAAGGCCGGGTATTGGGCGGTTACGGGGGTAGCGATCAAACCCTACGTGAAGCAAACGGCCTTGGGGTCTGGATGGGTTTTCTTGCTGGGGTTTGGACCGACTAATTCCAACCAAAAAGTTGAACAAGATCCATCCCCGAGAAAATGGGTCCACTACCTGGACCCGAAAGAGCTACCCTCAGAAAAGGAAATCCGCCTCACAATCGTAGGGCAATGGCAATACCCACTTTTGAAGGGCAGGTTGAATGTCCAGTTATCTATCTTACCCCTTTTACTCTTGGTATGGTAGCACAACACTTTGTTTTTTGCAGACCCCCAGTAAAAATGAACAGAACCAAAAAACTCAAAATCACAAAAACATGCCAAGAACAGTGAAGTTACGTAGAAAAAACACTCTTCCACCTTATAGCTTCTATTTTGCCTTCCACCTAGCTCGAGGACTACGCGGACCTCAAACACGACCCATGCCCCACAATGCTTGGTGTCACCAGCCACAATTATGGGGCAAGAACTTGTTTTGTTCAATGGGCCCGAAAGAACTACCTTAAAAAACAGACGTTTGCCCCACAATCTTAGGGGAATAACCAATTTTTAGGGTGGAAAGACGGCTCATGTGTTTGTTCCTTTAAAAAAAAGTTCTTGCCCCACAAGCATGGTTCTTGTGTCACCAACCACAATGGGGCAAGAAATGGGTTTGATGACGTAGCATCTTTGGGCTCTTTCGGCGCCGCCCTGGGACCGAAACGAAGCGAGCGGAGGCCACTGACGCCTCGCTTTCAGTCGAATTCCTTGGGTGAAAACAGGAAAAAGGAAACACGCAGCTTGCAAGGGTGGTCCATTTGCACCGGCAGTGCCCATAGGGCCCAGTTTGGGCTGTTTGGGAAACCATTTGGGGGGTTGGTATTTTGTCTTGAGGTTCCATTTTTTGGCGGTGTTCAAGGCAAACCAAAACGAACAAAGACCCATTTGTCGGGAGGGGAACCCCTTGAGTAAGGAACAATTCAGCAGACTTTGCCACTTAGAACCACGGCTTGGCTGTGTCATTGGATCTAAAAAGCCGCCAAACGAACACTGGCTTCTTGCCGTGCGCAAAAAGCCAAAGAAGAAGACGGAGACATGAGACACCACAGACACCACAACAACTCTAAGGGTAGCTTCCTAGAAAACCACCAAGAACCCTGGGAAAACGCATCTGGTTATTGAAAAGAGCGATGGTTGAAAAGAATGGCAAAGGAATCAACCCCTAGAACAAAACCCTTCTTGCCCACAAATCGCCATGGAACATCTTTGAGCTCCCTCAGCTCAGCCCCGGGGACCCGCACACTGCCCACCTCGATGAGGCCATCCTCGACGCCCGTGACCTTCTCACCTGTCGACGGGAAGTGGCAAGCGGCGACGAGTTCGGTGAGCACGTGAAAGGGCGATCGATGCAGGGTACGTCAGGTCAGTGCGTAATCGCCATATGGCTATAACCAAAAGAAATGGTGACTTATCAAAATACTACGTACTGCTTGTTTTTTTTTGGCTTTGAGGTACACCAGTACCCCCTTCTTGGCGATAAGTCTCCGTTAGGTGGGTTACAGCCAGGCTTACCAACCACTTACTAAGCACCCTGCCCCTTTAGGGAGACTAGGGAGAAACCACTTATATAGCCATTGCCAATATATGTATATATGTGCCAAAGATTCAGTGTGCCCAACTGACGTGGGAATTTGGTGAGTAGTAAAAGCCCAGTTTCTATTGGCATCTCGGTAATCTCGGTGAGTGTACCCAATGTTACAGTATCTCCTCCACATGACAGTAAATATCGACCGTGGCCCCCAATTGAACCATAAGGGTGTGGCTCAGAGCGGGCATTGGCCACAAGAGCCGCGTTGTCCCTTCGAAACCCCGAAGAAAGCACCCACAAGGGCACCAACTCAGGGTTGACTAGGGGTTAGCAGCTGATGAGGGCACTACGGATACATGTTTGTCATACCCTTTATCAAGGGGTTGATTCCAACCATTCTGTTGAGCCCATAACACCTGCTGTATTCCCAACGTTTTTTGATGTCTTCCTGAAAAGCAGGGCTTCCTGCCTGAAATTTCGGGAACAAGGCTGGAGCAAAGGAGATAACAAGGGACCACCCCGCCCCTCACGTTCACACCCACCTAGCTGGGGGGACCTAGACATGCATAGGCGTCCTTTTCGGGGAAATAGATGGCCCTGGTAGATGATTAAACCACAAACCAGGAATTGGCCCTCTATTTTTCTACCAAAACAACCAAAAAGGACCTACTGTGGATGGACGAAATCCTGCACCACCTAATACCTAATGCACCCAGGAATGATGATTCCCCTGTAAATATCAATGCACAATGGTTTCAACCATGGTTTCCAAGTGCTGCGAGAAGCGGATTTCGTCCACCCTATGTAGACATGCCCCAGCCCCACTTTCCCCCGGCCTGGCAGCAGCAAGAGGCCTTCGCCCTCGATGACGCCCCACCCTTTCGGCGCCAGCAGATGCCGCGCCGCCGCTAGGAGGTCCACGTGGCCCGTGGCACCTGGCGTCGTTGCCCCACCTTGAGGGAGCCTTTGCTGGGCCATCCGCGGTCTGATCCCCTGCTAAAAGTCAACAACTTTTAGTGAGTTACATGGCAACTGCCCCCCCCCCACACCCCCCCACACCCCCACCCCCACACAGAGCTAAAAGCCTGAAAAGCTAAGGGGATGGCTGAGAACCACCAAGTTTTGTTGGCCATGGATTGATCTTGCTGGTGCTCAGCAGGGAATGAGAATTGGAATGACCCCTATAACCCATCCAACTGGTGGTTTCATTGCAGGGGACCCCCAAACGGTTCGTTCCCTTAGAGCTGAGCACCAGCAAGTTGATGTTGTGAGGATGGTCACCCGAGCCACAAGAAGCAATGCGCTGAGTCAAATAGATGACACGGCAAAAACATTGGTTGCTGCAACGACCCCCCTGCAAAAAGTGAGCTTCACTTTTTTTGGGTTTAGTTCGGAAAACACAACTTGATTTCAACCAAAAAGTTAAAGTCTAAAGATCCAACCCAACATAACCCAATAGCAGTCAAGAAACCCTTGGTCATTCCCTACTGGGCACCAGGAAGGACAAGCAGCGCCGGGATCTGCAAGAAAACTAATGCATTGATGACGCGGTTTGGCGTCTGATAAAGTCTCGCTGAATCAAACTCAATGGCGGAGCTCCATTTCCTCCAAAGTACCTAAACCGAGACTGAAACGACCCATAGATATTCTGGAAAACGGGTTGGAGGTGGCTCTTACGGATCCACCCCGGTGAAACCTTTGCTGCTCAAAAATGTGTTTTAGGTCCAGGAACTTCGGCCTCAATTTGCTGGTGCGCCCCCCGGAAAAATGCGATAATATGTCCAGTAGTGAAATCGATTCCCTTTAAAACCAACGGGGAAAAATAATTCAACCCCTAGAGTTGTTCAAAACCTCGCTGTTCTTAGATCAACTTGTTTTCCCCGTGTTTTTTTTTTTTTTTTTTTTTTTGGGGGGGGGGGTTGTGTTTGTTGATGTATTTTTTAGGTTGGGGGGGGGTTGCAAACAACAGTGTTTTTTTGCAAGCCCATACCGTTTGGGTTGTGAAGTAAGCCCCGGATTAAGCCCCCCCCTAACGGTTGTGTGCCCCCCTTTTACTGAGGGACATCCAAGCCAATTGACATGGATGGGTTCTCGAAGGCTCACTCCCTACGTCCATTTGCTGAAGAACTTCTGTTCAACCATCGTTCTGTTCAAAAACCAGCCATTTTCCCTGGGTTTCTGGAGGTTTTCTAGAAAGAAGGATTCCTGGAAGGAATGGAAAAGGTAGCCCTAGAGCAACGGTGTTCTTTTGGTTTCCCTTTACAATCGCCCAAAAGCACTGAAGAAACGGATCCGGTTCTTGAAAAGAACGATAGCTGAAAAGAATGGAAAAGGAATCAACCCCTAGAGTAATTCAGAAAAGAAGGATTCCTGGAAGGAATGGAAATGGAAGGTAGCCCTAGAATTCCTCCGATTTTCCCCCAGCGTCTTGCGCTCCCTTTAAAGAAGAGCCCCGCCTAGCAACACATCCGCCTGCCGCCAGCCGGAGGCTGACAGGTCGTCCAGCAAGGTGACGCCCCGCAACAGCCAGGGGCCCTCCTGGCCCAGGAAGGTGATCACCTTTGGGGACCTTTACTAAAAGTGGGCCGTCCGTTTTCAGATCTGCTAAAAGTTGAAAACTTGTGTGGACACCCAACCACCAAACCAACTAAAAAGCTTTAAACAAATAGCGGTGACCGAAAACGCACTTCCTGAGTGCATGGGCCAGAAAAAGTCTAAGCTTTATGTTTACCACGAAAATGGTCTTCCCACTTTGCAGATGTCCAGGAAAACACAAGCAGCTTCAAAGGAAAAAAAAACATCACAAATTTCGAGGTGCACTGGGACCATACCCTCTGGTTGCCAAAACTGGGCTGCCTGTTTTCAGATCCCCTGCTACAAGCTGAAAACTTGTGGGTTAAACTTGGACAACCACGACGCCAACTGAAACGCTAAAAAGCTAAGGGGATGACTGGGAACCACCAAGTAAACAAACATAGCGGTTGCCCAACAGTAACAGGTGGAAAACCAAAGGTTAGATCCGGTCGAGTCGCTTTGGACAGGGGGAAGTCATGGAAACCCAAAGCCTTGAAAGGGCAGTTCAATCTGGCAAGGCTTCTTCTCGGCTTAATGCCAAGGCCTGCAGCATTTACTGGGATGGGGGGGGCCAACAGGAGACTAGAGAGAATTGGGTGCATCGTGTTTTGTGGTATTTGTTGGAGTTGATGTGATTTGAAACTTGTAAACGCTGTCTTATTTGATGGTGGTTGGTTGCCGGTGACCTCACTTTCTGCTAAATTATTTTCTCGTTGCGGGTTGATTGATACTTTTCTTGCTTGTGCGATAGGCAGTTGCCGCAACATGTTGAGCCGTCGGTGCCGTTGGGGAGCGTTGAATGCCCAAATTTTCAGACACCTGGTCAAAATCAACCAGGGGGTTCTTCAAACAGCAATGTTCCCACAGACCCAATGCATGATGCGATCCCAAAAGTCTAAAAGCGGATCCAAAAGGGAAAAACCAAAAGGTTGACTCACCCCAAGATCACTTCATTTGAGACGCAATCGCAATCCCATGGTTTTTTGCCAGCCCCTCCCGCCCCCGCCTTTCGCTCCCCGCCAGGGCTGTGAGAAATGGAACCCACTTCTGTGATACAATTTTCGGCCTCCCAAAGACCCACCCCCCCCAGAAGAGGGGATTCCCAAACTTGTATCACAGAAGTGGTTGGAGAAACCGCGAGTCAACCACCACCCTGCGACCCCCGCCTTCCGCCTCCGCCTCAGCGCCGCGGCCGCGGCCGCGAAGGCGCCCAGCGCCCCCAGCGCCGCGACGGATGCGACGGCCAGCGCCCGCGGGCAAGGGGGCCGCATCGAGGGCCGCATCCATGAGCGGGCGATGCTGTTGCAGGGCTGCCCCCGTAACCTCCAAATACCCGGCCTTTCTTTTTTCAGCTGGTCTCATGTCGAGCCTCTACCAAAAAAGGAGGTATATTTACCATGGAAAGCCAGGGGCGGAAGCTCAGGGCGGCTGGAAAAACAGCGAGGTCCTCCAGTAGTTTGAGGCCAGAACAAGTTGGTGCCCAACTTTTTTCTTTTTTGTCGATTTGGCAGAACCCTCCCCACCAAAAAATGGGGTAGAAGGAAAGGGCACCTAGCTGGGGGACCAAGCTGGACAGGGAGTCATGACCAAACTGTCATAGGGTCTGCAGGACCGGGGACCCAAGATACTGGATTTGTTTTTCCCAAAGAGAAACATCTCTACTCTTGGTGTGGGCTGGCGGAAAAAACTGACTGTTTTTTGCAGGGCCCCCCAGTAAAAATGAACAGAGCCAAAAAAAAACGAAAAAGAAAAAGAAATGAGGCTCACCCCAAAATGTTGAACCCAGCGACTAAAGCAAAGTGCTTGAAAGGCTTTTCGTTTTTTTACTGGCCCAGTTTCTTGACCTGAACCCGTTTCAAAGTTGCTGGGTATGAGGTATTGCCAAAGCAAAGGGCTTCTCCCCATTGGGTTTCGAGCATTGGTTCACGTACCAAGACAAGTCACAAGTGGTCCTTGATGCTTCCCTTTGCAGAACACCCTCTATTTGCCGAGTCTGGAAAAAACATATTGCCAGTTGTGATAGGTACCCTGGAAAGCCAACAGGGGAAATGAACAAATCGTCTTGCGCAATTGGACCTTGGTCTTCCCCTTCCCTTTGCTGAACTGTCCATCCAGAACTTGCAGGAGTCGCTGTCCTCGAATTGCAACATCCGACGGAGCTTCGCAGAACATCCGGAGCTTCGCAGCACTGCCAGCGTTGCGTTAAGGCTTAGGTGTGTTTTGTTGCTCGATGCCCTTTGTCGGGTTGGTTTAAAGGAGCCATGTTTCTGACCGTGCCAGGCATCCCTCTCTTCCAAAAGTAAAATCCCTTGGAAGATGTGGTGGTTTCTAAAAAAGAACCATGGGTGAAGAGACTGGGGAATCAACCAAAAAGGAATTTTGCCGGGGCTATGCTCGACAAACGCATCGGATGATCATGGCAGCGCCGCGGCAAACAAGGCAGCGTGAGGCTGATGAGCCAAGCTCAGGCGGCGCGGCCGCTTGAACACCACACCCAACCCCCAACGACGCGCAAGCCGATTGGAAAGAAAGATCCTTTCAGAATCTGACCTGCAGAATTGCAAGCATATGTGTATGTAGCATATATATATATATATGATATGCGTTGAACAGTTAATTTGTCTGCTCTCTTCCTGGTCAAAAGTCTACAGGCTTTGTTTGCCACTGACATGGTCTTCCCAAAAAGTATCACAACCAGCAACGCAAAAAGTGAGGTCATTACGTGCAACCAACCACCATTAAATGGCATACAAGCGTTCACAGGTTTCAGATCACATCGGCCTCGTCAGAAACGCGCGATTCTTTGTTTTTTCAGGCTCTGTGACGTGGATTCCGCACAAGATTCCCTCTCAATCCTGGTTTGGGCGATTTTGGGGATGCCATGTCTGTGTTACGCATAGGACAGAATATTAAAAGGGTACAACACGATTGCCTACTAATAAATTGAACTAACAACGGGAAGAACCGGTGAAATCCACCAAAGCCACATCCAAACCGGCTGCGGCCATATGGCCACTGATCTTTTGGAGGCCAACCCTTGGCAGGCTCAAGCGTTGGAGAGCCCCTTTCAGGTTCCTTACCCCCTGCACCGGCCTTCTTTCAGGGTATGATGTCGACCCTCTACTAAAAAAGGGATCGGCATTTACCTTGGAAAAGCTTTTTCGGTTTTCCCCCAAAACTGCAAACTGAGAAAAGCGTTGGTCTTTGGACGTTACGGGGGTAGGGTTCCCTACCACCCCGAATGGGACTCCATGAAAAACCTTGCCTTCTTGCCAAGCACCATGAAGCGCCCTCCCCATTTTCAGGAAATCACAAAGCCAGGTTGGAAACAGCGGGTTTTTGAGCATGATGGTTGAAAAGAATGGAAAGGGAATGAATCCCCCCTCTACTAAAAATGAAGGGAGCAACCTGCCCTGCAAAAAGTGAAGAAGACACCTGGCTAGTGGAGTCCATGGGTTTTGGGTGCATGATTGGTGTCTTTATCCGCATTTTTCCCCAAAGCGTATTGAATAATTTCGAGTTCGCCCCCTGCTGTTGTTGTGCTTGTTAGTTTACCGGCATCCCCCAGCTAAGACCCTCCCATTTTGTCAGGGCCGCCAGTTAACGTCGTGGGGAAGGGTCCCTTCTTCCATCGGGGGGCTGACGATGGGAATGTCGTTGTGTTCAGGGTTCCCTTGAAAGGAAAAAAGGAAGCCCAAGGAGACCGCCCAAGTCCTAAAAAAGACAACTCCAATTGATTCTCGGCTTGTTTTTTGGCGCGGGGGGGGGGAGGGTTCCCCCACGGAAATTCCGAAGACCTACACCGATGGCCCGACGTTTTTCATTCGGCCGAAGGTCGTCGCCTGGGCCGGGGAGACGGAGGTCTTCCCAGGCCGCCGCCGTCGCCTCCTAGCGCAACAAACCGACTGATCCACAGCGGCGGGGATTCTCTCCCTTTCAGCTTCCCACCACGGAGCCGACGACGCAAAAAGTGGAAGAAAAAAACACTCCCCCTGACTAACATGGAAAGGCTCCACGCCGAAATGGAAGACTTGGTTCCATTTACAAATGCCTGCTGGGACCTTCCATGTTAGTCTGACGCAGTCCAAGCGAAACCTGGCAATGCTGCTTGGTGGAGCTCGGTGGTTTGGACAGGTTGGGTGCTGGCGCACCTCCGAAGGCAGTGCCAGGGAGCAGCTCTCACGCACACGTCGCGCCACGAAGCGCAAGCCAACATGTAGAGCTCATAATATGCCCCAAGGCGAGGAGCAACCCCTGGTGGATAAGTATAACCCAACGATCCTCAAATCGACCCTTGACAATGGGGTTGCACCCTAAAACATGATGGGTGCTGGCCCTTTTTGAGGGTAATGTGTCTCTTCGGATCCAGGTAGTCAGGTGTCGAGTGAACATGTCTTGGTACCATAAAAGTACACCCACCGAAAACAAGACATGGACCAAGAAAGGAGTCTCTGGGTGATATAACCTCAATATCACTCCGAAATGCGGGAACGCCCAGAATGTACCTGTTTGGTTGCAGCTAGAAATGTAGCATCTCACTCAACAGGGGTCACCGGAATTCCCCAAACAAGTTGATCAAACTTCGGGTGGTGTCCATTGAAAAGATCGATTCACTTAAGGTTCCCTAGAGCGAGATGGCTCGGAAACTCTCAAGGCAAATCTCTCTCTCCGGAAGCCACCTGGTCATCGCTGCGGATACACGAAATCCGGATATCTTGCACCACGAAAGGATTTGCCACGGAGTTGAAATCATAACGTTCATGGTGTTTATTTAGTGAATCGAATCACAAACCCAGGGTTTCTGAGCGGTGGTGCGAGAATCGGATTTCGCAACCGCACACGGTAGGTGCCGTTGTTTTTTGTTGTTTGAAAATTAGATGGCGGTAGATGACAGGACCAGGTAAACCAGGAACCGCCCTCGATTTTTCAACCAAACCAACCAAGAAGGACACCCACGCGCCTGGTGCTAGAATCTGGGGATGGGAATCGTGTTTCACTTCGCTCGCCAACCGTTTGTTTGGGCGCTGGCCATGCCATGTCCTTGGTATCCGCTCCATGTGGGCAAATAGGATGCCCACCCACCAATCGGCGCTTCCTCAAAGCTTTCCCTCAGGAAAAGGCATTGCCCAAACGCAGCGGAATGTAAGGGACCTTCCGTAGCAGGAAAGGAACCCTCAAGGGAGCAAGTAGTTTCAGGTCAGCTCCTTTTACCCCAATTCACGTAGCGCCCTGCGCAAAGTCTCTTACTTGGGAGGAAATCCGCTCAAATCCCAAAATCTCCGACCGAGTCAAGACGCCTGTATCAAGATCAGAACCCAACCAACAAACAAAAAACGAGGGGGGGGGGGAGCAAAAAACAACAACAACACACCAAAAACGGGGGGGGGACAAAAAAAAGAAGGCCGCGAAACCGCCGGTGGTTTTGGGTTCCCCTCTCTGCCAAGAGCAGCCAAGGCTTTCGGAGGGAGCCCGCCTGCTTGTCAGCCACCAAGGCCTGAAGCACGTTGGGTGCGTGGGGCCGAAGCCCCCGACAAGGCACCTGCATGCGTTGGATTTTCTCTAAAAAAAAACACAATAAATAAAAATACATTGCATGCATGCATGTGCCCATGGTTCACGTACATACTGTGAATGGACGAAAACCATTTCGCACCACTTGAAACCCATGGGAAACGATTGTTTAATTGGCATCTACAGGAGAATCATCATATCCCAGGGTTTCTTATGTGGTGCAGGATTTCGTCCATCCAAGGAGCATGGGGCATGACATACAAAATGTTGTAACGTGTTGTAGCATGCCAATGAGGATGTAATGACATGGGGATGTACATGTCGTGTTTTAGCCATGCCAAGCACTGTATACTATTATATATATATATATATATATGTGTGTGTGTATACACCCCCGCTAGAGGCTCCAGATCAGGTTGAACCCCCCCCATTTTTTCAGATAAAATAGGGTTAGTCCATCCTTATTGGAAAATAAAAATGAAATAGTCCAACTTTGACAGGAAATACATTGACAAATCACGTTTTATTGTGACCTCATTTTTGGGGGTTGGTTTGAACAGCCCAAGTTGGACAAAACGTATTAGTCAAGGGGGGTCCAACTCATGTTTATTGTGCACACCCGCCTTTTCACAAAATAAAGTCGGGGCGGTGCAACTCGGAAGATCCGAAATGTAGCTGCCGCAGTCCAACATTTTCCGGGCCTTGAATGGATTTGAAAGCAAAAGGCACGGATTACCTCATGCTAATTTGAAATGAGTTCAGTCCAACTTTGAGGGGTTTTTCACAGAGGCCAAAATGAGCTTAATGAAAAAAGGGGGTTGGACTAGAATAAAATACATGATTTATTTTAGGGTCCAACCCACCCAACTTTGTTTTGAACCTGCACCGGGAGTATATACTATGCATCTCGGGCCCCCCCTATTAATAGCTGCAGTTTCCGCGTCGACAAAGTTCACCAGCCTGAAATAAGGTGGTCGGGGGGGGGCCATTCCCAACACAAACCACCATGGGTGAAATCGGTCGTGTGAGGTCCTTATAGTTCACCCAGAAAAGGTACGCCACAAACACGGCAACAAAAACTGGAAAACCAAAAAAGGCGGGGGAAACAAAAAAAGCCAACCCAAAGGGACGGTTGGCTGCTCTCGACAAAAGGTACACCAACAGGTTGTTCGACGGGGGGGGAAGAAAAAAAAAGGGCTCCCCCCGAAAACGGAGAGGAGTTCATGCAGGCGTCCCGGGGGAAATGGGGGCCCTTGTTCATGGACTACACCTTGGATGGGCCAAATTGCAAATTCGGGACCAGCAACCCCCTGATTTCGAGGAGCTGCCGATTTTTTGGCGGGTAACCCAACCCGGATTTAGAGAACAGAAGGATCCGGATGCATGAGAAACACCGATCGAACATTGCAACTTGTAAAAAAATGGTGTCCATTTACTTTGGTGGAAGAAAAAGCAACATGTTTCAACTGGTTGCAAGATGCTAATCTTTTTCAGGAGCCCTGAGAAGTGGTCAATTTATTTATCGCAGACCCATTTTTTTAGCGGGCGTTCATCGATGTTAGCTTTCTGAGGAGAAGACCCTATTAAGACATGATGGGTTTCTCGTCAAGGTTTGGTGGTTATCAACCCTTCAAATGGGGTTCATCCATCTGTGGATTTCCATCAGGCTCCGAGAGCTGACTTTCCGGGACTCCAACGCAAGCTCATCCCCACATGAGTCATGCTCAAGCCGCCTTTTATTTATCAAAATGGTCCACCCAGACCAATATAAATAATGAAAGAAGATATGTATATCCACAGCAACTCTCTGGTGGACATTGTCTCTCTTCACCTTCATCTACCCGATATGTATATCCACAGTTATTTATCTTGGACATTGTCCCTCAACCTTCATCTACCCGGGTGAGGACGTGAGTCACAATCAAAACCTGGTATTAAAATGATCGACCCAGAGCCATGTCAAGAATTAAGAAGGCGGATGTCCGCAGCTATTTCGGGTTGGGTTTATTTCTTCCCTTACTAACCGGATCATCCACCCGAATCGGTTTTGAGCAAGTGGCTCACGTGACGCTCAAATCCCCAAGCCCTACCCAAGCCTCTCACTTCCCAAGTTGACTGGCCAAAAAAAGCTTGAGCTTTTTATTTACCACTCAAATGGTCTTTCCAAAAAGTTTAAAGTCCACCAACTCAGGAAGTGAGAAGCCCCGCTCCGCCCGCCCAATCCTTGGGTTGCCCCCACCCAATCCGAGCCATCGAAGCGCTCCACCGCCAGGTGCCTCGCGCTTCGATTTCTTCGAGCGATCAGGCGGCACGCGATCGGATGCGACGAGTCGATTTTGGACGGTCGAGGGGGGTCGGGGGGTCGCTCCAGGTTAGAGAGCTTAGAAGAAGTTGGTGCCCCCAAAGGACCGATTCCGATTTTTTCTGCCTTTGACCCCCCCCCCAAAAAAAGGGGTGCAAAGGCAGGAAAAAGGGGTGCTTTGGGGGTCCAGGAAGTTGGTACCCTATGTTTTCTGTATATTTTAGTAGCGGAACCGAATCTCCAAACCCAAAAAGGCACTACTGGGGGACCTAAAGTGTGATTCAAGGAAAGCACCTGCCAATTTCTGAGGTACACCCAGAAACCCTGGACCCTCTCTTCAAAAAACTCCGCTCAAACTTGAGAACGGGGTACGGCTGAAATGGAAACCCAACCACTAAACCAACTAAAAAGAACTAAGAAGCTTAGGCACTGACTCGATGGCTAGGCTTGGCACCAACTCTGACTGGACATTTCCCCCTGAGCGACCAAAAACCGGCTTCAACTTCAGAAACGATGGCGACTGTTGGAGGTCCAAACGCAGAAAAGTGAGACACCCCCAGTCAAACATCTCTACTCTTGGTATGGTAGCAAAAAAAACGTTGTTTTTTGCAGACCCTCAGTAAAAATGAACAGAACCAAAAAGCTAGAAAACAAAAAAACCTGCCAAGAACAGTGAAGAAAAGTTGTCTCAGGGGTCAATTTCATGGGCCCACTTGGTGATTTGATTTTAACCCCAGGCGACTCGGCGCAAAGGAGGGGAAGCCTGAGGAGATCTGGGCTGTGGAGGTACCTGTTTCACCTGAGGAAACCCGTAAATCGCTTCTTTTAGTTGCTGTTGGTATTCCTCATCTTGACACATATTCCAGAATGGAATGTGTGGCTCCTTCTTTGGGGGGTGCGATCTGTATGGAGGGCGTTGCGATCGGTTTCGTTTCATGCGCAGATTTTTATCTCTTCTCCGAAGGCCGGGGGTTCTCAGAAGAGCGATCCGGTCAGTCTTCGGGGTTTGTTGGTTTCTTACCCCGCAAAAAAACTCCAAGCAACCTGGGGAAGTTCTCATCTTTTACAGACATATAGCCCATGTTACCCCCAAAAAGTTGAAAAGTTGTGTTTTTAAGAGGTAAGGGATTCTTAAAGAGGGCACCCCCCCCCCAATTTGGGTCCCATTTGTCATGGAGCGGTTCTGCTTGGACCCTCCGAACACGCCACCCCTCCACCAACACACCTCCAAACATGGTCTAGCTTAGTCTCTCTCAAGGCTATTTTTGGGGGTGCCCGAAAAAACGGGCTAGGTAGTTGAGAGCCCATTTTTTTCGGGTACCTTTGGGTTCCTTGAGCCTTAGGGAATCCTTTTAGGGAATCCCCGCTTCGGAACTGAAAAAAAAAGCTTATCAGTTGCAACATGTATCAGGTTGCCCCCGTAACCTCCAGATACCCACTTCTTCTAGGGTATTGTTTGGTAAATACCTCCTTTTTTAGTACCGACGGCATACCCTGAAACAAGTGGGTATTGGGTGTAGGAGCCGGGTCCTTTAGTTGGTGGTTTGGAGCCGGGTCCTTTGGTTGTGGCGGTTTCCCATTCACAAACACCAAGGCTTCAAATCCGAATCCAAACCAATCCAAACCGCCAACTCAGGCTTGCCGGAAAGATGGTCTCCCTTTCCCTTCAACCCACCCAAAAAAGAGGTAACCCCTAAAAACCCAGAAAGCCACCAAAAAAAAACATCTGGCTATTTGCGGCGTTTACTCGCAAACACCAAGGGTTCAAATCCGAATCCAAACCGCCAACTCAAGCTTGCCGGAAAGATGGTCTCCCTTTCCCTTCAACCCACCCAAAAAAGAGGTAACCCCTAAAAACCAAGAAAGCCACAAAAAAAAACATCTGGCTATTTGCGGCGTTTACTCGCAAACACCAAGGGTTCAAATCCGAATCCAAACCGCCAACCAACTGCCAGCCCACACCAACCAACTGCCAGCCCAGACCGCCCTTGCCATCTCGCTTGGACCGCGAGCGCTGTCCCTGAGCCAGCGCGGGTAGTCTGGTAGATGCGCACCTCAAATCGAGCTGGGTATTCATGATGCTTCAATCCCTAAGCATCTTTGGGCTCTCCAATGCAGAGCCTCGGATGTGCAATGCGCATTCCCGTGCTTCGGCCCTGCACAGCACGTACCGGGGCCCTCGGGGAAAAGAGTCGAGGGCCCGAGGGTCCGATGGGGGGTCTCACACTTGACTGGGCACACGCGCAAGGCTGTAAAGTCATTTGCGCGCTTCTTTTCAGTGCCCTCGATTCGTTTTTTTGGTGCTTGTATGATCCATTTTGAGAATAAGGTCGCTGTCCTAAATCAAAGAGGTCACGTAGGGCACTTAGACCCTTAGGGTCGCCCTCCTCAGCAGATCCCTCCCCAGTCCGGGCAAATCAAGCCGCAGCACACATGAATGCGAATGGCAAACCGGGCCGCAGCGACACGCGAATGGCACTGACGCACCCTCCCGTCGGACAGGCGTCGGATACGTAATAGATTGGGGTTTGGGTGTTGCCGTGCTTGGTACAAACGTGGAGTCAAAGAAGCAGGGTAGTTTGAGCAGCACGGGGAGCGGAAAAAATGATTAAACCCCGCTCTTCGGAGCGAGTCTGAGAGCAGCTGCATTCATGGACCAACCAAGGGCACTTTTGTTGCGACTGTCCGCAAAAATGCGTGCATCTCCGTGAAGAGCAACAACGGTTTTTTCTTGCGGGCTACAATAAAAGACACGGGAGCATTCAACCACTTTCTTCTGCACGTTCAGCGCCGGCTATGGTGCTGGAGATTGTCATGCTCATGGCCCGAAAAACCCCAGTTGAATGTCAGTGTGGAAAGGTGCACATTCCCAAGCAAATGTTCCTCTGATGTTTTGTACGTTTTTTGCAGATGTCCGTACTTCTTCCGCAGAATTCCGTACTTGTCCCGCCGATTTCTGTACGTTTCCTTCCGATGTCCGAGCGTTTTCAGTTTTTAAGCGTTTTGGCTGAGAAAACTCCAAACTTGCAATAGCGGCAAGAAAGCTGTCACACGTTGCGCACCTGAAGCGGAATGAAATATGACGGGCCATACAAATTGAAAGCTGCGTTAACTAATTTAAGTTCATCCAGGAACACCACAAACGCTCGCAGCCTGCTAATGGCGATTTCCGTCAAATTTCCTCAAAAGTGTTCATGCACGATTTTTTCGGACATGGTCGGAAATTTCCGTCACTTTCGGAGGGTGCAGGTATGTGCAGCTTTCGTGCGGTTCTGAGGCTGGGTTTGCCCTGGGCGGCCAATGAAAAAAATATGTCATGGCTCTTCTGCCATGCAGGGGCCCTCGTAAGAAAATCAATGAGGGCCCAAGGCCCCAACGGGGCCCCCAATGAATCGTGATGCTTAGGGATAAGGCTCTTTTGGTTCAAACGACGAGGTTTGGGTTGCAAAATTGCTGGAATGCTTTTTAGATATACGACGGCGGACGCTCGTCTTTGGCTTCCCCGGCCGAATCGAAAAATCGCCGCAAGCCTCCCGAATGCGCCACATGCTTTGAACAACATGCCCTCCCAAAAACAATCATTGAACCTGGACTGCTATTTGTTTTTTGAAAAATATAATAAACAGTCTGGTGAAAAGTGCTGTTTTGAACCCTCCCTCCAAGTCTCCCCGAATAAACAAAAATCTGTCCAGACAAGCTTCCACCGCGGCGGACGGATCTTTTGAGGGTTGGAGCAAATGTGGATCAACCCGGCACTTAGGAAATGCCCCCCCCCCCCCGCAACGTCCAAATACCAACGCTGGTTTTAAGTTGAACTTTTGGAAAACATGGCCTGCCAGGGTAGATGCCCCCCTTTTTTAGCACAGGATTGACATGATACCTGAAAAAGAAACGGGTGCTTGGAGGCTGCGGGTGGGCGGTTCTTTGTCCATCACGTTGGCCAAGGGTGAGTGAGGGCACTCAAGGGTATTCCCTGAAACACTGGCTCTTTTGAAGCGGCGACCAAGCCACTTGTCCATCCGAAACATCCACTGTATGACTTTTGCCCACCAATTAACGGCCGGAAACCTGGCAGGAACCCGTTCCCTTTAAAAGGGAAAACGGTCTTCCAGGATACCTGCCAGGTTCCATGTTCCAAAGGGTGGGAGGGTACGAAGGACTGCTGGCTGTGTTCGCAGTTGCCGGGTGCTCAATGGAAGGGTCTGTAAAGATCAGCAACATGCGCATCTTTTGTGGTGTCCCTTTGGGTGACTTGAAAGCCATTCTCTATTTAGCACCTAGCAGGGTCCAAGATCTGGAGTTTCAGTGGAATGCAATAGGCGCTCCACTTGTTTGGCGAATGTTCTAGGGACACCCTCCTAAAACAACGATGCACTAAAAGTTGCTTATTTGTGTTTTGTTCATTTTCGGGAGATCCCCTCCTAGAACCCAAGTCCTCCAACATTCCCATGGAAAACACAGGCCCTTGTTTGTCGGTAGATTTTGAAGGGGACCCCAACTAGGCCCTCCAGTAGAGAAGTTAGAATAAGGGCACCCTTCTTGCTGGAGTCTATTTTAGTAGGGGAACCCGCCCCCAAAGAAGGATGAGAAAGGGCACTACTGGGAGACGGACCTAGCCAATGCGTCCCCCTGTTTCCCAATGTTTCCCTCCTTACAAAGCCGACGCGTGCGTCTTTCCGCGTTTCCTTCCGCGTTTGGTTGGGCTTCGGATTCCGGGCGCAGCGGGGCCAGCTGGGCAGTAGCGTGGACAGCGCCAGCCAGGCCTGCGCCCAGAAACAAACCCGGGTCGCCCAACTAGGTCCTCCAGTAGAGAGGTTAGACTAAGGGTACCAACTTTTTCAGCACGTCTATTTTAGTAGGGGAACCCAAAAAGGGGTACCCGTGTTTTGTTCTTCTTCTGTAGTCTGTTTTAGTAGGGGAACCCTCCCCCCAAAAAAGGGTAAAAGGGCACTACTGGTGGACCCAGTCAGTATTTGAGTCAGATGTCCTTATTTGCTACCTGAGTGGAGTGGCCAAAAAATATGAGAACTTGTTATGTATCACCAAACTCGTCTTTCCGAAAAGTTGGGATATATAGATATATAATTAGATATGTATCTAATAGTCAAACTTGAGTATGTCCACAACCTGAATAAGAAATCCCCGAGTAAAGCATCTTTACTATGGTGAGCTCACCTGGGGAAACATGCATGTATGTGTATATATATATATAGAATTCAACATGCAAGGGGTTAAGGGATTTCCCCAAGTTAAAGGTTGAGCAATTGCCGGCGGTTTCTGTTGAACCCATCGCCACTCTTGGAGATTCCGAAAAGAGACATCGAGGAAACCGTGTTCGATGTTGATGAATGTCCTTAAATCAATATTAAACAAACATAAGTGTTGCTTAAGCCCCCCGGCAAAAAACATACGAGAAACAAAAAACCAGTAGTGACAAATCCACTACCATAGGTGTCCTTGTGAGAAAATCAATGGGCGTGGTAGATGATTAATGTTGACCCCGGATGCATCAACCAACCGGTTCATTAATATGGGGGCGGGGGGCCTCCAAAAGTGGTCCAACCCAGGGACGAGTTTATTGATTCAGCCCCCGGAAACCATACGAGACAACATGTCTGCATGTACATGAAGAAAATTGTAAAATACGAGCAAAATAAAGGACATCGAAAGGTGAAAAGGTCGGCTTTGACCAGATGGGTGTGTCTTTGCCGGGCACCCTCCTGTCCACCAACATGGAACCCACCAGAGAGTCCCCATATGAGGCACCTCATATGTGCGTATGTTTGTGTCAGGGCGAGTCAAGACCTCACGCCAATAGGCACAGCCAATGGGTCGGTGGTTGCTCCCCTCCAAATACCTCCATCTCAGCTTATGTTCTTTCAGAACTCGGTTTTCCATGGTAAACGAGCGCTACCTCCTTTTTTAGTCCAGGGTCGACTAAACACGCGGGTCCCTGGTTGGGGCTGCGAGGAAAAGGTGAAGAGGAACCCCACAGCCACCACGCCTGGCGTGCCCCGCAGCCATCACAGGCGGACGCCTCGCAGTTTCGTCCAAAACCAAAACCCCCCCAAACCCCTCCCCCGGGTTGGGTGTGTCTCTCACGTTTGGGTGGATTGGCAAAAGTCCAGGAACTCTTGTTACCCTGTTCTTCTTGAACAAAGACCTTCACAAAGCGGGTATCTCACTTCCTGAGTGCTTTAACCAGCAAATTACTCAAACTTGTCATTTGCCACCAAAACGGCAACCAAACCCGAAAATTGGAGTGAGGTCTTGTTTTTGAGGACACCACTGTTGGCGTGGCTTGAAAGGGAAGCCAGAAGGAAAAAAAAAAAAAACATTGCGTGGCTGTTACGTGGCTGCGGGCTAGATATGTCAGGGTTTCCAGAACCCTGGTGGCTATAAAAGGCCGACTGATTCAAAGGCAAACGAGAAAAAGTGCCAGGCCTGCTTAGACCATGGGCTTTAAGCGCTTGTCTGAGCAACCCTCTTTGGCTCCCTTGGGGGTCTTCGGTCTTTTGAAACACAACTTGTCCCAACCCTGGCCCCCAAGTCCCAAGTATAGAATCCTGCTCGTGCCAAACGGTTCCCAAAGAAAACGACCAAGGGACTCTGCCATCAAGCTCTTGAATTTCTCTCTCTGGCAGCAAGGATCACTCTGGGAAACTCAGCGAAAGGATCGGCGAAAGGGGCATGCAAGCTTTTTTAACCCTTGGCATGGTATCAACAAAAATGAGTTTTTCCCCCCACTAAAAATGAACAGAACCACACAACCAAAAAACAACCAAAAAACCGGCAACAGCAGTGAAAAAAAGGCAGCTTGGAAAAACACAACTTGCGCGGATCTCCCAACCTCTTCAAGGGGAGATCTGCGCAAAATTGCGGAAGGAACCCATCGCCAAAGTGGTCTGGGATAAAATCGCGTACGGTCCAACTGGCTTTGGCTCAAACATTGCTTGATCAAGCCAGCCTAGAGTGCCTCGTTGCTTGCCAAAGTGAGAGCTTGCCACTTGAAGCCCACACTCAACTAGGCTTGAATTAGGACCCCGGCAAAAAATATATTCTCTTTTTCTTGGGTCTGGTTCGTGGAAAACAAAGGGACCCCCCCAAAAAAGCACAAGAACAGGGGGAGCTCATTCTGGGGAAGTGAACTGGCAACCAAATCAAAAGCATCAAGCCACACGAGTCGATTTGAAGGGACCCCTTCTTTCACTCAGCTTCCCTCGTTTGGTTTGGAGCCGAATCGGTTTGGTTTTCTGCTCCGATTCCTGCACCCTTTCTCCAAATCCTCAAGCCGCCGGCTTGCCTGACCAAGCTGAGGGCTGTTGAACGCCATGAATAAAAAACTCACTTCCTGAGTGGAATTGGCCCAAAACAGTCTGAACTTCTTCTTCTTCTTTTTGCAAACAGTTTAACGCCCATGAACTCAGGGAGTGAGAAGAATTAAAAGCCCCAGGAACCGTATAGCCAGGAAGGTGTTCAACCATGCTTCCCACGCCCCCCCCCCCAAAAAAAAAAAGAAATAAAAAGAAAACAAAACAACAGAACAGGGGCGCGGGAGTTTCAAACGCCCGCGAAGACCGACGCCGAAAAAAAAAAAAAAAACGGGTGTTTTTTTTTGGCTTTTGTTGTTTTTCTCGGTCGCGCGAAGAAAAAAAAAAAAAAAAGCCCCCCAGAGCCCGGCCCACTCGAGCTCCAAGGACTCGTTGAGAAAGGCGTGGGCCACCTGTGGGAGAGGCGTTCAACGGACCGGGCGGCACGCCGCGGGAAGATGTTCCCCCTACTCAAAATTATTCCAGTCGCTGAAATGAAATATGTATATATATATATATACACGTGTATATATAAATATATACGTGTATATATATATATATATCTGTATATATACATAAAAATATGTATACATATATATATATATATATCTGTATAACCCCCCTACTCAAAATACCAACGCTTATTTTTCTGTTGATATTGTTGGCTGAACACCTGGCTTTCCTTGGTTGCTGCCGATCCCTCTTTTAGTAGAGGGTCGACATGATACCCTGAAAAAACCGGGTCTTTGAGGGGGTTCTTCTTTTCGGGGCCGATCTCGAGCCGAAGTGAGCGCTTCTCTTTGCAGAGGATTTTTGTTTGATTTCAAAGGGATGTTATATGCATGCCGTTTATTTTCCCCTGGTTGAGGGAATCGATGTCACTCACTACTGGAGGTATTTGCTGAAATGATGATTTTCTTATTGTCCCCGGGTTAAGGGAATCGATACCACTACTAGGATTGTTTGCTCGTTTTCCCAGGGTACGAACAAGTGGAGGATCTTGACTCTTCCCCTAAAACGATTCACATTGGCCGTAGGTGGTCCTACCGTTTCATATGATGGGATGTAGTAAAGCCTGGTGTTTACCCCCGTACCCACCCATAGACCCATAGGATGTGATGTCAACCCTTGACTAGAAAAGGAGGTATTTAGCATGCAAAACAAGGCTCTCCAAAAAATGCCTACAACAACAACAACGGGTATTTGAAGTAGGGGGTAAATCAAAAAGCTGAATTAAGGGATCCCGGATCGCCAAGGACCTTTATCGTGGTGAGCTCGTTCTACCCACAGGTGAGCTAGCCATAAAATGAGCAGATTGAATGCGCGGGTGTTGTTGTTGGTCGCCCCCGGTGTTTCCCATTTGCCCGGTGAATAAATAGACAGAGACCAAATGCACCAGTTGGGGTATTATGCATTTTTCTACCCAGAGGCTCCAATTCGATTGATTTAGGGCCTTCAAACAACCTGGTTTTGAGACCCCCAACCACCAATTCCCGGGGTGTCTAATGGAGGGGTCTTCCATTGAAAGCCGAAGCCGATCGAAGCCTCTGGGTAGAAAAGGGGACCCCAAAAAGAGCACATCGATTAGAGCACCCTCAAAAGCATGACACCCGATCACCGCTGATCCCTGTAAAGTTGCAGGCGAATTGCAAAACAGCAATTACTGCTCTCCCGAGGGTCGATCAAATTGATAGCTACCCCGAAAACTCCAAATACCCGGCCTTTTTTCAGGGTATCATGTCGACCCTCCACTAAAAAAGGAGGTTCCAAGTCGCCCATACAGGCACGAATGTTGACCCCTGACTAACCAAACCCCCCCCCCACTCCTTAATCAGGGGGGTCGCCTGTTCGAAACGCTAAGAAAGGGACCCCCCCATAAGAAGTCGGATCAAGGGTTGACATTAAACTGGAAGCTTCTGTGATGTGTTGCAGAATGTGAAATGAGTTGCCCTTTGGGGTGATGTCATGTAGGGAGCCCTCTAGTCTCTTATGTTCGGTTGGTGAACTACTGCAATTGTCCAGATAGGGCCTGAGTAATCGTACATATTGACTGACATCTAGCCTGCGCACTGGAACAAACGATGCCCTTCATACAGTGGATGGACGAAATCCTAAGCCACCTAAGACACCCTGGAATGATGGTTCCCCTGAAAATACCAGCAAACAATGGCTTCAACCATGGTTTCAAAGTGGTGCGAAATGGACTTCGTCCATCCACTAGGTTCAATTCAGGTTCCTGGAAGGATGCATCCCCAACCTGCGTCACACGGGGATCCTCCAAAAACTGAGCTGTCCTCAGAGCTGCTAAAAGTCGACAACGTTTACTCGGTTGCTGCAAGGACCCCCTGCAAAAAGTGCATCACTTTTTGGGGGTGTAGTGGAAAACCCCTTGATTTCCAAAAAAGTTGAAGTCTAAAGATCCCTTGCCCAATAGTAGTCAAGTTTAGTGGGTTAAATGGAAACTCCCACTAAACACCAAAAAGCCAAAATGCTGAGGAACCGGATGGCTGGGAACCACCAAGTATATATACATCAGCTGGTAAACGTGATTCTTGAGCTGGCTCAATGAATCATTTCAGGGAAAGTGTGCCTACCGTGAAGACTGAAATGAGATCACATGTGTGGCTCGACAGTTCGTTGAGAGGCCACGTTTTCCAGACATGGACTGCTCATGTTGACTCATCAGGCAGCTGCAGTGAAAACGCGAGGCGTTCTGTGTCACAGCGAGTCGATTTGCGTGTGAATCTGTGTGGTGCCGCCGCCACAGTCGAAAGCGCCCCAAGTCACCACGGTGCCGTCCTCCAGGATGGCAGCAAAGGCACCCCCAGTAGCTTGGATCTGCTTGACACCCACCAACTGCTCTCGCACCTGGCTGCTGTCACCGCCAAACACCGGATCGCCCCAAGTCAACACAGAGCCATCGCCGAGAATGGCAGCGAAAGCATTATCAGTTGCTTGGAGCTGCTTGACACCCACCAACTGCTCCCGCAAGTGGCTGCTGTCACCGCCAAAGTGAGGATCGCCCCAAGCGACTACAGAGCCGTCAACTCGGATGGCAGCAAAAGCACCTTCCTTCGTTGCTTGGATCAACCGCACGTGCACCAATTGCTTCTGCACCTGGCTGCTGTCGCCGCCTTCCGTCGGGTCGCCCCAAGTGACTACAGAGCCATCCTCAAGGATAGCAGCAAAAGCTTCATTAGTTGATTGGATCTGCTGGACCCTCACCAGCTGCTCTCGCACCTGGCTGCTGTCGCCGCCCTCTTTCGCATTGCCCCAAGTTACCACAGAGCCGTCCTGAAGGATGGCAGCAAAAGCGCTCCAATTTGCTTGGATCTGCTGCACCTGCGTCAGCTGCTCTCGCACCTGGCTGCTGTCACCGCCAAAGTGAGGATCGCCCCAAGTCACCACAGAGCCGTCCTCCAGGATGGCAGCAAAAGCGCTCCAAGCTGCTTGAACCTGGTGGACCCCCACCAACTGCTCTTGTACCTTGCCGCTGTCACCGCCAAAGACAGGATTGCCCCAGGTCACCACGGAGCCGTCTTCAAGGATAGCAGCAAAAGCTTCCCTAGTTGCTTGGACATGCTGCACGCAGACCAACTGCCCTCGCACCTCGATGCTGTCTCCGCCACTGTGCGACGCGCCCCAAGTCACCACACAGCCGTCGGCCAGGATGGCAGCAAAAGCTCTGGATGTCCCTTGGATCAATCTGACACGCACCAACTGCTCCTGGACTTGGCTGCTGTCACCGCCAAAGCGAGGATCGCCCCAGGTCACCACAGAGCCATCCTCCAAGACAGCCGCGAAAGCGCTTCCATTGCCTTGGACCTGTTGGACCCCCGCCAGCTGCGCCTGCACCTGGCTGCTGTCGCCGCCTGCTGCCGGATCGCCCCAAGTCACCACGGCGCCGCCGGAGTGAAGGACGAAGGCTTTCTCCGTGGACGCCAGGCTGACCAGCTGCACGACCGCATCAATGTGGTCCCCATCTCGCACGCCCACCTCGCTCAAAGTGGAGGCATCGTCCAGCCGGCGGCCTGCAAAAGCAAGCCTCAGACAGCTGCGCTTCAGCTGCTGTTGCGCCCTTAACTTCACGTCGCAAACCCTCGACTCCGAAGGCAGGGACACGGAACAGCCCTTCCCACTTGGAAGGTACACGTGCACCTCCATGGACGCCCCACTCAAAGTTTGATGGTTCGTCCCCATGGAAAAATGGGGTGTTGAAATTGATTCCCTTTGAAACCTAAAAGGGGACATACGAACTGGGCTGCCCTCAGATCCCCCGCTAAAAGTTCAACCTTTAGTGGATTACATGGAAACTACCACTAAACACTAAAAGGCTAAAAGGCTAAGGAACCGGATGGCTGGGAGCCACCAAGCCGAATAATAACATGTCAGCAAATGGAAGAAAAAGTCACCGGCCACTGGCTCGCGAACTCGCCGTTGCCCCTGGTTGACTCTGATAAGGCTTATTTTGAGGGACGATGTGGATCAAGTTTTCGGGTGACGCCCAGTGTCTGCCATTCAACCGTGTTTTGTTTGTAGTTTGCTTTTTTGTCAGCACAAACATGCCCAGAACGGTGGACGCCCCAAGAATCCCCAAAATGAAACACCAAGCCTCACAAACCATTAATACTGACTTTCAAGCTGCTGCATAACGTTCGGTTTTTGCCTTCAGAGAACTTAGCCGCTAGCTGCCTGTGGAGCGCGCAAAAACAAACCTGAAGTCGGAGGTACTTCCTGCCCCCCCCCCCCGCTCAAGAAAAAGCTCCTGGATCGCCAGTTGCTGCTTTTTGTTTCTCCCCGTGAACTTTACCCCAAAAACCAGCAACAGTGGCTGAAAAAAATCAGCAACTTGACTATCTAGTTTGGCACCTCTCAAGGACCTAAGGGTTCCTGTACAGAAGAAGCCAACTCGTTCGGATACCGGCAGGTACCGGCCCAAATATTTTGAGAGCTACGTGCAAAAACCCGGAGCTGTGTTCAAAAGAAGGCTCGGCTCACAGTTGCTCCACAGTGACAAACTCAGTGGCGCCTGGTTGATATGGACGCAACTCAAGGGGCAAGCCAAAACATTGTGGTTGTCTTTTTTCGGTCTCCTCAGAAAGGGTACCAAACAATCCCAGGTGGTATCCCCAACAGCTCCGGAACCCTCTTGCACCGCATCTCCGGAACCCTCGCGGCCCTCGCTGCAAGCTGCCCCAAACCACCCGGAACGAGCGGATCTCGGTGGGATTTTTGCTCATAGCTTACAGCTGGGGACAAACGACACACCCAGGGTCCTTACCCCAACATGGCCTGCTTCACGGAGCCTCATGGCCTTGGTGCGTTCTTTGCGGCTCGCTCAACCACAAAACCGATGTCCAGATCCTTCGGAAGGGGAGATGGGAAGGCCGCCCTTCCCCCCTCCCCCCCAAAAAAAGATACTACCCAGACGCTCCGATCGGCTTCGGCTTCCAATGGAAGACCCAGACCCTCCATTGGACACCCCAGATAGGGGTCTCGAGACCTGGTGGTTTGAGGGCCCATAATGAATCGGGATCGTCTGGGAAGAAAGGTCCTTAAAGGTTCTTAGAAGGGTTCGGATCAACATTATGGTGGGTACTTGGACGTTCGCACAAGCTAGCAAGAGGGTACCGCTAGGGATATAACAGAGTCTAGTTGAGAGAGTCGGTCGGCAGAAAGGGCATGGCGCTTAGTCTAGTTGAGAGAGTCGGTCGGCAGAAAGGGCATGGCGCTTTGCATCAGTCAACAAGCTGGTCAATCTTTCGTGGATGGGCCAAAACAAGTACCCAAACTGTTTGGTTACCAATGACATGGTCAAAGAGCATAAAAGTCCATGAACCAAAGTTCAAACATCCATGTGATTCTCAACTTGGAAAGGGCCAAACCCAGAAACAAAAACTGTGTTGGTTGCGAGGTCAAGAAATCGCACCACGAAAGGAAGCCATGGTTGAAACCATCATTCTTCCAGGGTTCCTGAGGTGGTGCGAAATGTTTTCGCAACCATCCGCAGTAGTTTAGTCTCTTGCAGCTAGCCAAAGGAAGCCCAAAAAGTCGAACTCCGCAAACCGGTGACTCAAGCGCTGCGCTTCCAAGTTTGCCCAAAGAACCTGGAAAGAAAAGATTGACCTTTGGGGCCATACCAAAAGAAACAAAAGGGAAAACCAAAAAGTCAAAGGTCGGCTTTGGACAAGTGAGTTTTTGCGGCTCATCGGATCCAGCATGTCTGTGGCCACAGACTTCTCACCAGTTCGGCCTCACAAACAGTCGAGTTGAGTCTGAATCTCAGTGCTGTTAGCACCGGCATCAGGTTTGCCCCAAGTCACTACAGAGCCGTCCTCCAGGATGGCAGCAAACGCGCTTGCTGTTGCTTGGATCTGCTGGACCCGCACCAACTGTTGTCGCACGTGGCTGCTGTCACCGCCATGGTCGGGGTCACCCCATGTCACCACAGAGCCGTCGTCCAGAATGGCGGCAAAAGCACCTTCATGTGTTGCCTGGATCTGCTGGACATGCGCCAACTGCTGTCGCACCTGGCTGCTGTCACCGCCACTGCCTGAATGGCCCCAAGTCACCACGGAGCCGCCATCCAGGATAGCAGCAAAAGCATAATCGGTGGCTTGGATCTGCTGGACCCTCACCAGCTGCTCTCGCACCTTGCTACTGTCCCCGCCGTGGTCCGCATCGCCCCAAGTCACAACAGAGCCATTGTGCAGGATGGCAGCAAAAGCACGGTCCGTCGCTTGGATCTGCTTGACATTTGTCAGCTTCTCTCGCACCTGACTGCTGTCACCGCCATAGTCACAAAAGCCCCAAGTCACCACAGAGCCGTCGTCCAGAATGGCAGCAAAGGCACCTGGTGTTGATTGGATCTGCTGGACGCGCACCAACTGCTCTTGCACATCGCTGCTGTCACCACACAAGTCACGCGAATTCCAAGTCACCACATCTCCACTGTCCAGGATGGCAGCAAAAGCAGTTGCTGTTGCTTGAATTTGCTGGACCCGCACCAGCTGCTCTCGCACCTCACTGCTGTCAGCACCATCGTCAGGATCGCCCCAGGTCACCACAGAGCCGTTGGCCAGGATGGCAGCAAAGGCGTTGTGAGTTGCTTGGATCTGCTGGACCTGCACTAACTGCTCCTGCACCTTGCTGCAGTCCCCGCCATCGTCAGGGTCGCCCCATGTCACCACAGAGCCGTCAACTCGGATGGCAGCAAAAGCACGGCGAGTTGCTTGGATCTGCTGAACATTTGCCAGCTGCTCTTGCACCTGGCTGCTGTCTCCGCCATACGCAGGCTCCCCCCAGGTCACCACAGACCCATCATCCAGGATGGCAGCAAAAGCACCGCCAGCCGTTGCTTGGATCTGCTGGACCCGCACCAACTGCTCTCGCACCTGGCTGTCACCGCCAAAGTCAGGATTGCCCCAAGCAATCGCTGCGCCTCCTACCGCATGAAGGGCAAAAGCTTCCAGCGTGGCAGCCAGCTTTAGAGGCTGCGCGATGGCATCAATGCAATCCCCATCTTGCACCACGCCGCTCACACCTTGGTTGCTGCAAGGACCCCCCGGCTAAGTGAAGAACTTCTTGGTGGTTTAGTGCGGAAAACAACCAACTTGGTTTCAACCAAAAGCCTAAAGACCCGTTGCCCAATCGCAGTCAAGACACGGGACGACACCTCCAGCAGCCGACCTTCGAACGCGAGGTTCAGCAGGCGCCGCCCCAAGTGGCGCTGCGCCTCCGCCTTTACATCGCGGATGCGCGACTCCGGGGAGAAGGCGAGGGAGCAGCATCTGCCGCTGGGCAAGTACACATGCACGGAAAGCATGGGAGAAAGCGCGGCGCTCGCAGCGATCGATTGAACAGGGATCCGGATGCATTATACAGTTATACACCTGAACATTGCAACTTGTAAATGGTGGTTTCCCACTATTTTGGTGTTGAAAAAGGCAACATGGTTCAACTGGTTGCAAAATGGATTTTTTGACGAGCCCTGTTGAAACGCGCCTAACGCCCAGAGAGCGGCACTTGGGGGAAAGAAGCACTTGGGGGGGATACATGGTAAACAAAGTGGTGACCCTCCTGTGGTGGCCTATAGACACCATGCCTTCATTTGGCCCAAACGCGTAGAAGGTGTTTGTGTGTTGAGGCAGGCATGAGTCTGGAGCATGATTAAAATCCGGACTGCTTTTATGTGCAAAGGGCTGGCTCAGACGGCAGCGCGCGGCGTTC
This sequence comes from Effrenium voratum, assembly GCA_963377175.1. Classification (NCBI taxonomy): domain Eukaryota; class Dinophyceae; order Suessiales; family Symbiodiniaceae; genus Effrenium; species Effrenium voratum. The sequence goes on from CAUJNA010000779.1 coordinate 2,390,661, forward strand.
GATGCTCAGCCATGCAGGCAAGAGGCCCAAAACACTTGGCTCAGGATCCTCCTCCTCCTCCTCCTCCCTACCTTAATTCCTACTGTGGATGGACAAAATCCTGCACCACCTGCAAAACATGGTTGAAACCATTGTTTGTTGGTTTGTACAGGAGAATCATCGTTCCAGAGATTCTTAGGTGGTGCGAAATGGATTTCGAATCCATCCACAGTATTGCCAAGGCTCCCCCAATAGCGGCCATCCCAATAGAGGCTAGTCACTCATATGGTCTATCGAGGCGTTTGGGACCATTTCCAGGGGGTCCCCTCTTTGGAGGGTCCCCTGACAACCGTACAAAGAACAAAATCCTCCCTACCTTTGCGCTATTTTGGAGGGAACCCTGAACAACCACGCACACACACCCAAGCACAGGTGTCACTCTGAGTGGTACAGGGGCAAAACAAAATATTTGAACCAGTGGAATGCATCTTTCTAGTCAAACTAACCTAAGAAGGACACCTATCACCAACCAGTTGCTGACCTCAATCCATAGTCAAAATCATGACCACAGTGAAAGACGGCTAAGCCATTAAACAAATGGGAGGTTGCCATGCCTCCCCCCAAACCCATTTCCCAACGCGTTCCGGGAACTAACCGAAGCACACCTCTGAAATCCACAAGACTCCAAGTCTCCAAGATATCCATTTCCCAATGCCAAGCACAAAAATTCAAGATTCTTTTCCCAAAGCCAAGTCTCCAAGACTCCAAGATTTCGGGAAGTACTATCCAAAAAAACAAGTGCCCGATCGCCCCGTCAGGAAAGATTCTAGAGGTTGACTCCCCATTCGTTTCACCCATCCTTCTTTCCAAAAACCGGCCATCCGGTTCTCCCCGGGTTTCCAGAGGTTTTAGAAACATTCGGATCCCCGGAAAGAATGGGAAAAGTACCCTTAGAAATTGACACACCGGAAACCCAGGGAGACCTAGAAAAACTCTTGAGACACCTAGTCTACACCTCGACCTTCCTAGGTGTACAATGGTGTACACCTTTGGGACATGGAAGCTGGCCCCTCAAAAGATCCATTCGAGAGATTAGAATAAGTTGTTACCAACTCTTTTTCGGTTGTCTATTTTAGTAGGGGAACCCTCCCAACCAAAAAAGTTGGTCAAAGGGCACTTATAGACCAACTCCAAAAACAGGAGCCACACTTGGTTGACGTTGGAAGGAGTTAGCAAAGATTTCTAAGTCCTAGCAGTGAAGTGGATTTGGATTTCAACCACTAAACCGCCATAGGCACAACTGTCAAGGGTCTCCCAATACTGTGGACGGATATCCTGCACCTGAAAAACGTGGTTGAAACTCACTTCCCAAGTTGACTGGCCAAAAAAAGTCCTGGAACTTTTTATTTGCCACTAAAATGGTCCAACCCCAAAAAGTGTAAAGTCCACCAACCCAGGAAGTGGTGGAAATCCCTTGCTTGTTGGGTACGAATGCAGGCAAAAAACTCCTTCCCCCGGAACCGGGGGAGGCTCCTCCCCCCGCGGCCGAAGGGATCCGATGGCCGAGGATGGCGCGCGCCTCGAAGCCCAGCGCCCAGCCGCTCGCCTGGAGCTCCGAAAAGGCCGGGAGCCGCCCAGACGGGGGCCCCCAGACGTGTGGCTTGACGTGGCGCTCTTTGGGTCACAAACTTGTTTGTTTTTTTTCTTTGGAACGGCCCCCCGGCAAAAAGTGAGCTTCTCACCTTTTTTGGGGGGGGGTTGGTTAAGAAAAGGCTGGGTTGCTGTTGACCGACCCCCCGGCAAAAAGGGGCCTCTCACTTTTTGGGGGGGTTGGTTAAGAAAAGGCTGGGTTGCTGTTGACCGACCCCCCGGCAAAAAGGGAGCCTCTCACTTTTTGGGGGGGGTTGGTTAAGAACAGGCTGGGTTGCTGTTGACCGACCCCCCGGCAAAAAGGGAGCCTCTCACTTTTTGGGGGGGTTGGTTAAGAAAAGGCTGGGTTGCTGTTGACCGACCCCCCGGCAAAAAGGGAGCCTCTCACTTTTTTGGGGGGTTGGTTAAGAAAAGGCTGGGTTGCTGTTGACCGACCCCCCGGCAAAAAGGGAGCCTCTCACTTTTTGGGGGGGTTGGTTAAGAAAAGGCTGGGTTGCTGTTGACCGACCCCCCGGCAAAAAGGGAGCCTCTCACTTTTTTGGGGGGTTGGTTAAGAAAAGGCTGGGTTGCTGTTGACCGACCCCCCGGCAAAAAGGGAGCCTCTCACTTTTTGGGGGGGTTGGTTAAGAAAAGGCTGGGTTGCTGTTGACCGACCCCCCGGCAAAAAGGGAGCCTCTCACTTTTTGGGGGGGTTGGTCAAAAAGGCTGGGTTGCTGTTGACCGACCCCCCGGCAAAAAGGGAGCCTCTCACTTGTTGGGGGGGTTAGTTCGGAAAACAAGCCCCACTTGGTTTCAACCAAGAAGTGAAAGTCTAAAGATCCGTTGCTCAATAGCAGTCAAGAAAATAGGGTACCCCCAAGATAGCTGGTAAATGGAAACAAGGACTAAAACCTGTGGTCTGGGGGTTTAATTTTGACCCATACCCATGTTGTTCTCAGGGCATCCACCAAAAACAGGTGGGGTTGGGGTTCTTTTTCCTTAAGTCTGATGGTCCTGGCGTTTTATTCCAGGAACTCGGCAAAAATGGGTGGGTGTTTCATTTTGGCGTCCCTTTGAAACAACCAGCAAAAAGAGCACCCTCAAAAAAAGATGCTCCTAAATTGGCCGAAACTTGCTCCTGCAAGTAAACCAGCCAATGCGGGTATAGATTTGCAAAAGGGATCCCGAAATGGACAGAACTCGGTGCGGAAAACAGGTCCAGCATGCCCACTTTTGAGGAGGTTCCAACCATTAAATCCACAGCCAAAGGAGGCAACGAGACCTGCAACGATGAAACCCTGCCCACGAGGAGGCGGCTATACATTCAGCTTCCCTATTGGGGGTTTGGATTTGTGATTGTTTTCGGCACTTGGATTTGCACCCTTGGTGTTTGTAGATGGTAAACGGGAAACTCCTCCTGAAAACCACCAAACCACAAATCCAAACCACCAACTAAGGCTTACCTACGCAAGGGTTCCAAGGAGCGGGGGGAGATCCCTTGTGAACCTTAAGGAACCCTAGGGCTTTCAACTACCCACTCTTCTTGTACCTTCAGAAATTCCATAAGACACAAACTGCTGGTGGGGTCAACCTACCAGAAATAAGAAGAACCAACCAAACAAAAACTGAAAAGCTGTGAACCGCCAAACAGCTCTGAACAAAAAAGTGCAAACCAAACCAACCACCAAAAAACAAAAGCCATTAATCGTGAAGCATTGCTATCCATTCCCTCGACCAGACAGCTCCGATCCCCTGCAAAAAGTGACAACTGTTTGTTGACCGGATGAAACACCATTCAGTGGAAAAACTATAAGGCAAAAAAATGTGTTGTGTTCAAGGAACGCTAAATCCCAAAAAGTGTGAACCAAACAGAGTTCACCGCCAAAAAGAGTGCCAAGAGCTGTGCTACATCGCTTTCTGCTCCTTTCTCTAGGGGTTGATTCCAACCATTCTGTTCAACCATCGTTCTTTCCAAAAACAGGCCGTTTTCCCTGAGTTTCCGGAGATTTTCTGGAAAGAAGAATGCCTGGAAAGAAAGGGGGAAGGTACCCCTAGACTTTCCCCGGGCCATCATTTTTCCTCTGATTCGAGGCGTCGGCCATAAAGTTGCCCTCCTCCATGCGAGTGCTGCCTCGCAATGTGAACCCGCCGGATGGGGCCGGTTGAATGTGAATCGGTTAGGCGTAAAGATGGTGGGCTGCCTCGTTTCCCTTGGAACCAACCCGAAAAAGGGTACCTCAACAAAACAAACACAGGGCCATGTGGAGGGCGGGGGGCCTCGTGGCTTAATTGATGGTCGCTTGCAAGCGCCCTTGTTGCAAAGGAAAAGGGAGCTCTGAGGAGTTTGCCAAGCCATTTCTTGATTGTGATGAGATGTGAGCTGCCAACAGGGTAATTGGAGCCAACCCCTCGTTCAAACCGTGGTCTTTACCACGCCTTGTTTAAACGCAGCCCCCTGTGGGTGTGTAAACCAAACTAAAACACATAGGAATCCCTTCTTTGGGGTACTGGGTATTTGTGGACTGGCAGACTGGCGAATTGCACTGAACAGCATCAAGCAACATATCAAGAGTCGGACACCACTGGGCTTATGTCTGCTACGCATCTCGTAGGCACACCGTTCCGAAAACAAGCCATCGGAAAAAGCATTCGACAATGCCCCAAACTCCAAGTATCAAGCAACCCGGGTGATGATCAAAACCACCAAAAAAGAATCCGAATCCGAGATGGATTGGCTCCCCCCACCACGAAAATTTTCAACACCGGGCGGCTCATGAGATATGCAACCAGGACATCTCTACTCTTGGTATGGTCGCAAAAAAACTGACTGTTTTTTTGCAGACCCCCAGTAAAAATGAACAGAGCCCCCCCCCCAAAAAAAAACACCTAAAAACCTGCCAAGAACAGTGAGAGAACACCATGCCGTGTATTCCCTTTGCCCCATGTCCCCGGAAAGGTCTCGGCTCTCAAAGCCTGCCCGCGCCGATGCGATGCGAGGCTGGGGAAGCCACAGGCCAAGTCCCAGTAGAAGTTCACACCTGGCCGGCGAGCCCTGCACGAAAGGAGCTGCTGGGACCCACCTTTTCGGATGAGCAAAAGGCCTCCTCAGCATCTGCATATTGAAAAAAACTATGAACCTGAATATGAATGCAGGCATATCGGTGTGTGCATTTGTGCAACTGCAAAAAAGCATGTGTCTGCGCACAATGATTCTGAAGGCTGATGGAGGTGCTATTTCGTTTTGGGTCCCGTCCCTGAGTCTGCACACAACCCAACATCGCGGTTGTTGCTACAAAAAATTGGAACACTGAAAATAATGGGAGAAGTACAGTTGTAGAATTCACTACTAAAGAGAACCTATTTCTACTGGACATAAGAACTTTTGTCATTTTCCGTTGTTGGTTGCGCAGGGAGTCTAATTGCAACTGCACACTTTTTTTTTGGGGGGGGGCTTGATCAAATAGAAGTTGTCCTTTCTGTTTATCGTGGCAAGCCCTTAGCAAACCGAACGCCGTCGTCAGGGTTGAACGCAAACACAGAGTTTCGGGTTGTGCGGCGTGCCCTGGCAGAAGGGCCACCCTGGTTGCAACCCACTTGCCATGACTGTAAACCAACCATTTAGCAAGGAAAAATAAACACACAACCACACATACTCTTAAGCGCACGGGAACACAACGAGTGTCAAAGCAGAGGGATGACACCTGACGTCAATCGATTGATGGTACCTGACGATTGCCTCAAAGAAAGGAGAGGGCGAAGCCCTGAAGTCAGGGCCATGCGCTGCAAGCATGCGGGAAAAACATGGCGTGCACATGCGCACATGTATATAGAGTATATGCATACACACATATATATATATACATATGTATATATGTCGCTATACACACTATTGAAGGTTGATTGTTTCGTGCAAGTTGGAAGCCTTCAAGGGCAAACCGTTTAGTCTAACAGTTGCTTGCATAGCTGTGTTTGTCCCTTTGGTCGCTGAATATGTTTGTCTTTGAACTTGATATATCAGGGACCCCGAGCACAAGGGACTAAGTTGGATTGAATAGCTCACAACGGCAACCTCAGATTTGTCCACGTGGCTAATTTTGGGGCGGGGTGCTTCCCCCCAAAAGGTGAAGGCGCCCTCGTTCGGAGGAGAACCCTCTGCTAGTCAACCAGGACCTGTGGTGGGTGTCCATTGCATGGGGGGGGATGGGGGGGATTGGGGGTGTTGATTAGAGGGGGAACCATGTGTGTAAGACAAACATGGGTGGGCATAGCGTTCAACGCCTGCTTTTGGGCAAAGGGTTCCCTTGGTTACCCGTTACTCCAAATAACCCGCTTGTTTTAGTTGGCTTTTTTTGAAACACGAGGTGTTCCATGGTAAAATCCTCCTCTTTTGGTAAAGGGTTGACATGATACCCGCTATTCTTCGCGCACTTTTTGAAAACCGGGGTTCGCATAGTAAATACCAAGCCCTTTTTGGTCAGGGGTCGACGTGATGACAAACAAGAACGGCGGGGTATGTTGGAGTACCTGGAGTTCCCGTGAGCCTTTTAAACTGGGGTGCTTACACAAAATTAAGGGGTGAGAGACCCCTTTTGTCATGGAGTTTAATCTGATGTCTTTTACCCATTCAAGGTCATCTAAGGGAGTGAAAAATCTAATGTCGGTAATCTCTGTTGTTCAGTGACCCTGGAAAAAAGGGAACCCTTGTTGGGGAAGACCATTTTTAGTGGGGCGGCCACCCAAAAAGAAAAGGGGGGAAAAAGGGTGCCACTGAACAACTGAGTAATAAAAATCGCGAATGAATCCCAAGGCCGGGCAGTTTCTCCTTATCCAGGCCGTTCGGCCGACTTTTTCCGGGGCCCCGAGCTCGCCACCGTCCAGCGTCTCGGCCTCAAACGTCGGAGGGACTTCGGGGGATGCACCCAGCCACGGTTTGGTTTGGGTGGGTGGGTGGGTGGGTGGATGGCTGGCTGGGCCCTGAATGGTTTGGTTGAGCTTGACAACCCAACCTTGGCACGGCTAACCCTCTCACTCTCTCTCCCTCTCCCTGCCCCTCTCTCCTATCTCTCCCTCCCTCCCTCCCTCCCTCCATCTCTCCCTCCCTCCCTCCCTCCCTCCCTCCCTCCCTCCCTCCCCCTCTCTCTCCCTCTCTCACTCTCTCGCTCTCTCTCTCTCTCTCTCTCTCTCTCTCGCTTTCTCTCTCTTTCTCTCTCTCTCTCTCTCTCTCTCTCTCTCTCTCTCTCTGTAGTGCTGTCCTGCAAGTTTCAAATTAGGGCAAAGGAATGCCCACTCAGTTTCCGCTTGTTGTCGATACCTAAGTGCAAAAAGCGTTGTCCTCAGCCCAACATGAACAAAGCCATGAAGCACAAACCATCAAGTTGCAACCAGTGTTTGAAGGGTCAGTTGGGATATGTGCTGACAGAAACCACCAGCTGGCCTTAGGAAAGCCAAAGTTGAAATGGTTGCGAATGCTCTGAAGCAAGTGGCCAAGGCCTGATGGAAAGCCAAGAAGGAAGGTCAAATTGGCAAGGTCTGGCAATGTTTCTTGGCAATGTTGACCCCCTGTCAATCAAAGAGTTTATTACTAGGGGGCAATAGGGGGTGCTTTTGCCTGGGCGAAATGTGGGAATCAGACCCTGTTGGAGGCGCCACAAACCACCCCCTAGTCATAAACTGGATGGTTGATTCATTCTGGGGTCAACCTTGGCTTTCAAGCGAAGGTTCTCCAAACTTGCTGGTGCTCAAAGAATGTGGGAATGAACCTTGGGATTCCCTTAAAGGAAGCCACAAGGGAGAACAAGGGAGAACAAGGGTACCCTTTTTTTTTGTAGTCTATTTTAGTAGGGTTCCTTTTAGTAGGGGAACCCTCCCCCAAAAAAAGGTAAAAGGGTACTACTGGGGGACTACAGTAGGGATCATCCCATGCCTCACCCCCTATTCAGCACCAACAAGCAAACACGGACAGGAGGTAACCACTGGGCCACCATGGCCCCCCCACCCCGTGCAAGCGACGACGCCTTTTTGGCAGCTTTTGACGGAGGCGTCTTTGAAGCCGTGACCGAAGCTGTGTCTCACTTCCTGAGTGGAGTGTCCCAACAAAACTTGCTGGTGCGATAGGCAGGGAGTGAGGGAAGAGCCCTTAAAAACCATCACCTATGGTGTCCTTTCAGGGGATCCCTAGCTGAGCACTAGCAAGAAAAGTAACCAGGAACTCTTCATGTCCCGCTAAAACGGCAACCAAACCTCCAAAAAGTGACGATTCAGTCCGGAACGGAACTCAGGGAGTGAAATCGGTGTGAAAGAGAGGGCCCTTCAAATGGACTTGCGGAACCCTCAGAACAGGTAAGGATTTCCCGTGGAGATCTGGAATGAGTTTCCATCGCCCTGATCCCCAAGATGCCTTCCTGTGTCGGAAAGCCAAAAGTATGGTAGCAAATTAAGCGCAAAAACGCACGGAAGTCAAGAGCAATGCTGGCAGCATGGATGTGAACAGTCCGGATCCTCGCAGCGAAAGCCGAGCCGGGAACTCCTCGTGTCACAACAAGTCAACTTGAGGCTGCATCCTGCTGCCTTCGTCACCGCCTTCACGGATCCCCCAGGTCAGAAACGAACCGTCCTCCAAAATGGCAGCAAAAATGTTGTCTGTTGCTTGGATCTGCTGGACCCGCAGCTGTTGAACCTGGCTGCGTTCAGGGTCAAGAGGGCCGCCCCAAGTCACCAAAGAGCCGTCCTCCAGGATGGCAGCAAAAGCATGCGCAGTTGCTTGAATCTGCTTGACCTGAACCAACTGCTCTCGCACGTTGCTGCTGTCACCACCATAGTCAGGATCGCCCCAACTCACCACTGAGTCGTCATCCAGGATGGCAGCAAAAGCATACGAAGTTGCTTGAATCTGCTTGACCCGTGCCAACTGCTCTCGTGCCTGGCCGGTGTGACCGCCGTAGTCCGGATCGCCCCAAGCCACCACTGAGCCGTCATCCAGAATGGCAGCAAATGCATATGCAGTCGCTTGAATCTGCTGGACGTGCACCAGCTGCTTTTGCACCTGGCTGCTATCACCGCCGTAGCCTGGTTTGCCCCAGGTCACCACTGAGCCGTTGGCCAGGATGGCAGCAAACGCACGGTTGGTGGCTTGGATCCGCTGGACCCCAACCAGCTGCTCTCGCACCTGGCTGCTGTCGCCGCCACATGCGGGATAGCCCCAAGTCACCACGGAGCCGTTGCCAAGGATGGCAGCAAATGCAGTCCGATTTGCTTGGATGTGTTGGACCCCCACCAACTGCTCTCGCACGTTGCTGCTGTCACTGCCAAAGTCAGGATGGCCCCAAGTCACCACTGAGCCGTCGTCCAGGATGGCAGCAAAAGCATACGCAGTTGCTTGAATGTGTTTGACCCCGACCAGCTGCTCTCGCACCTGGCTGCTGTCAACACCATAGTCAGGAAGGCCCCAGGTCACCACTGAGCCATCAGCCAGGACGGCCGCAAAGCCGCACTCAGTCGCTTGAACCTGCTTCACCCGCAGCAGCTGCTCTCGCACCTGGCTGCTGTCGCCCCCTCTGTCCACATCACCCCAGGTCACCAAGCTCCCGCCCTCCACGTACAGGGCAAAGGCTCGGCCAGTCGACGCGAGCTTCGCAGACTGCACCACTGCAGCCAGGCTATCTCCGTCTTGCACACCCGCCTCCCTCAAAGTCGAGGCTGGATCCTGGGCTTTGAGCCCCCTGGGGAAAGTGTTTTCCTTTTTTCCCCTGGTGAACAGAAGAAACTCAGAACCAAGAAGGCTACGAGGCGATAAAACTTGCCGGTTCTCAGAGAATCAGCAGGGGATGTGGGCGTTTCCTAACAGGAAGGAAGCCACACGTGATTGTTTTTTGGGGGGGGGGTCGGCCAACTCATTTCCCTCAGAACCGGCCAGAAAACAGGGGGGGTCCCTGCTGAGTCCGGATCCAAGGATCCAACTGCCGGCCTCCAAAGGCAAGCCTCAGGAAGCGACGCTTGAACCGCTCCTGCACCGCGGCCTTGAGTTCGCGCACCCTCGACTCCGGTGAAAGCTCCGCAACTTCGCAGCACCTGCCGCTCGGCAGGTACACGTTGACGGAAAGCATCCCGAGGTCGTGGAACTGATCGAGGGATTGGGCAGGCGCATCTTTGGCCATGCGCTGAGAGACTCCCTTCCTTTTTTGGCGCACCTCAAGGGGCCAATGGCAAGGTCGAAAGGTCAGATTCTTCGCTTTGGGCAAGGGAGATTCTTGGCCTTCCCACATTTCGGACAGGCGGGAAAGGGGTAAAGAGGGGTAAAGACAGCTCTCCCCCCGAAAGGTTAGGAAGGGTAAAGACGTCTCTCCCCCCACCTGGAAATAAAAGGTGATCACCTTTTGGGACCTTCACTAAAAATGGGAACCCCAAATGGGAAAACCAAAAGGCTAGATCCGCTTGATTCGCTTTAGGCCTTGGGGCACATTGATGGGAGGAATTGCTTGGCAAAGGCAAAAGAAGCGCGAGCACCACTTGAAGGGGCGATCGATGCAGGGTACGTCGAGTAGATAAATAAACATGTTGAGATAAAAGCCCAGTGGATATTTACCCGTTCAGGTAGGTAACCAAGGGCTTGCCACCCTTTAACCAACAACAGGAAAATGCGAAAACTTGCCAACCTACCATGGTTATAAGTCTCCGTTCAGTGAGTTCTCTCACCAGGCTTGCTAACCCGCGCTTTTGTTCAGCCTCACGCCCAGCGCGGTTTACTTGTCCGTGAGCTCCCTAAAAAGTTGTGAACAAACATGGGTGTCTCCAAATCCAGAGCTCACAAACAAATTGTCCCCCCTACTCCAAATGCCGTGTTTGTTTTCAGGGTGCATCTGGAAAAGCCGGTCCTCTTTGCAGGGTTTGACATCTTACCTCCCACCAAGTAACATGCTACCCCTCGCATGGTGGGCATCCAATCCCCCAAAATCAGCATCCCGTTGAAGTCGTGGGAAAAATGGCAAAACATACTGTGGGTGGACAAAATCCTGCACCACCAAACCCTCGAATGATGATTCCCCTGTAAATACCTAGAAAGACTGGTTTCCCATAGTTTCCAAGTGGTGCGAAATGGATTTCGTCCATCCACAGTATGTCCACCAATGATAGGTTCCCTTTAAAAGCGCAACAGGGGCACATGGTGACAGGTTCCTTTTGAAAGCGCAGCAGGGGGACATAAAACAATTTCTCGGACACCCGGACAGGATGCCAAACCCCATCGTTGGCAAGGAAACGCTCCGCTAGTTTTAGACAAAACACCTGAAGTACGAATTGGATCACCGACTAAATTTCGCTCATTTTACACCCCCGGATCGCTGGCATCGCTCGTTAAACCCATAAACTTGGCGGAAGGCAGGGTGAAAGTGCCATTGGATGGCCAAGGGAGTAGTTTATGACCATTGCTCTAAGGGGCCGAACCCTAGCTCACCATTGTTATATATAGCAAGTAGGCGACAAAAAAACAACCTGCTAAGGGACTAACCGCAGATTTCCCATCTACCATTGTTACACACGATCCAAGCTGTGCCTTTCCCCTCCAGGGATCCTTCTCTTCGGCTGGGCATTGCTGGGAACATGGGTGGCTTTCTAAAAAAGAACCTGGCGTTTGCTTGGGTGTCCGGCTCGGTTTTTCAGTTGTTGGCGACCCAGGTTCTAGCCCACCCATAAGTCTCCTGTACATGTGGGGTTGAGCCTACCCGTGGGTTATAACCCATAGCAAGGGGGCTCCAATGCTTCCTCTGTGGGAATCCCTGGTGGTTTCCTTTCAGGGGACCCCCAGGTTCATTTCTCTCATCCCCTTATCGCACCAAGACCACGGTTGGGGCCCGCAAAGCCCAAGATAATACACCCCCTATTAGCATGGGCTGGCAAAAAACTGCAGACAACCAGTAAAAATGAACAGAACCAAAAAACTGAAAAAAAACAAAAAACAAGCCAAGAACAGTGAAGTGGGGGATTAGTATGGGGTCAACAATATTGAAGGGGTGTCTCAAAAAATGGAATCGGAACCCTCCAAACTGTTGGCTTAAGAGCCCGGGTGAATTTCCGGAAGTGCTTGATGGCCCAGTGCAGCCACCAACTTCCGACACGCACTGGGTGCTTGTTTCTAGGAGGGTCGCTATTGGTGTCCCTTTAAGCCGAGACAAAGGGCCATAAAACAGACACACCCAAGTGCCTTTTCTGGAGAAGTCATTTCAGAAGGATTTCTCTGACTGATGCAGGTCTCGCGAGTGATTTCCTCAAACTTCACGCCACCACAAAAACACCCATCTAAAAGTTGCAACTAGCGGGTGATGACGTTTGATTGGCTGATGGTGGTTGAACCTGAATCGAGGTAACCGCCTGCCATCTCGGGCCCCGCGCACATCGTCCAAAGACGTCACCCGCCAAAGCCTCGCGCGCTCTTCCAGAGATGAGCTTTGGCTTTTTGGGTGGAAATCCTGCGGTGCCCGACCTGTCTATGCACATTGCCTACTTTGCACAAATATTATATGTACTCCCTACTCAAAATACCCCGTTTTCTCAGTTGGTTTTCTGGTAAATGCCGATCCCTTTCTTGTAGAGGGTCGGCATGATACCAGAGGAAAAAGGAATGCCGGGTATCTGGAGGCTACGGGGGGATATATAATATGTGTAAATATAGAAATATATATGTATATATATATATATATGTACTCCCTACTCCAAATACCCTCTTTGTTCAGGGTATCATGTCGACCCTCTACTAAAAAAGGAGGTGCTTACCATGGAAAAAACAAAAGGTTTTCCCCAACAAATGCCCTGGAAAAACAGGTATTTTGAGAAGGGGGTATATATATATATATATTTATGTGTGTGTGTGGCGGCTTCCTTTTGGCGCTTCCTTTGCACCCATGGGGCAAAGGAAAGGAACCCACGGATATGGCTCCGTGAGCATGGATTCGAGCGGCAAGAGGTTTCTTGGACGTTCGGAACGCCAAGTTAGCCATAGGAAAGCGCAGCTTGGGTATTTTCACCCACTTAACAGGTGAATTCCCTCTGCACGGGCGCTGACTCGGTTACAACCTAGGAAATCTCGTCAAAGAAATCGTCCGACAGGCGTACCTCCGGCACATCCCTACGCAAGAACTCTGGCCCGCTTCTGCGCAAGACTATTTACCTTGAGCTTGACTGTTACCTCCATTTGCTTAAGTCCCCTGGAGAACAAATAACAATATTTCCAGTAGTGATAGATTCCCTTTGAAATCAACAGGGAGAAAAAAAACATAGTCTTAACCAAATGGAAGGTTACCTCCAAACATGGGCCATGGTTTTTACGGGTCGCCAATCGATGGACCCAGCGAGTCGCAACAAAATCTCCGCGCGGTCTGCTTCTCTTTTCCGCGGAAAGGCATCCGATCCCCGCGGCTGGATCGCCTTTCAGGCGAAGAAGGCCGTGCAATCAAATTGAGGCACTGGGATGTTCGGAAGGCCAAGGTAAGTGGAAAACGCCAGGGTCCTTTTACCCACGAATTCCCACAAGAAACCGTTGAGTGTGCAAGCTCGGCTACCGTTACAACTTACGATCTTAGCCGAACACCCCAGGCAGGCGAGCAATTCAACGCCACCACGCCCCCCTTGAAAAGTTCCTTGGTCTCGCTTCAAGAGCTGAACGACGGCTCGACCATGATCTCCATGCGGGCTTCCCATACTGTGGATGGTTGCGAAATCCAGAATTCGCACCACTTGGAAACCATGGTTGAATCCATTGTTAGTTGGCATTTGCAGAATCCAGGGCTTCTGAACGGCGGTGCGAAATGGATTTCGCAACCATCCACAGTAGTGGCCGGTGATGTTTAAAACAAACAAAATAAATACCTGGAGCCAGGACTTGGTTCTTGGGCGGCGCAAGTGTCACACCGCCCCTGGCCCTCACTCAAATTCGGCACGAGGAAAGGCGCATTTTTGTCCTCAGGTGGACAGGCGGGCGTGCCACCAAAGCTCCCAAAATGTGGGCCATCTTGACGTGGCTCCCTGACAAATACCAACGCTTTTGTCAGTGGGTATTTTTGGGAAAACCGATCGGTTTTCCATGGTAAATACCGGTCGATCCCCTTTTTTCCTAGAGGGTCGACATCATAGCCTGAAAAAAGCGGGTATTGGGTGTAGGGGGGTAAGACGGTGTCCACTGCCCCCGAACCCACCCCCAGACAACATTGGGGTGTGCACTCCTAAATCAGCGGCCCAGTCTGCATCTCTCATTCAAATTCTGGGGATAGTCGTTTGGGGGTAATGTTGACCTCATATTAAACCAAGTTTATTACTAGAAGGGTGTTCCTGGGTTCAGTGGGGAATCAGACCACTTTTGGAGGGGCCGAAAACCACCCCCTATTAATACACAGATTGGTTGATTTATTTGGGGTCAACATTACCCCCAAACCACTACCCCAGAATTTGAACTTCCGGGTATGCAGACTATATAGCCACTGAATGGGAGTAGTGGGTTGGGGGTAGTGGAAACCATCTTAGATTGAAAAGCCCCTTCAAGTCAGCCTCTCCCTCCATTTGCTTAAGTCCCCTGGAAAAAATGAATAACACTATTTCCAGTAGTGATAGATTCCTTTTACTAATTTACAACCAACAAGGGAAAATAGGAAATAGTCTTACGCAAATGGAAGACTCATGAACCCGGAACCTCACAGAGGGCCCCTGTGATAGAAACGAAGCGAGTTGACACTTCCAAAGGCGTGCGAGCAACTGGTGAGGCCCGGCGATATGTTTCAATGGAAGTGGGCGTTTCTTGGTTGCTGGAACGACCCCCCTGCAAAAAGTTTAACATTTGGGAGGTTTAGTGGAAAAAACCCTCGATTTCCTAAAAAGTTAAAGTCTAAAGATCCAACCCAATAGCAGTCAAGGTTTGAGGTTTCTAGATCTTCCAGCATCCTCTCCGCTTCCACGATCGTTGGAAAGAGCGTAAACTCTCATTAAACTCTCTTGACCTTCCATTTGGTTAAGCCCCCTGGAAAAAATGAGCACATATTTCTAGTAGTGAAACCGATAACGTTTAAAACCAACCAGGGAACACAACAAAAATATTCACTTCAGCAAACGGAAGTGAACCGGAAAGCAAAGAGCTCAAGCTTTCTGCTCGGCCCAAACTGCGGCTCAAGTTCAGGAGCTCCTCTGAGTGAGTTGAGGCTGGGCTTGACGACACCACAGAGGCAGCCAAGGCTCAGGTGATTTCAGGTGCTGGACCCCTTGGTGGTGGGAAGCCAGAGTTGCTCCCTGTAAAAATGATCTGGGGGGGTTCTCACAACGGTGGACCTTTTGTTGGTAGGGGGAAGCCAGCAGTAACCAGTTCAATAATGAAGATAAATCCGAATCGGCTTCTCAAATGGCTCGCCTCGAGTTGACTCACACCGGGTGGTTTCCCTTTCAAATAGCCCAAAGACAGGTACCCTCAAAAATAGAGACGGGAAGCTCAGGGCAACAATTACTAGACTCCACCTTGCTTTCGCATCGCAACACCCCACCCTCCAACATAGTGAGCAATCCAACAACCAACAGTTCCATCCAGCCAAGCACCCAGCCACTGAAGCCAAACAATGACTAACGCAAACCATTGGCAAAAACCGGTGGTGAAACACCAGGCCCATGCTGAGACACCTCTAGACTCGAACCCTTTCAGCGCGCGCGGCATTTTGGGTGCGGATCGTGCGCCTTCACATTTTCCAGCACGCTTGGGGCTTAGTTCCAGAGGTGCATTAACCGCTAGCCATACTTGGACTTAGGCCTTTGTAAACCGTTTAGTCGCCACTAACCCAGCAACATGACAAATGTACAGAAAAGTTCCAACTGTTTGGCCGGCTGACATGATGAAGACACTTGCTGGCAACAAACGTCACTCACTGGGCGCATCCCTGCGGGTGAAACCTCCGGCTATCGTCCGCTTCCCTGGGTTGGACAGCGCCAGTCGGCGGGGGAATTGACTGAAACCATCGTGCGGTGATAGCAAAAAGTCCTCCAAAGAGGGCCCCTCAGAAATGAAAAGCAACCCAAACCAAGCATTTGTGAGGTTACCAGAGCTACTTTGAGACAAATGTAGGGCTTGTAAGCTCACTTCCTGAGTTGATGGGCCAAAACAAGTACCCAAACTTGGCATTTGCCCCCGCAATGGTCTTCCCGAAAAGTTGTTCGAACTCGGGAAGTAAGGTGACCCTACAGGGACCCTCTGTATCCTTTCATGAGACTTCACAACTTGAGATGAGTTGGCACGCCTGTGACCTGCTAACCGAGTTCGGAGCGATAGGAAACGAGTAGCAAAGTCAGCCTCTTGTTTCTTTATTCTGATGTTCTTTCAGATTCTTGGGCTCATAAAACTCACGTGCCCCAAGGCCACGGAAAAAATGGTCCGAAACAAAAAAGTCAAAAGGCCAGAGAGGGGACGGGCTTCCTTGCGGCGAAATCACATGCTTCTTGGCCATCTGGGCTACCCAAAAAGTCGTATACTTTCGGCCTCTGCTTCACATTTCGCGCAACATAGTTTTCCGGCAGATGACTGGAAGCCTCCAATTGGCTCCTTTGCTCCGTGGTAAGTGGGTAAAGGGTCATTACGTGCTCATTCGCCCGTCCTAAAGCCAGTTTCTTCGTTGCTGTTGACCCACCTGCAAAGAGTGAATAACTTTTTGGGGGTTTAGTGGACTTGATTTCAACCGAAAAGTTGAAGTCTAAAGATCCAACCCAATAGCAGTCAAGGCCTTGGGCTGCAGATTCGTGGCCCGTTTTGGGCTGCTATTGCCACCTACACGCCTCTCACCGCTTCCACGCCCGCGCTCGCCAGCCGCCGCAGCAATTGGGGCAGCGCGAACAGCGCCGAGCACTCCGAGGCGGAGGCGGAGGCGACGGCCGCGTCCAGGGCGGAGGCGTAGCACACCACGTTGCCACCCTGAGGGAAATTCTTCCAGCGCAGACCCCAAACAAATTGTAAGACCATGTGCGCCAACAGGGAACTGAGGAACACTCTTGTGCGCTTATTAGGGGGTGTAATGCAACCACCACCACCCCCTATTTATTTACACGGCTTGATGGAGTCAGCAGATGTGACCCCCCCCCCCCCGCCCCAAAAAAAAGACTGAGGTTGATTAATATATGGGGTCAACAAACCAAACAAAACACAAACATCGAAAAAAGACCAAACAAATGACAACCACTGGAAGGAATGTAAAAGTTGTTTTTCCCCCGAAACCTGCGGAACCTGGAGCCGCCCCCCTCACCCCCCCCCCCCCGCGGAGGCCTCCGCGGCCAGGCGCAGGGCCCAGGCCCAAGCCCCCGTGCGGCTCGCCGCGGCGCTGCTTGCCGCGGCGAGGCTGAGGCCGTCGGGGGTGAAGCGCCGGCCCGGCATGGCTCGCCTCGAGGACAAGGAAGGGGGGGGGGGGTTAGGGGAGGTGGGGAGGTGGAGGTGTGGAGGTGTGGGGCTTGGGCGTTTGGAGGAGGAGGTGGGGAGGTGGAGGTGTGGGGCTTGGGCGTTTGGAGGAGGAGGTGGGGAGGTGGAGGTGTGGGGCTTGGGCGTTTGGAGGGGGAGGGGGGGGTATGCAGCAATCGGAATTCAGAATGCAGGGACGGCGCCTTGCATCTTGCATCCAGGCTCCATCTGAACCCTGTCCGGAGTCCTTTTGAACAAATACCGCTTGCATCCAGATTCCATTTGAACAAATACCGAGCTCACCTCGGAGGAAACAGAGCCACGATGAAGGGGTGGGGCCGGGGGGACGGGGGGACGGGGGGGCGGGCGCCAAGACGAGCGCCGAACACCGACTGGGCCACTGCTCGGTTTCTAGGCGCTTGAGGAAGGCCTGGTAGAGCGGAATGGGCAACAAGGGCGCTGCACATCTCCTTGGTTTAAAAAGGACACCACAAAACGGGACATCCAAATCCATCCCCCCACACACACCCGCACTTGAGCAGGGTCAGACATAGGCTTCTATAAACGTTTGCCATGTCAGCGTATGTTTTTTTTCAGGGGGCCCCCTAAAATGTTGGCTTTCCTCGTGGCTTTTCCTTTAAAGCCACAGAAAGCAGGAGTTTAACCCCAAGCAAAGAGACCTTTTCATGCCTGTCTCGGGTTCTTTAACATGTGGACCAAAGAACCAGCTAAAACAAGTCCCCCCCCCCCCACTATCATGGAGTCCAGAAGGGAGTCTCTTTTAAACTCTAAAGGAACATGGTCTTCCAGGATTCCCCCCCCCCCCAAAAAAAAAACATGTTTGTCGCCCGGTCAGAACCCTTTACCAAAAAAGATTGTATTTACCATGGAAAACCAAGTTTTCTCAAACATATCAATGAACAATCCAGAAGAATGAAAAAACGATGGAAACAACCAGGTTGTTCGAAAAAATATCCATAAAACCTCAGGCATTTACCATGGACAACCCAAGTTCTGAAAACAAAAAACGGCGCTTCCGCGGGTCCAACCCAAAAAAAGGCCAAGCCGAGGCCCGAGGCGCAGCGTGCGCAGCGCCGCACGCCAGGCGCGGCCGCAGGCGCTGAGCGCCGTGTTGTGGCTCACGAGGTCCGTGTGGCGACCCGCCGCCCTCGACAGGCGGCGAAAGCGCCGGTTGAGCTCCCGGTGAAGTGGGCGGCCCGACGCTTGCGGAGCGGCGAAAAATGCGAACAGGTCTATCTGTATACCTTTATATATATATATTTACATATATATATATATATACATATTGGTTTTTCCAAAATGTAGATCGAGTAGCGATAGAATCCCCTTCAAAAACCAAGTGGGGGAAATAACATATATATATATATATACACATGTGCACCATCAATACGATCTTTCAACAAACACTTCATCACTTGGTGACATGTGTTCTATAATTGCACATACAGCGATTGAGGCATACTCAAAACCGATACCAAACTGGTGGCCAACAAGGCGGCTATGGTACTAAAATGGTGGCGACCCAGAACGCATGGTAAAGAATAAACATACCCCCTACACCCAATACCCACTTTTTGCAGGGTATGATGTCGGCCCTCTACTAAAAAAGGAGGTATTTACCATGGAAAACCAGGTTTTCCCAAAAATGCCCTGAAAAAAGCGGGTATTTGGAGTAGGGGGTAGAAATGGAAGGCTGACTTGGCCCCTTACCCGAACCCCACCAAGCGCCCGCTGACCTGGGTGCATGGCTGGCTGGGTTCCGAACCAAAAAATATCTGGGCGGTTCGGTGATGTCTTGCTGGAGGGCAAGCTTCGAGTCGGATACGTCATCAACATCTCTAAACTCAATTCCTGTAAAGTCCCCCCAAAATGGCACAAAACCCCTCTATGTGCCACAAGACCTCCCCAAACAACGAACGGGGTTGGCTTGGATGTTGGTTTTTGGTTTTGCTCATCAATTATCTTGTGTTTAAGCCATGCTTACTTAATCCCATGTGCGAATATCTTGTTTGTCTAAGCAATTCATATGGGCTTGTCTCAAATGGCTCGTTGTCCTGAGCTTTCCTTTAGACTAACCCCGAAGAAGAGTACCCACTCCAAAAGACACCTCCCTCATATTGGCCCTCAGTTGCTACAATGTCCTTACAGAACTCCTAGCTCCGAAAGGCCCTATTTTAAAATCAGATTTGGCTACCAAATGGAAGTGATCCCAAATTCCGTTTTGTTGACCTCCCCAAGGCAGACTGAAACCCAAGCGTGGGTGGTTTCCCAAATAAGACCCCCAGGTGTAAGCCTACTCCAAATACCCGACCTTTGCAGTTGGTATCATGTCGACCCTGGTTAGAGCATCCGCAAGATGGCTTCCAGTGCCCCCAAACCACCTTCAGGGCGAATTGGGGAAAAGAACCAACCACTCAAAATACCCGGCCGTTTTGCAGGGTATCATGTCGACCCTCTGCTAAAAAAGGAGGTATTTACCATGGAAGACCGATCGGTTTTCCCAAAAAAGCCAACTGAAAAAGGCGGGAATTTTGTGTCGGGGGGTAGGCTTTCGGGGTGCTGGCTGAGTGCTCCGATTTCGGGGAGTGACTCCGATTTCGGGGACGACTATCTACCTGGAGTCCCCATGACCCTTACAAACTTTTGAGGGGAATTAAGCCCACCCAGCTTCCAAAGTGCAGTTGCCTCAAGCAGCGCAGCGCTTGCACCCAGCGCTTCCCCGCGTCGCAGGCGCTGATGGCGCTGCTGAAGGTCACCAGGTCGGCGAAAGGACCGCTCCTCGGAAACCGAACAAGTCGTTGGGTTCCGCAGGGCTGTTCTAGGGGCACCTTCACTTGGTTGCTGCAAGGTCCCCCCTGCAAAAAGTGCTTCACTTTTTGGGGGTTTAGTGGCAAACCCAACTTGATTTCAACCAAAAAGTTAAAGTCTAAAGATCCGTTGCCCAATAGCAATCGAGTTAATCCAGGTGAGGGGGTCCAAACCCTAAAACAAAAGAGATACCACGAATCTGTGATACAACCAAAACTGGGCCGCCCTCAGATCCCCCACTAAAAGTTCACAACTTTTAGTGGGTTAAATGGAAACTACCACTAAACACCAAAAGGCTAAAAGGCTAAGGGGATGGGAGCCACCGACGAATCAGTGATACACCAAAAAAGGGGCTTCCCAAAGACTAACCCCCCCCCCCCCCAAAAAAAAAGGAGACTCGCAAAAAATCACGAAAGAATCTGCGAATCCACTTCTTCCCAAAGACTAACCCCCCAGGAAAGAGATTCCTTTGGGGATATTCACCCCGAGTGATCATCTGGCCTTCCCGGGAAGAAACGGATCTGCCCGCGTCCTTTTTTTTGGTGGGCGCCTATGCACCCCGATGAACCGGTCTTTTTTTTTGGGAGGCTGCGCCCTTGGTGGTAAAGGTTGAAAAGAATAGGGTTACCAATCAGGATAAGGTGAACATGTCCCTTTGCCAAAATTGTGGCCTTGGCGTGTGTGTGTGTGTGTGTGTGTGGCTTTGGCCATGGGTCAAAACGTAGTGAACATCCCAATCCCCACTAAAATAGGTTCTAAAACGGGTGGTGAATTCACCTACCAACCAAAATGGGATTCCATTCATTTTGACCCACAGCCATTTTGATAGACCTTTGTGTATTAATATGGGGGTGTCCATTTCTGGGTTTCGCACACCCTGGCCATTTTGCCGAATTTGAACTTCATGGCCATTTTGCCGCACACCCGTCGTAGGCGAAGGCCCCGTTTTCTTCCGAGGCTCGCCAGTCGTAGGCCTTCGCGCCACTGCGCGGTTCGTGCGCAGGCCGTGGAGGCCGCGCCCAGGCACACCGCGCTGGCCGCCGGAGGAGGCGCCTCCGGCCCACGCCTCGCGGGGAGCGCGAAGCTGATAAGCCGCGAAGCCCTCGAAGCGCCCAGAAAACAAGGACATCCTAGAAGATTCGAATCTCAACTAGGTCCTCCAGATTTGAGAGGTTCGAATAACCCTGTATAGTCCATTTTAGTAGGGGAAGGACCTGGATCGCCAAGTTGCGATCGCTTTTTTCAGTCTCTGTTGCTGGGTTTGTGGGGTAAAGTTCATGGAGAAAAGCGATCGCAACTGACAACCCAGGATCTAAGCCACATGTTTGGTGGGCAATCACCCAGCTTTATGGGATCAGCTTCCTAGCCCTTTGGAGCGGTTAAGGGGTGGTTTCCCATTTACCCGCCACAAGAAGCAGAGGCTCAAATCCGAACCCAAAGAAAAAGTCCAAAGCCTGGAAAGATCTGGTTCTTCAGGGAGAAACGCATGGTGGATGCGCGCCCCGCAAGCCTTGGAAGCCATGGGAAACGTTCTTCGGCATTTACAGGGGAAGCATCATTCCAGCCAAACGGATGTCGTCCATCCACAGTACAGTATGGGTCTGTGAATTTTGGGGTTGGCACGCCCTTGCAAGCGGCGCCAAAAGAGAACCACCGTTTGGATCCATTTGCATTTCCCCCCCCCAAAAAAAGACCTCCCCATGTTGCAAGGGCCAAGCACCTGAAAAGGAAAAGGTGCAATAAAAAGAATCCCGAATGAGTTTGGGAAAGGACTCTTTGGACATCTCTTACCACTTCCCATGTCCCGTCTGTATCTTATAAAATTGGAAAAGAGACGGAAATGGCTAGGAAGAGGAAGGAACTCCCAAGGTTGAACCCTAGACCTCTTGCTTCACCATATCCCTCTCTGCCCAGGAACGGAACTTCCTCTGATTTGATCCATCGGGGTGGCTCGCTTGGCTTTGAGCGTACCCCTTTGTCGCGGAGTTTTGAAGGGAAATCAATTATTTACAGGGAAAGCCACAATTTACTTGGTCGAGGTTCCAAATGGCAATCGCTTCATGGGAACCCCACCCCCCCCCCCTCCCGCAAAAAATCCACCATTTGGGGGGAACAACTTCCCAACACTCATTTGCTTCAAGGTATTTCTGTTCGGAAAAACCTGGGTTTTCAGTCCACCATTTGGGGGACAAAGATCCCTTAAACAAAGACACGATCCCCAGTTCCCATGCTGCGCCGGAGAAAATAAGCCCAGGTGGTATCCCCAACAGCCCAAAGGGACCCCTTGGAACCCATCCTGGAACCGTTCCTGAACAGGGCTGCGGGAAATGGAATTGACTTTCCAGAGACTAACCCCCCACAAGAGGAGAAAAGATATCACAGAAGTGATTGGATAACCCCGAGTGATCAACCAAAACCCTCCTGAAAGCTGCACCAACCATACTGTCGATGGACGGAGTCCTGCACCAGATTGAACCATGGGAAAGCAGTGCCTGTTGGCAATTACAGGGGAAGCATCAGAAACCCGGCGGGTTTTCTTCGGTGGTGCGAAAAGGATTTCGTCCCTCCACAGCATTCATGTTCAAGTGAGACGTGTCATGTTTAAACCAGCGGGAGATACTCAATGCTGCTCAGGTGGCATCCCCAACCTGAAGGGACCCCTTGGAATCCTGAAAGCTGCCACCCCGAATGAGCCGATCCCTGGGCCAACCACCCACCACAGCTTTCGCCCGGGAGCCCGGCACCTCAAAGCGCCCAGCGCCCTCCGCCACACGCAGCTCGACTCCAAAGCGCTGAGCAGCGCACCCAGGCACACCAGGCTCGGCTCGATGCGCGCGCCGCCCAGGTCCTGCGGAGGCGCTGCTTGTGCGTGGGGGTCTAAGAAAAGGAACCCACGCCCGGGGTAGTTGAACGGTTTGCAAACAAGAGGAAGGTTTTGGAAACTGACAGATGTTGCGAGAGGGTTCTTTTCTGGGGCCAAGTCTTGAAAACTTTCGGCTGCATGATTGAAACATCGCCCCAGCTGTTCAGGTTCGTAGATTGGCGGTTCCCAGCCGTCTCTTAGGCTTTTGGGTTTTCATCCATTCTAAGGGTGTTTGTAGTACACCCTGGGAATACACCCACTGGGCATTGACCATTTCCGGATAAAACCGTGTTACTTTGAACCATTCTGGGTCATTTTTCAAGGGTTTAACACCGTGTAATACACAAACCCTGAGATGTTTGCGTGGAAGGAACCCAGGCCCTGCGGGTCCTGCGAGTCCCCGAAGAAAGGAAACCACCAGCTGGATTGTTCTAGGGGTCATTCCAACTCATTCCCTGCCTATCTCGCCAGCAAGATGCAAAAGCTAGGGCGGGAGACTTCATGAGTTGTCCAGTGCTCACTGTCGCAGGTAAGGTTTTACCATGGATGGTTTGACCTGTACTATAGTGTCAAAGGCTTAGTGTATGGATCCATATATGAACCCCATGGTATGAATCCCTAGTTTATGGATTCATTAACCCTTAATTGCGCTTAGTTATGGGAAATTCACTTTTTGGAGGGTCCACAATGGATTCCCATGGGTTCAAATAGTGGACCTTTTCAATCAGTCTTTATGGTCAGCCACTTCTCTTGTTGAGCAGCCCATAATGCTTAATTTGTCGAAAATTGAAAGGTGGCACCACCAGACTGGAACATAATCCTTGAAAACAAAACCAAGGGTTTCTTCTGTGGGTTTTGGTCCAAGGGGTCAGTAGGGGAAGTCCTTCAAAGATCGACTGTTCCCTTAATGGGGGCTTTAAAGTTGTACATAGGTCTTACTATACCCCCCCTACTCCAAGGACCGACTCGTCAACCCGTTTGCTACAAAAGAAGGTATTTTCCGCCAAACCAGGTTCTCCAAACAAGAACCTGAAAAGAGTAGGGGGTATGCATACAACATTCCCGGAGGAGTGAAGCAAGCGAGACTGCGAGTTGCATCCCAATAAGTCGCCAAACTCGGCCCTGGGATCGGCACTGAGCCGACACTTAGATAGGATTGTAAGTAGGGTTGCAACCAAGGTTACGGAGCAAAACCCAGGGGACACCAAACGAGGAGCGCCCCAAACCACACCCCTTGCAATTGAGCAGATGGTTCTCCGACCTGCTTTCCCAAAGGATATAGTAAGGCCGATTACACGTTTAAACCCAACCCTACTCCAAATACCCGTTTTTCAGTTTGTAGTTTTGGGAAAACCTGGGTTTTCCACCTCCTTTTTTAGTGGAGGGTTGACATGATACCCTGAGAAAAGAGGGCATTTGGAGTAGGGGGTATCTGCATTCATTTGTGGATCTCCTCATTTGCCTCTTCGTCGGATATCTTGCAACCAAAGCTGGGACGGTCCCGGTGGTGCATATTTACACCGCAAAATGATCTAATCGCGGCTCAAGCCTTCTTCATCTTCCCCTTCCCCACGATGGGTGTGTTTCTTGTCGGCCTCCGCCCCAACCAAAACCCCAATACTATGGTTTTCCTTTTTGGTGTTCCTTTACACCCTCCTAAAACAAATGGTACCACCTCACAAAAACAGACTGAGGTGCGGCCCAAACGAGCGCCCTGGGTCTGAGCCAGAATGCGCCCAACAAAAAACGAAAAATGTGGTTGTTTTTTTGGGGGTTCCTTTACAACTGGCCAAAAAAATGGACCGTACCACCTCAAAACCAAACCGTGCGGCCCAAACGAGCGCCCGGGTCATTAGTTGTTGTTGACCCCCCTGCAAAAAGTGAATAACTGTTTGAAGGTTTGGTGGAAAACCCCTAATGATTTCAACCAAAAAGTGAAAGTCTAAAGATCCGTCACCCAATAGCAGTCAAGCAAATGGGTTGTTTTCTTTCCGAGCTGAGGAATTGGTCCGGGTTCTTCATTGGAGGGCCCCTAAGAAGGGCCTGCATTGGAGGCTCCGGTCATAAGCAGGGATCCGGATGCATTATACACCTGAACATTGCAACTTGTAAATGGTGGTTTCCCTTTATTTTGGTCTTGAAAAAGCAACATTTTTCAAATGGTTGCAAAATGGAGATCTTTTAAGGAGCCCTGATGAGCTTTCGGCTCAGAGCGCGCGTCCGCGTCCTGCATCAAGGCCTGGGCATCTTCCCAGCCCCGGCGCCCCGCCGCGGCCAACGCCAGCCCGAAGCCCACCACGTCGCCCTTCTCCGCCGCCAGCGCCTCGAGGCGCCAAGGAAGGATCGATCCGAGTCGGATATTCGGATCGGTCCTCTAGCTTGGTTGACGTCGGGTTAGGGGAGCAAAAAATCCATTTCCTTTTGGCAGTTTAGTGGGGATTGCCCACTAAAACCACAAGAAGCAAAAAGGTAAATGTTTCCCAGCAACAACCATGGTAGAGAGGTTAGAATAAGGGTACCTAGTTTTTCTGTGGTCTATTTTAGTAGGTGAAACCTCCCCAAAAAAAGGGTAAAAGCGCACCACTCGGGGACCAAGCATATCGTATGTATATATATATATATATATGTACCAATCCTCCAGTGGAGAGGTTGGAATAATTTGGTACCCTCACTTCCATTTGGGTGATGTTTTTCCAGTAGTGATGAATTCTGCTTAAAACCAACAAGGGAAAATAAAAAATAGTCTTAAGCAAATGGAGGCTCATAGGTGTTCTTTTGGAAAAATGATGGCCCTGGTGAATGGAATCAAGCCCATCTAAACCAGTGCCTTCTATTTTATTACAAAACTAACCTGAAAAACACACTTGTAACTACCGTTTCTTTTTCTGTTGTCTATTTTAGCAGGGGGAACCCCAAAATCCTGAAAAAAGCTGAGAAAGGGCACCTAGCTGGAGGACCTAGAATCAAGTCGATGGCATGGGGCGGTGTGTCCACGGGCGAACCAGTCTAAGTTGCCGGATGGACCAGGAAATTGGAGATCTCACCGCGGACGCGACCTGGACGATTTATATAAGATTGATGCCCAGTGGATTTTCAGGCACTGGGCAACTGGGTATATGGACCAAATCAGGGAAACCAAACGATTTGTTCATCTGTGCAATTGCTGGTTCTAGGGAACGTGGAAGCGCTCTCGGGAGAAGGCCAAGGGCATGATTATGGCATGATTGAAGGCCTCCGGAAGCTACTTTGCAATACGTGCTGCCTCAAAGGAAAATTCACAGGTTGTGGGAATGAATTCGCTAGTGAAGCAACAAGAGATGGTTGGGCGTCCCCCTCCCTACTATGAACCAGCAAGAATCGAATTCTCGATCCACGCAGTCCAGCATGGGAGTCACAATCAAACACTTGGTTTAATGGTCGAATGTTCCCCCGGGATGAATAAACCCCTGGTTGATTTATATGTAGACCCTTGAAAACAAACAGGGAAAACACAATACTTCAGCAAATGGAAGATGTATCCAGCCCGTTTCGGGAGTCTCAAGACTGCTTGCCAACCTGGGGGGGGGTTAGTCATGACCACTTCCCTGCAACTGGGTTGCTGGCGATACCCCTCTGCAAAAAGTTGTCCACTTTGTGTGGGTTCAATGTGGAAAACCCAAAAGATTTCCACCAAGAAGTTAAAGTCTAAAGATCCGCCACCCGCCACGAGCAGGGTCCTTATGGTTCTAAATCTCCGAGTTGGCAAAAGGAAAGCACTTCCTACATTCCCTACCCTTGATGGATCTTCGTCGCAACAACCATTGGAAACCAATTCTTTACTCAATAGCAACCAAGGCACATTTGCAATAAACATGGCTTATCAACCCGAACAGCAAGAGTTCTTGTTAATTTCTTGGCTGGAATGTGGACCCCGACCACACACACTATTTTTCGCCTTCGTGGAAAACAAAGCAAGATCAAAAAAGAGCCAAAAAACAACAAGGGAAGCTGATTCTGGTAAGTTGTTCCCCACCCGACGGGACGGGGTTGTTGGTGGAATCCGCGTTTACGATGCTTCTACACCACGCCCCCACCCAGTATCCCGCCAGCGCAGCTCGCCAGATCCCGCCGAGTATTGGATCCCGCCGAGTATCCCGCCAGAGCTACTCGCCAGTGGATCCCGCCGAGTATCGCCAGAGCAGCTGGCCAGTGGATCCCGCCCAGTATCCCGCCAGAGCTGCTCGCCAGTGGATCCTGTCGAGTATCCCGCCAGAGCGGTCCCGCCAGAGCGGACCCCGCCGAGTATACCCGCCAGAGCAGCCCACCAGTGGATCCCGCCCAGTATCCCGCTGAGTATCCCAGAGTAGCTCGCCAGTGGATCCCGCCAAGTATCCCGCTAATTATCCCTTGCCGGTGGATCCTGCCGAGTATCCGGCCAGTGTCGAGCCGGGCTCGCCAGCATTCGCCAGTGGATCGCGCCAGTATCCCGCCAGAGCAGCTCGCCAGTCTGGTTTTGCTTAATGTCCCGGCGCACAGTTGGGTTTACATTTCATGTTGGTGCCTTCGTGTTTTGAGTGTACCCTGAGGCTCGGAAAGGGTGATGCTTTTGTGTTGCTTTGGGCTGTGAGTAAGCAACTTCGTTTAATCCCCCGTCGGGTTTCTTTTTGGCTTGGCGGCTCGCAAACAAGCGGAGTTTGACACACAGACAGGTGGATAAGGCTCTCAATGCAAAGCTTGTTGAGCAGTCATAGGCCCCAAGCCACTCGAAAACCATGCTTGAATTCACGCAACCGTGTTCACGGTCGTAAGCTCGTGAGTGTGGAGGGTGGGGATTGCTCGAAGCGAAGTACTCAATTTCTTCGTGGGCGGTTCTTCATTGGCCGGGAAAACCTTCCGCCTGGCGCCACGCTTGGCCTCTCAAGCTGGCGCTCGCCACCTTCGACCGGAGGGGACCCGGAGGCGAGAAAGGATTGGCCTTGAAGGGATCGGGTACATCAGGAAAGTGGGTAAGAACTTGTAGCAGGAAAAACCTTTCCCATGCGTGCTTGGAGAGTACCCATTCTGTTTGTAAGGGGGACCACAAGGAAACAGATTTCCAGTAGAGAGGTTAGAACCCTTTCTTCTGTAGTCAGGGGAGCCCTTCCCCAAAAAAGGGTAAAAGGGCACTACTAAAAGACCTAGTGGGCCAAAACCCCTACTGCTTGCTTGGGAGAAAGGAATTATAGAACAGGACAAGCAACTGCACGAAGCTGCTTAGGCAAACATCTGGTTCTGATCAGAAATAGGCCGCCTCCAATTTAGCCTTGGGCTAAGGAAAAGCCATCCCTCTTAAATGGGACGCCAACCTAATCCGCTTAACCCCGGGCTGAACTTTAAGATAAATCTCTCACCTGCATACTGGGCTGGAATCCCCAGCAAAAAATATGTTTTTGCCTGGTTAGTGGAAACCAAAGGGGACTCCAAAAAAGCAAAAAAGTAAAAGGGCGAACTAATTCTGGGGAAGCATATAACCATGTCCCCCCCCAAAAAAAAAAAAAAACACAAAAAAACAAAAAAAACAGGAGACATCTGTGAAGCCACAGCTCCCGAGTTCTTTCCCCCTTAAAACATCACCCTGATTCGGGGCACTCACCTTTCACGGTTGCCAACAAGGCAAAGTGGCCAGGTGAAACATCTCGGTTCACTTGAGGGTTTCCACAAATTTCTGCCAGAGCCTCATGATGCTACTGCCCGCATGTGAGTGGGGTTGCGTGAAAGGCGTCATTAAAGCCACGATTTCGCCTGTGAATCCACCAAAAAGGAGAAATAATAGCAGTTAAGTGGAGATTTCCCACTAAACCACAATAAGCAAAAATGCAAAATGTTTCCCAACAACAACCATGTATGGAGATAGGGACCCCGAGCGATGGTGCCACCAGGAAAACGGAAAGCCGAAACCATTTCGGGGCTCCAAATCCCACAGCCCCTGTGGATGGACAAAACCCATGTCGCACCGCTTGGAAACCGTGACCCGTTGAACCCATTGCTTACCGGGGGAATCCTCAGCAACCAGCGCTTCTTAGGCTTCCATTTGGTTAAGACCCCTGGAAAAAAAAAGAAACAGTAGTTTGATAAATTCCATTTAAAACCAACAAGGGAAAACAATAACAAAAAACAACTTAAGCAAATGGAAGTAGGTGGTTACCCCACATCCGTCGCTGCGAAGGGCTGTGCTGAAGGTGACCAGGTCTGGCTGCATCACAAGCTCCAGCACGGCACCGGCCTGGAGATAGGTCGCTTTGAGGAAACCAGCTGCTACTCCACATGCCCCACCGGTGTTCAGTTCCTTGTGCATCAAAACACCTAAACAAAAGGAGGCTCACCAAAAACCGGGCAAAAAAAAATGAATTCCGGCACATCAGCGGGTGAAACTTCCATTCGCTTCAGGTTTAGAGACAAAAAACCTAGGCCAGAGTCTCCAAAGCCAGGATCTGTGGACAAGGGAGAGCCAGGATCTGTCTCCAAATGCCAACCTTTGGTTAGATTGCTTTTCTTGGAATAGCGATGGATGTTCCAGGCAGAATGCCGGCCGCTTTTTTGGTCCAGGGTTGAAATCATATCCCCTCATGCCCTCAAAGAAGTCGGTCTTGGGTGTAGAGGGCAGCCCAAAGAGCGTAAAGAATGAAGAGGGTCCACGCATGTCCGAAAAGGGACGCTCACCCCACTGATGAGGACCAAACTGAACCTGGAACCTATCTCGCCGAACCGAACATGACGCTTACCCCACACTCCAAATACCAGCTTGTTCATTGCATTTTTGGGATGGGCATGATGGGCTTCTAAGGTAAATACCTCCCTTGTTCGTAGCAGGTTGGCAGGATACCTCAAAAAAAAACGGGTATTTGGAGCAGGGGGTATGGTCCTTTGTTCGGAAGAACGTTGCATACATGGCCTGGGCTGAATCCAAACCAAGAAAACCAGAAACCCGCAGCCCCGAGCCCCCAAACTTCAACGCCATTGACCGGGTCAAAGGCAAGTAAGTGTCTTTTGGGGAAGGGGTGGTCTCTTTAGGCCTGACGGTTATCTCCTGCTGGGGGGCTTATGGGCTTATGACTTGGCTGGACGCCCAAGTGAGCATGCCGGAAGCTCCAAAGACCCCAGCTTGTTGAGGGTACTTCGTGTCAACTGACCCAAAAAAAAAAAAAAACGAAACGTTGACCGCAAAAAACCTGGCGTGTCCGTTGTTGAGGCTCGGTGTTCTTTTCAAGCTGAAAGGCTGAGTGTGTCCGACGCAATCTCGCCTTCACCTTGCGAGCCATCAGTTCACTAGGCCATCCTCTTGAGGGACAAGGGAAAAAACACATGGTGGATCCAACTTTGTTTATGAGTGTGTATTGTTAAGGCGAACCCCAAAATGGTCGGGTCCGTTTTTGGCTTCCCTTGGAAAAAAAAGAAGTGCCCTCACAAAAAGACACACACAATCATATGTTGTTCAAGTTTCGGGAAGTCTCAGCGGCAAGCTTTGTAGCAAACACTCTCACAGAAAGTCAAGTTCAGCCTGCAGCTGGTTGCTATCACCGCCATACTCAGGATATCCCCAAGTCACCACTGAGCAGTCGTCCATGATGGCAGCAAACGAAAACGCAGTTGCTTGGATCTGCTGGACGTGCACCAGCTGCTCTTGCACTTCGCTGCTATTGCCGCCAAGGTCAGGATCGCCCCAAGTCACCACAGAGCCTTCGTCCAGTATGGCAGCAAAAGAAACCGCTGTTGCTTCGATCTGCTGGACGTGCACGAGCTGCTGTTGAACCTGACTGCTGTCGCCCCCACATTCAGGATCGCCCCAAGTCACCACAGAGCCGTCGTCCAGGATAGCAGCAAAAGCACGCTCAGTCGCTTGGATCTGCTGAACGCACACCAACTGCTCTTGCACCTGGCTGCTGTCACCACCATAGTCAAGATATCCCCAAGTCACTACTGAGCCGTCGTCCCGGATGGCAGCAAAAGCCCCTGTAGTTGCTTGGATCTGCTGGACTCGCGCCAAATGATGTTGCACCTGGTCACTGTCACCGCCAAAGTCTGCATTGCCCCAGGTAACCACAGAGCCGTCTTCCAGAATGGCAGCAAAAGCCTGTGCACTGGCTTGAACCTGCTCGACTCGTATCATCTGCTCTCGCACCTGGCTGCAGTCACCGCCAAAGTCTGGATCGCCCCAAGTCACAACAGAGCCGTCGTTCAGGATGGCAGCAAAGGCACTCCGAGTTGCCTGAATCTGCTGGACACCCACCAACTGCCTCTGCACGTAGCTGCTGTCACCACCCCAGTTTGAATCGCCCCAGGTCACCACAGAGCCGTCGTCCAGGATGGCAGCAAAAGCACTCTGAGTTGCTTGAACTTGTTGGACGCACACCAGCTGCTCTTGCACCTGGCGACTGTCACCGCCATTGGGGGGTTGGCCCCACGTCACCACAGAGCCGTCGTCGCGGATGGCAGCAAACGCGCTCGCAGTCGCTTGGATCTTCCGGACACCCACTAGCTGCTCTCGCACCTGGCTGCTGTCACCGCCATTGCCAAGATTGCCCCAGGTAAGCGCTCCGCCCCCCAAGACCCAAAGGGCGAACGCGGTGTGTGTGGAAGCTAGCCGGGGACGCTGAGCAATAGCTTCAAAGCGGTCCCCATCCTTCACGTCCATCTCACCCAGAGTAAACGAAGGATCAAGCTGCCGGCCTCCAAAGGCAAGCGCCAGGAAGGGGCGCTGGAACTGACGTTGCGCCTCGGTCTTGAGGACGCGGACGCTCGACTCTGGGGTCAGCACGACGGAGCAGCTCCTCCCACTTGCCAGGCACACTTCCAGCTGCATTGCCTGACGGTTTTCTTGCGCCTCGCTGGGGGCAACGTTGCCTGACCTTTGAAGTATTCAGAGCCAGACGCGGGTGCCCTGAGAGGATGCACCTGGATCCCCAGGTAGCCACTTTTTCCCAGCCACTGGAAGCCCACTAGTAGCCCATAATTTGGGGCAAAAGTAGCTGGAAAATAAAGGCCTTGCTGGGGATCCAGGCATTTGGTGCGGCAAACCACGGCCAAAAGATCATTCTAGGTCGATTGGCTTGGACAACTGAGGCTAAGAATTAACCAGTTTGAGAAACATCATAGCCACCCAAACAAGCCCCCTACACCCAATACCCTCTTTTTTCAGTTGCTATGATGTCGGCCCTCTACTAAAAATGGGATCGGTAATTACCATGGAAACCCGATCGGTCCAAAAAATGCCAACCTGCATCGCCAGTGCGAGATCGAAACCAGCCAGGCTCAGCTGACACGCTGAACCAATACCCCCGAATTACTCCAAATACCCGCTTTCTTCAGGGTATTGTTGGGGAAAACCGATCGGCTTTCCATGGTAAATACCTCCGTTTTTTGTAGAGGGTCGACATCATACGAAAAAAGTGGGTATTGGGTGCAGGGGGAATACCAACAACAAGCCCATGGTAAGATGTTGCGTCTTTCCAGGATTTCCACCCGAAAAGCGGGCCAACCCCTCTGCTCGGCCTGGTCAGGACTCAGTGCCCGTCAAAAACGGTTGAGACGAGGGTTACCGCCCAACCAGGAGGGCTGTCAACTCACTTAAGGCCTCACTTCCCGAGTGGGTTGGCCAAATCAAAGTCCGAACTTTTTTGTTTGCCACTTATTCAGGGGTTTCCAACTCCACCCCTTCGTGGCCACTTCTGGCTTCCTTTTCAAAGATTAAACCTTGCTTGCTATTTGGCACCCACCTACACCTACCCTCCCCCCCAAAAAACCTAAATATCCACCAAATGCCCCCAATCCCGCTGCCCACATCGAGATCCAGCACATCGGCTTCGAGAATCTCAGCCGCCTGCAGCCACAAAGCGCTCTTCTCACACACACCCATCACCGCGTTCAAAGTCACCAAGTTCCCGCCGCACCTCGCGCCGACCGAAAATCCAACCGAAAGGAAGCCGGGAGGTCCGATGTCCCACTGGGAGGACATCGGGTGCGAAATCGGTAGGGAATGAGAAATGGAATGAACCGGTTTCGGGGATTCCCGAGAAAAAGGTTTTCCACTTGTGGGAGGGTTTATCTCGGGGGCATTCCAATTCTCATTCGCTGCCTATCGCACCAGCAAGAGTTAGCAAGTGCTTGGCTATTGTTCGCCCCCGCTATCAGGGTGAATCCCACCTTCATGATGTGAGTTGCCACCAGGGTCCCACAAGACCGGAGATATTGACCTCAGCGCGTCGTACATAACAAATAGTAAATAGCAAGGACACCCAGAAAGGGACCTTGGCATACCCCTAGGCCAAGGCAGTACAGCCATTCTCGAAGCTCCAAGGTGTCCTCTTTTCGATCTACCGCACCCGAGTGGCGCACCCGGCCGGTCTGGCCATGGAAGTCAGCTACCGTTACAACTTACTAGCCGAACACCCAAGTGCATGGTTGTGGTTGATAACCACTGTGCTACTTTTGGGAATCTCCCCCTTTATAGGGGAGCCCCTTTGGTTGTATCACAGGCGTGGGTTCCAATTCCCACTGCCCAAGCACCAATAATGCAGAATGAATCCGACGAATCGAACCCGAAGTGAAACTTGTGCTGCTTGGGGGGCGATGTGTGCTTGCATTATTTGCATTATGGCAAGGAACTAGCTGAGAGATGGGCCGGGCCGCTGAGATTCAGTCATTCAACAGGGTGCATAGGGTAAACCAATTGAAGGGGAATACTGCTGTAATTATCTAGCCCCTCCTGGCTACATTGCTTCTGGAACCTCCAGCCCTCTGTAAAAAAGGCTTGAAATAAACATCACCAATCCCGGGATTTTTCCCCCGATTCCGTGGCAGTTCCTCGTGGATTCCATGGAAACGGGTCCCTTGAAAGGAAACTGGCTAGGACAACTTGGGAGAACCAGCTGGAAAACCAATGACAAGAGCCACAAACTACCCCCCTCCCTTCTGGAAAAAAAATGGTTGCCCGGTAAAATCAGCGATCTTTGTTCGAGAATGCCATCCGTTTGCCAGCAAAAAGAACAGCGAGCAACAAACCCATCTATTCTTCCAAACACGTCTGCCCTCATCCCCCCCTTTTCCCTCTTTCCCCGGCGGGGTCTGCCGGGCTGCCCCCCAAAACGCCCCCCCCCCCCCCGCCTCAGAAGGTTCAGCGCCCAGCGCCAGGACTCGGCAGGCGCTGCGCCGCGCAGGGCAGTGACGCCGCTGTTGATGCTCACCTCGTCCGGAGCAAGCGCCGCCTGCGACGAAGAGAAACTGAGAACCCGCGCCGCCTGCAGTCTCCTGGCTGTGGGTCAAAAAGAGGGTAACCCCAACATGGACCCTGGTAAATGGAACCAAAGACTAACACCTGCCATCTCCTGGTGGATTGAAATTGACCCATACCCTCCTTTGTTTTCCTTCTGCGCCTGCAAAAAAACAAGAGCCCTTCTTGATTTTGCCCGTGGTGTCAAATGGAAACTCCGCCAAAGGCCTGACTTTTCCGGGTCGCGTTGCTCTTTGGACGTCTTTGGGGCTACACAACGGCCAGCTTCAATGGCTTTTCACTGTGGATGGACAAAATCCATTTCGCACCACCTGAAAAACATGGTTGAAACCATTGGTGGTTGGTATGTACAGGGGAATCATCATTCCAGAATTTCTTAGGTGGTGCGAAATGGATTTCGTCCATCCACAGTACCACCGTTTTGAGTACAGGGTTCACTTGCCCTAAGAAGGGGTGGCCTGAATTCGAAGATTGGCCCCAAAAAAGTCCTTCACCGAACTTTGTATTTGCCACTTCAATGGTCCAAACCCGAAAGTCACGAAAGTCGGGAAGTGAGACGTATCAGAAGCTACATGTGGAAGGTTGCGAAATCCATTTCGCAGCACCTAAGAACTACACAGGCGCCCCCTTGCGTAACCCCAGAAGGATTAACGATTGCCTTTGAACAGCCCAGCCCAAGCCAAGGGAAACAAGCAGTCCGCCATATTGAGAACGGGACCCGCCTGTCGCATCTCCCAGTTCAGCGCCAGCGCCTTTCTCCATCCGCCAGGCGTCTCTCCGACGCGCGCGGTGGCGACGTTGAAGCTGACCACGTCTGCCCGCACCTGGCGATGTTTTCCCTACCCCCCGAAACCCTACCCCCGCAAGCTCCAAATACCCGTCTTGTTCGGGGCATTTTCTGGGAAAACTGATCGGTTTTCCACTCCTTTCTTAGTAAAGGGTTGACATCACACAAGCTCAAAAAGCGGGTATTGTGTGTAGGGGGGTACTGCAGGAAGAAGCGGTTCCAAGGTCAGGCTTCTTTGGCCATGCCCGTAGAGACAACCCGCTGTAACGACAATGACCAAGAAACAGGACATGAACCGCTCTCAGTTGCGACCAGTTTGGACCCAGACAAACCGGGTGATCACCTGAAACGGGTCACTAGGTCGGCTTTCAACTGAGTTGGATGCTCTACGTGGCAAGGAACATTCCAAACTCAAAGCAGGTCATGCCCAACTTTCCCTAGCAGAACACTCCCCAAACTTGCCCAAACTCCCTAAAGGGAGTGCTCTGACTGGTGGAGTCCTCCGGGTGAATCCGGTTGTTCAACGGGAAAGCAGGTTGTTCAAGCACGGCACGACTCAGCTATTTGTTGGGTATTATCTTTACTTCAGGCCACTTTCCTGGGGTTGGTTTTTTCAGGGAAGCCAAGAGGAAAACCGCCCACTTTGTGGGGGCTCCCAGTGGTTTCATGGACCACCAAGCCCAACCAAAACCTCTCCACACCAAGGGAACCGGATGCCTGGGAACCAAGAAACAGAGCCCCTACCCTACGCCAAATACCCGGAGTTTGCAAGGTAGCTTTGGAAAAACCTGGGGTGTTTATGGAACATCCTTTTTTACTAGAGGGTCGACATTATACCCTAGGAAAAACTGCTTTTTTTGGAGTAGGGGGTTGCCTTTCTCCTTCCGTCTGGCCTGCTGCGCCCGGGCCGAGCGCAGCAGGCCGAAGACCCCCGCCCGCCAGCGCGAGGCGCCGCGGCTCCCAAAGGCCGCGTTCCAGCAGACCGCGTCGCACACCACACCGGCGGCGGACAGGTTGGAGAGCCTGGGTGTGTCATAACAATGCACGATGATTGGAGTTGTAGTTTTATTACTTTCATCATTCTATCATATGTTGTAGTGTTATGTTACTTTCTGGAACTATGGTGGGCATCCTTACCCATATCTTATGATGAGAATCGCGTGGAACAGGTTTGGGGCGTCAAGAGGTCCCCGAACAAAAGCACTTATGTCATCTCTTGAGCTCGTTTTGCCCCATTGATGAGCTCGCCCCAACAACAGCCGGCGGGTGTGTCGTTTGGTTGGGAAGACCCAATTTTCGGGTCTTAAAGGGAAACCAACAGGAAACCGTCGCTATTTTTGGAAGGTCCCCAAAAAAAGGACACACCTATGTCCCTCTTCCACATGGCCCTCTCTCTGTCTTCGGATCTCTGTCACCTGCTTGGTCTGGGGCTTGGACGGACGAATTCTTGATGGCTTTGCAGGCAGACCGAGTCACTCGGCCAACCATCCACTCAACTTGGATGTTCACTTAGCATGAATGTTACCGTACTCCAAATACCGTATGTGTTTGGGTATGGTTTGGAAAACCCAGGTTTTCATGGTAGTTACCTCCTTGTTTTGGTAAAGGGTCGACATAACACCCCACCTTGAAAAAGCGGGTATTGGGTGTAGGGGTACATCCCTGGTTGTAAGTCAACTAGCCCTATCTTGTACTAACTACGTTGAACATCCCATGCATCCAAGTAGAGCGAACTCACTCGCATCTGGATCTGGAAGCAAAACATGAACCTCGAAACATGATTTAAGTTGGACACCTAAAAGGTTGAAAGGTGGACACCCGAAAATCGGTCAATCCCTTTCTCATCACTTGCAGACCCTCACCTCGTAACCTCGTGGGACCAACAGGCTACAAATGGGAGCCCCAAATACAAAAACCATTCTCTTCAACTTCAACCCTCCCTTTGCTCTTGAGAACGTGCTTCGCCTATGTGGGTTGTTATATATACTACCCCGAAAGCTCCAAATACTTTTCTTTAAGGATTGACTCTTGTACAAACCTGGTTTTGTTTTTACTGAAAACATCTTTGCTTTTGAGGATTGCCATTGTACCCTGAATGTCAAAAGTTGGTATTGTCACCCTGGTTCTTGAGGATGCATAGGAAACTGATCACTAAACCACCGGGCTCTGAACCAAACACCGGAGGAAGCTGATATTGTGGACAATGGACGCACCTGATAATTCCCCCGATGCCAATGAACGTTCTGGCTTAAGCCATGTGTGCGAAATGGATTTCGCAACCATTGCATCCACAGCAAGGTGTCAACAAAAAACGTGTTGTGTTGAATTCCATCCCAGTTCCATCGACCGGACCGGGATTTTTTTTATCAGTGTGCCGGGGTTCCGAGCATCATCCACAAGATTGTGCGTAGGTTGGCCTCATTATGTTACCATGGTCAAAGTCACCCCTTAAGTGGTTAAAGGGAAACAACCTCATTTTCTGACTTTGATAACCCCAAGAAGCCGTCCAAATAATGACCCCGGTGTAGGTTGAATATACCTCAAATGCCCAGAGGACATTGGGAAAAAGGGCATCCTTTTGTTGGTCGGCTAACTTTAAACGGGGAACCCTTTCTCGAAAAAAGTTGCAAAAAGGAAGCAACCCGCTGGGCAACTGGGATACTCCAAGTACCACGCCCGAGCCGCGTGTGCAGCGCCCGGGGCCAGTTTTCGCCCTTCGCCAGGCGCGCCAAGTCTGCGGAGGCCCGGCGTAAGGACGCGGGAGCCGCGGCCTGGCGACGGGACGGGGCCAAGGGTTGGAGTGCCTAAAGCACGGCGAGCATTTGTTGTTCACCATAACCTTCGGTTCTTTGCAGTTTACGGTTTACGTTTGGTTCTGTTCATGTTTTGAGTGGGGGGCTGCCAATAAATGGCCTGGATCGCCCGTTGCGATCGCCTTTTGTCCATGAACCTTACCCCCAAAACCAGCAACAGTGACCGAAAAAATAGCAACTTGGCTATCTAGGGGTGGAGAAGGATTGAGGAGTTTTTCGGAACCCGAAAATCTAGAAAACGGCTTGGAGAAGCGCTTTTGACGCGGAGTTCTCACCTGTTCTTCTCTTTCTTGGTCCTTCTTTAGTGGTGGTACCTTTTTCAGTATATGTGGTACGAAATGGATTTCGTCCATCCACAGTATGGCATGTGTCCTTTTTGGGAAATAGATGGCCCTGGTGGATGAACTAACCACCAGCTAAACCAGGACTCACCAAACCCACCGGACCCACCAAAAAGGAAGCCTATGAGCGTAAGAGTATGGGTGCATCTCATTTGCACTGCGCCATATTTCAAACCCAAATGGAAGCAGTGAACCAGGTCGAGTGCCGTCCGGGCGGATCCAAGGGCAACCAACTTGGGGGGATTCCAAATGATCTGACATATTGCAATCTCTCTATATATATATATATTATTGCAATCTCTATATATATATATATCTATCTGTGTATATATGCATAAGCACACGTTTGTGTGAACAACTATCTACGTACGCTTGTTTGTTTATAGATATTTTCGCGCAACCAAGGGCTTGCCAACCTAAAACCGAACGGAAAATAGCGATGGGCGAAAGGCCCGGGATCCATTGGGCATTGTTCGTATGGACACCTACCCCCTACTCAAAATGCTTTGGTACCTCCCTTTTTAGGAGAGGGTCGACATGATGCCCTGAAAAAAGAGTGCATTTGGACTTGGAGTAGGGGGTAGGTGTTATATATATATATGTATATATATATATATATATATATATATATATATGTGTGTGTGTGTGGGTGGGTGCGTGTGCGTGTATGCACCTGCACACGTATGTATGAACAGCTCCCTACCTTTGTTTGTAGATACTTTCGCGCAGTAAGGGAAAAAGTCTGGTGCATACATTGGAGCGCTGCCAAGGGCAGGTCACTTCAGGTGCGTAACCTGGGCTCGCGAGAGCACCCGGTTAACATGGGGGCCCTGGGTCTGGGACCCAATTCCATGTTTTAGTCTGGGTTTCATACGGGTGATTTACGCAAATGACCGAAAAATCATGGCCATACGGGCAAATACGGGCAAATACGGGAGTTTAACCGAAAAAACAGCCATACGGGGTGCCAGGTTCCCCTTAAAGGGACAAGGGGTTGCCACAAACGGAGATCTCCAGAGGTCCCATTGCAAGCTGGGGAGGATGTATCTCCACTTGCCTCCAAAAGCCTCCTCAAAAGCCTTCGCGAAATGAATGGAACCAACAACAACCAAACTAGCCGCCTGTTTCTCAAGACCCATGCATGTCGCCCCTGTGGGCCAAAAAAAAGAAGAAGCAGAAGCCGCGTCCGGCCCAAGCCTTGGCACCCCAAGGCAAAACACAACCAAACAACCTGGACCCCCAAAGGACCGATTCCTTTTTTCTGCCTTTGACCCAAAAAAATGGGTACAAAGGTAGAAAAAAGGGGTCCTTTGGGGGTCCAGGAACCCAGACCTTCAACCTACCCTCATTCTTTCAGGGCAATATCCCAATTTGTGGGTAGTTTGAGGGTCCAGGAACATACCAAGCACGGCGAAGTCCCAAGCGCCCAAGCGCAAGCGAGCTCTGCCCAAGTCGCCTCGTCGCCCCGTGGCTTGCTTCCGGCCATTGGCCCCGCGTGGCGACGTCGGACACGCCATGGCGAGGTTTTGGGAAAACCCCGCGCCGAAGAGGCGTTGCTCGTGTTCCCAATCTAGAAAGCGGTTTGGATGTGTCGAATCTGTGTTTCCACCCGTGCCAAAAAGAGAACAAAGGACACGGAAGAACGCGTGAAATCCAAAAACAGCGCCTCTAGAAAACCCCGTTTTCTAGGCCCACAAAGTGACCCACTGCAAGAGTTTAATCTCTGTTTCAGATGTTCTGCCTGCAAAGTAGCATAGTCCTGGAGGTGTCTACCCCGACGCAACAACTTGGCGCGAAGTCCAAGACCCCATAAAGCCAAACGGGGTTCCTCGGAGGAATGAACCGTTGATTCATAGGGTGCCCCCTTTTACTGGGAAATCCTCAGCGCGCCGGGGGGCCACCAGGTACTTCCAAAAGCTTCCGACCGGCTTCCTTGACTGGAGGGAGGGCACTCTCTACCACATACCTGGCCTTTTCTTAGGTATGATGTCAACCCTTCCTGTAAACAGGAGGTAAATATTCTGGATGAAAAAAGAGCCAGCAGGTGTTTGGAGCTTTCGGGAGGGCAGTATGGCGTAGCTTCGCGCGGGCAAGAGCTCTATATTCACCTGTCTCCCCACATAGAAGGAGCTCAAGCCGCCCGCTGGGCGAATCGCGCAGTCCAGGTCAATCGCACCACGAACGGAAACCGCCCGACTCAAAAAATCCCCCGCTTTTTTTGCGGTGGTTTTGGGAAAACCGATCGGCTTTCCATGGTCAATACCTGCTTTTTTAAGTAGAGGGTCGGCATGATACCCTGAACAAAAACTTGTAGCTGGAGTAGGGGGTATTGGCATACACAGCAAAAACATCAGAAACCGGGATTGCTTCGGTGCAGGATATCGTCCACAGTGTTTCCGGCCAACGGAAAGAGACTTTGGGCGAAATGGCAAGTGAAAGTGGGCAGGTGCCCCCCTACTCCAAATACCAACTTTGTCTAGGTTGTTTTTTTGGAAAACCTGGTTTTTCAAGGTAAATACCTCCTTGTTAGTTGAGGGTCGGCATAATACCGTAATAAAGTGGGTATTTGGAGTCGGCATGTCCCACTTGCAAATCCTCCTTAAGATGAGACGTGCCGCCAAGCTTCTGCTTTGGAAAGATGCGCCGAAAACCATGGCCTGTGCCAAGCGAAGGTGCATCTGGGGATCGGCGACGCATTTTCAAAGGATCGAGGGAAAGACCTACAGCCCAGGGGTGTCTAAGGGGCATGATCTTTTTTATACCCCCTCCATACCCACATTTTTTAGGGTAGGATGTCGACCCTCTATTAAAAAAGGAGCTATTTGGCGTGGAAAACCAGGCAGGCAGGCAGACAGGCAGGCAAGGCAGGCAAGGCAGGCAGGGCAGGCAGGCAGGCAGGAGGCAGGCAGGCAGGCAGGCAGGCAAGGCAGGCAGGCAAGGCAGGCAGGCAAGGCAGGCAAGGCAAGGCAGGCAGGCAGGCAAGGTCGGCAAGGCAGGCAAGGCAGGCAAGGCAAGCAGGCAGGCAGGCAGGCAGACAGGCAGGCAAGGCAGGCAAGGCAGGCAGGGCAGGCAGGCAGGCAGGAGGCAGGCAGGCAGGCAGGCAGGCAAGGCAGGCAGGCAAGGCAGGCAGGCAAGGCAGGCAAGGCAAGGCAGGCAGGCAGGCAAGGTCGGCAAGGCAGGCAAGGCAGGCAAGGCAAGCAGGCAGGCAGGCAGGCAGGCAGGCAGACGCGTCGACTTGGCCTGCGTGCATATGCGGCCGGTAGCGGCCATATGGCGCGAATCCGAAGCCGGACGGAAGCCAAAGAGCTGCCCCGAAAGATCTTGAAGAGTTCGGGCTTGGCCTATCGCACATCGACCGCCCCTCCCCCAACCCTCCCTCCCTCCAACCCCCCCCCACCACCCCGACCCCCATAACAAGAACAGGAGCCACCCCCCCAGGTTCAAACCAGGGATCCTTCCAATATACGCCTGAACATTGCCACTTGTAAATGGCGGTTTCCCTTTATTTTGGTGTTGAAAAAGCAACATGCTTCAACTGGTTGCAAAATGTATCTGTTAAGGAGCCCTGCTCAAACTCACCGGAAAAAAATCAGACGTTCGGGTGTCCTCGCCTTCCCGCCTCTGCGCCATCGGATCGCTCGCTGCCCGGAACGGTGGGGGCTGATCGAGTCGAAGCTGCGCGGCGCTGCTGCCAGAAGAACCCTGCAGGATTAGCAAGGTGATTCCTGGAAGTGCCTTTCTTTCTTTTTCTTTCAGGGGGTTCCTATCTGTCTTCTTCTTTCTTTCTTTTTTTGGGGGGGGGGGGGTGAGGGGGTTGGGTTGGTTGACGGGGTTGGTTGACGGGGTTGAGGGAGTTGAGGGGGTTGAGGGATTAGCACGCCCCACGAAGCTGCAAGTGGATTCGTCCGGGATCCCTGTGAGGACCCGTGATTCAGGAGATGCCCCGCCATTGCTTGCATATTCAACCTAGATAGGCTACAAACAGGGACTGTAGGACAACTGAGTCATAATCAAAACCGAGTATCCAAATATTCTACCCAGAACAATGTAAAGGAGTAAGCAGGCGGATATCCGCAACCATGTATGGTTGGGATTGCCCCTTACTCACCGGAACATCTACCCGAGCAAGTGGCTCGACTGAGCTTAGTTGACTCAGCAAACAACTTTCCGCGTTACGCTGAAGACCCCAGTCGCCAAGTCGCCGATGTTTTTTTTCTGGAATCCCGTTAGCGAGGGGAAGGTACGTTACGGCTGGTGGGTAGTTGAGAGCCTCAGGGTTCCTTACGGCAGGGATCCTTGCAGTTCCTTAGAAAGCCTTAGGGAACCCCCCCTTTGGACCACCTTACGGAGCTTTGGCGAACCCCCCCACTCCACTCCACCCCCCAACTCCAGAACAAATTGACCCTACCGGAAAAAAGAGAAAACACGCGATGGGGCCAGGCCAAGAAAAATGGATCGACCAGCAGCTCCACAGCTCCACAGCTCCGCTCGGCCGGAGTTTTTTTTCCCCCGCCGAAGGCAAGCGGCGGATCGGCGGATCTGACAGGGCGGATGCGGCGGATCGGCGGAGATCTCAGCCCCCAGCTACTTGGGTGTGTTATTTTCATTTTCGCAAGCTTCCATTTGCTTTTCCGCCTGGAAAAATTACATTAAAGCAAATCCAGTCATGATCGCCCACGATCAGTTTCCCTCTAATTGGTGGATTGAACTGGTCGTTTCGTGGTCCAGGACACTCTCCCATTTGCCCTCTACAAGAACCAGTGATTCAAATCCGAATATCGGACACTAGGCAGTAGCGGTAAACACCCAGCACGAGAGCCGAAGAACAAGTTTGTTGGTGCTGGCCCGGTTGTACCTATCCAAGTAGGGTTTCAGTGCACACGGGCTCAGGTAACCCTTTGGTGGTTGGGATTCTTGGCGAAATTGAACCCATGGCTCTCGCAGGAATCGTCCTTAACCTCCAAGCCACAAATCCAAACCAGTTTGAGGCGCGCTGAAGCACTTTTAAGGGGAAATAGTCTCTATTTGCTTAAGCCGCCAATGAAAACAAGGGCATTTCAGTTCTCCCATGCACCCAGCTACCAGGCGGTAGGCAAAGAACTCACTTTGCAGG
Source organism: Effrenium voratum (assembly GCA_963377175.1). Taxonomy (NCBI): domain Eukaryota; class Dinophyceae; order Suessiales; family Symbiodiniaceae; genus Effrenium; species Effrenium voratum. The sequence goes on from CAUJNA010000779.1 coordinate 2,433,660, forward strand.
GTCCTGATTTAACGGAATCACCCCCAGGCAATCTCACGCCAAAATTCATATTCGATCCCTCGGGTATGGGGATCGCGGCGCTCCGGTCGACGGCTTTGCCGGCAACTGGGGCCAGGTTCATGGACCTCCTCTCGCGTGTTTCATATCTGAAGGTAACCAGCCCCCTACTCCGAATACCTGTTTTTTTCATGAATCCAAGGTAAATACCACCTTTTTTAGTAGAGGGTCGACATCATACCCTGAAAAAAGTGGGTCTTGGGTGTAGGGGGGAGGTAACCAAGCGCCACCCGACACAAAGAAAAATGGCAGCTGAGCTGGGAAAAGCAAGGGGCGAACGGGCGAAAGTTAAATCAACTTCGAAGTGAATGAAGCGGAAAACTGGTGGGGCTGCAACATATGGAGGGGTTCCTCTGGGAAATCGAGTGCCGCTCGTCTGGACCAAACCACCGGTGAGACTTTCCTTTTTGGGGGCGAAATAATTTGCGGTTGTGCCAGAAAACAAAAAGGGGGTCATCGTTGAAAAATGATCAAAAAAGAAGGGGGTAAGGCCTTTGAAAAGAATTGTAATTCAGCCCCTTTACATATCGCGTCGGCTCGCTTCAACTAAACAGGGTGCCAACGGATATTGCAAATAACATACTGTGGATGGCTGCGAGGTAAGTTTCGCACATGTTGGGAACCATGGTTGAAGCCTGTAACTAGAGGGGAATCATCATTCCAGGGTTTCTTAGGTGGCACAAAATATTTTGTCCATCCACGGCAGCTGTTTGATGAAACTCGACACTGGCAAGTTCAACTGAAGCCACAAAGCAACCCATCTATCTTCAGCTAAAGCCGCTTCTCCACCCATTTGGTGCCGGCTTGGTAACTCGGAGGTTGATACACAAGCACAAGCATGCAAAATCACCTTGGAGTCTTGGAGGCCCATTCGAGTGCCGCATTTCTGGGCTGCGAAACGAGTCGGCCAAGCCGATTTTTCTCCGTGATTCCCTCGCGACATCGCGGGTGGCTGGGGAAACCCCCAACCACGTCCGGGGGCTTCTGGTTTGGACCACTTTGCTTTTAAAGGGACCGGGTCTTGAACGTCAGGTTAAGGCGGTTGATTGGTGGGAAGTAACACGTGAGCGTGGCTTTTCCATGGATCCAGTAGCTACATAAAACAGGGCTCCAACTATAGTTCCAATCTATATGTCATGATGTGTGTGTGTGTGTTTAGGCTCCAAAAGCGGCAAATGAACATGTGCATCAATAGTATATATATATATATATATAATGTACACACAGCTACTCATTTCTTAATGTATATACATTTATGTGTATGTATGTGCGTGGTCCTATGTGCCTATGTAAGTGTATACGTATGTGCATATACATAAATATGTGTGTGTGCACGCGTATGCGTTTAGATGTTCCTATGTGACTGTTGCCCGCCCAGGTCGCAGGAACCGCGAGGCGCTGCCCCTTGGCGCAAAACGAGCCCAAGGGGCGAAGAGCCCAGCGTCGTGCAGGTTGGAATCCGTCGCGCGGAGTCCACGAGGGCTGGCCGGAAACCTTCTTTCTGGGACACGGCGGTGGTTGGAACCCGCTTCTGTGATACAACCAAGACTAGGCCCTCCAGATTTGAGAGGTTAGAATAAGGGAACCCTTTTTTCTGTAGGCTATTTTAGTAAGGGAACCCTCCCCACCAAAAAAGTTGGTGACAAAGGGCACCTAGCTGGGGGACCGCTTCTCAACGACAACCCCCCTTTTTGAAGAGGCAGCTGCGCTCGTATCAAAGCGGAGATACACCCCGAGTGATCCCACGACCCTGTTGTGGGACCCTGTGTCCATTGATGCACGCATGGCGGGACCATAAATTGGGACCTTGTTCGGGCTCCTGGAAAGTGCCTCAGGGGGCTCAAGGATTTTGTCACCCCAACTTCGGGAAAGTGAAGGACACTTCGACCAGAGATCCGACTTAAGAAAATACCCTGCCTGGACCTTCAAACTCCGGGAAATTTCTGGGTGTTTTAGGAGACCCCTACGAATTCCCGAATATCCAGTCAAAGGCGGAAACTACGTTTTTGTTTTTTTTCAGGAGGACGAAGATCCAGGTGGACGAATTCCAGACTTGTGTTTCCTTTTCCCTAAGGCTTCGATTCCTTCGATGACTTTCGGGCCCACGATTCGATTCCTTCCATTTCTCTCAGCTGCAAAGGAAAGAAACAAAAGATATGCCTGGTGACCAAGTCCCGTGAAGAGTCAACAGGGAAAAATAACACTAGGGAGAGACTCTGCAACACTAGGGAAAAATAACACAGGGAATGCCACTTGCTTGCACAATCTTAAGCAAGTGGGAGACATCTTAGAAGAATTCCGGCAGCACCCCAAATGATTTCGTCCAGGCGCCTAGGGGGGAAGTCGCCAGCGACACTTGCATTGCTGCCCTCAGTTTGCTTCATTCAGCGAAATTCGACCTGGCACAAGGACCGAATTGGCGTGCCCTCGGGGAAAACACCCCAAAAAAAACAAACAAAAACGGGACGTCCGTAGGACCATGCCCACGGGTCCGGGGAAATCCGGAGCTCCATGTCCTTCCCAAATGAAATCGAAGACCCAAGCACAGCCGGAAGGCGGGTTTTGGAGCTGAACTTTGACTTGTGGGAACGGGGAGGAGAGCCCAAAAACACCCGAGTCGGAAAAGCCAGCTCGGTCCGTTCATTTGCCCTCGATTTGGATGGGCCATTGGACTTGGAAGCGCGCGGAACCCACCTGCAAATCAATCAACTTTATTTTGGACCCTCCAGGCCGGTTGTGGGGTTGCAGGTTGGAAAGCAGAGGCAAGTAAACCACGGGGGTCCCTATTCCAGAAGCAAACGCGAAAATTATGTAACCCGAAACTGGCAAACCCTGATTTGTTGTTGGCTTTGCAATATCTGCGAAATTCACTGCGATAGATCAAGGACATCAAACACCAGGCCAATTTGCTTTGGACAACTCATTTGCATCCGAACCCAACCGTTTTTTCTGAGACACATCCATACGGCCGATCTAAGTAGAACCCGTTGTATTCATGGGGGCGTTCTCTCCAAAAGTGGTCTGAGTCCCTACTATGCTCCCGATCAAAATCAACCAGCCGTTTCTTTCCAACCCTTGGTACGGTAGAAACGAACTTTGTTTCTTGCCCTACAATGGACAGAACCTAAAACCCTAAAAAAAATGCCAACAACAGTGAAGGTTTATTAACACAGGAGTTCCCATTCACCGGGCGCTATCGTCTCGACCCCCCGAAAACGTCTCAGTTAAAGGGGCCTGTTTCAGTCGACTCCGCTAGCCGGCAGCTAGACAAAAAGGCCAAAAACAACAAACAAAACGAAACAACACACCCCAACCACCCAAGCAAAACAAGACACAAGCACAGAAACCGAACTGTAAATAACCTCAAAAGACAGGAGAAACAACAAATCCAAAAAGCAGACAAGGGACACAAGCAAAAACAAGAGCATCAGCCCAACAAACGACAAAATAAACAAACAACAACACCAACTAAACCAAGCCCAACCCAACCAATCCCAAACAACAAAAAAACACAGACACACAAAAAACAAGAAAACAAACAAACAAACAACACGAAACATGACAAACCAAACACACCAAACCAAACAAGCTCACCAACCCACCCACCTGCCCACCCACCCACCGACCAGCCCAAACCAAACCAAATGAAACCAAACCAAACCAAAAAAGACAAACAAACAAACCATTCAAAAGTCAAAACAGTCAAACAACCAAACCAAAACAAACAAACAATAAACCCCAAAAAACATCAAAACAAACAAATAAACTGGCCAAAAAGAACTATCAACACAAACAAACAACCAAACCAAACCAAACCCAACCAAACCAACCAATAAAACAGGCAAGCATGCAAGCAAACACACACACACAAACAAAGAAACAAACAAGCCACGCCAAACCAAGCCAAAGAAACGAATGCGCAAACAAACACACAATCAAAACAGCAAACTAGCAAGCAAAGAAACAAACACCCCAGTCCAAACGAAACCAAACAAAAAAATGAACAACAAACACGTGCACAAACACACAAACAAACCAAACCAAGGCAGACCAAACAAACAACTAACTACACAAATAAACAAACCAAAACAAACAAGCACACAAACAAGCAAACAAGCAATCAAGCAAACAAACAAACCCAACCAAAACAAACCAGGCCAAGCCAAGCCAAGCCAAGCCAAACCAACCAAACAAATAAACGCATAAATGAACAAACACAATATATTCAAAACAAACAAGCAGACACCCAAAAAACAAAACACACCAAGCCAAACCAACCAAACAAACAAATAAGCACAACAAAGAAACAAATGAACAGCAGAAGAATGCTCATGTTCACTGTCCACGGCCGTGGCCTCGATCAGGCCGCCTCTCCCATCTGCGCTTTGAGTGCTTGTAGCTCCGACTGGCGGAAAGAAATCGCCAGAAAACGGACACTGCGGAGAGGTCTCGGTTGCTGCAACGATCCCCCTGCAAAAAGTGAGCTTCACTTTTTGGGGGTTTAGTGGAAAACACCTTTATTTTCCAAAAAATGAAAGTCCAAAGATCCGTTGCCCAAGTGGCAATCAAGAGGAAAGGGAAACCATCGACACCTTGAGGGGTACACAAGGACACATGTTGCGCTTCTGGTGACCCCTCCAAATACCTTTGGTTTTAGTGTACTGGTAAATATTAATCCCTTTTTGAGTCAAGGGTTCACATCATATCATATACCCTTCAAAAAAGTGGGTCTTGGGTGTAGGGGGGAATGTTGAACCTCAGTTTCTTAACTGGAAATCACTGGTGGAGAACACGACTCATTGGCTTCTTCATCCGAAGTTGCCATGTGTGGCTCATCCCAGGCAGGGGAGAAAAAAAAGGTTTTAAAGCAATCGGGGGTTGACATTAAGCCCCTTCAAGTTTGACTTCCGATCGAGTGGATGGGCCAGACAAAGTCCAGGAACTTGTTACTTGTCACTCAAATGGTCCAAACCCAAAAAGTTGAAAGTCCGAAACGGAACTCAGGAAGGGAGTCTGGAGGGTCTGTAGGGTCTCGAGGGTCTGAGTCTGGATCCAAGGTGAAAACAAGGGAAACTCTTTTTCGCCCGACTTTCCATTCAACCTCGAGGGTTTGTTGGGGAATGGTTCCAACTCAAGCCAGGGCGGCCTGTTGTTCTTTTCTAGGGGTTGACTCCAACCATTCTTGCAAAAAGTATGTTCGAAAGCAGATCGCCGATTTCCCTGGGTTTCCAAGGTTTTCCAGAAAGAAGGATCCCTGGAAAGAATGGAAAAGGACAAGATGCTATGGAAAAAATGGGCAGATTGTTCAACGCGCAGTATCCAATCGGTATGTCTTTTAGGTTGGACCCTAAAATTGTCTTATCTCTTGGGGTGTTCCTTTCCAGCGGGGAGGTCTGCATTTTAAGACACCCCAATTCAATTAGACAGTCACTGTACTCTTCGGCGTGGTTGGAAGGGAACGCATCAGCAAGAGGAAACGAGCTTGATATGCTTAAAACAGTAGGGGAAGCAACAGCTCAGAGATTGATGACCAACCCCAAGTGCAGGTCATGTTGACCATACAGTGGGGAAACAACCAAAGGGAAGCAACCAAATGTGACTTTATCACTCAAACAGGGGACATGTCTACAACCCATATGAAACCAGGTAGTAGGACCACCTGGGAAAACGACACGTTTTTTTGGGTAACGTCAAAGATCCTCCATGTGCGCTGTTCGCCCCCTGGAAAAATGAGCAAACATTTCTAGTAGTGCTAGATTCCCTTTCAAACTAGGCGAAAATAAAACAGAACTTGCGATCGAGAGGATCGGCCAAAAGAAGTCCGAGCTTTGGTCTTAAGACACAAACATCTCGGAGTAATATGTTGTTCCCTACTCCAAATACTCGCTTGTTTCGAGGCATTTTTTGTTGGACAAAACGGGGGGCTATCCCTCCTGTTTGTCAAAGTCGACCTGGTACCAACTATGTGTTTAATTCTTGTTTGAAGTATTTGGAGGGTACGTCTAGAACAAGGCGCCTTGGCGCCTTAGTATTTGCAGATCCTTCAGGGATTCAGCCAAACCCGAGGCGCCTCCACGTAGACCCAGAAGCGGCTCTGCTGGCTGATCAGCCATGCCTGCGGCTTTCCGGACCGTGTGGCCGTTTGGACCGCTTGGCCGAAGGTTTCGGGGAAGGGGCCTATGGGTTTCCGACTTAAAATTTGGCGATGCAGGGTGCGTCTGGTAAGTTGTAAGAACCCACAGCCACGGTTGTCTTGGTTTCGGTTCGGAGGGTCATACCACCAGGCTTAATTACTAAATAAGTGGTTACCCATTTTTAAGGGTAGTTTGAGGCGCCAGGTGGTGAGAGTAAGCCAAGTCACCCACTGCACTGGAGACTTATCACCATGGCGCTTTCGGGCATGCTTTGGTGGGTGAAATCTCACCATGGCTCCTGGAGCCCCGTAATGCAAGTTTTTTTTGGTCAAATGGCAGTTTTGGCCTGATTTCTACCGTATGCCTGTTTTTATTGGCTACTTATGCAAATACTGCCGTATGACCAAAAAAAACGGCAAACAGGGATCCCGGGCACTTTGGGGGCGCAGGGACAGGTATTGCATACCGAGCCCGGCCATCAGGGGACAGGCCCAAGCGGGCCCAGTGCAAAAGTGTGGTCAAACAAGTTGCACAGCAGGCCCGGTGGGGTCACAAGCGCAGCATTGCATGACAAACCCTCGGAAGAAACACGTGCGTTTTTTTCACAAAAAAGAAGGCTCCAAAGCGATGGAAGCCATGGTGCGGAGTGACGTCGCTCCGACTCAGTCAGAAAGGCCAGCCCCCCCTTGCCGTGTGTGTACACATGTGCGTGTGTGCATGTTTCTGTGAGTATGTGTGCTTGCACCGTGGTTTGCTGAGTAAAGGAGACGTATGTCTTCTTTCAAGGCCTTTTGGGCTCAACACACTTTGGGCGCGATAGTCATGGTGGACCTTTCCGGTGTGGCTGCCCTTTGGTGGGCAGACGTGGATGTGAAGCATCGCATGCGTGAACGTGATGTCGAAGGGTTGCTCTGCAGCGCCAACACCATCCCACTCTCTTGCCGCGACAAAGAACACGCTTTACTCAACAAGTGTGTGATTGGTCCTATCATGTGCAAAATGAAGGAGCAATCAAGCTTGGCTATTCCAGGAAAAGCTGCCTTGGAGACACAGGTGAAATTGCTGGCTTGCTTTGCCATGGGGAAGGAAACCATGACCCCGGAAGATCTTGGGAAGTTTCAGTTTGAGGACCAGGTTCAAGTTCACATCTACGTGGTTGTCACCGGCCTGAAGCAGATTCTCTCCTTTGTACGCAAAATCTTCATCAGGGGCCACGTTCCCCGGGACAGCTGGCGCCCAAAAACCAATGGTTCAAGACTACCTTGTCCGTTTCATTCGCTGACTCAAGCCCCTGCAGGACCCCCGCGTGAAGGAATTGCTGGACCTCTTCGGGCCCAAGGAAAGCCTGCCTTTTTTCAACTGCGCAGTTGTGTGTGACACATAGCGCGCCCGGTCAGGACCTCTTTCCAGAGACCCAGCCTGGCGGGCAGGCAGGGCAAGGATCAGATAGTGAGATGGAAACAAGCGAGCCTTCCACCGACCAACCTGACAAAGCAGCTTTGCAAAAACGGATCCATCAGCTCAGAGAGCTCCTGAAGGAAGACCAAGCTGCTGCAACCCAGGATCCCCAACAAGCCCCAACAACTTTGAGGCGCCAGCTCTGCACTGAGTTTGAAGGGGTGGCCCAACCAGTGGAGCCAGAAAATTCTTGTGAAGTGGTACTACTATCCTCTGACGATGAGGGTGCCGGGATGTGGGAAACAAAGGGGCAGTTGGGCAGCCTGGAGATGGCGTCTCGTATTGCGGAGCTGCGGGCAGTTCTGGACATGCCAGGCCCTCGGGATTCGTTGCTTTTTTTCCAGCCCCTTCATGCCCCAAAATTGGACGGTTGAGTGCCAAGGTCAAGCCCTCAGTCTGAAGACGTCTCTGGAGGCCAGTTCGTACCCACACATGCCTTTCAAGACCTCCATTCCTCCCCCTTCACCGCGCCTGCGACCGGCTCGGCTGCAGGTGGCCAGCAGCCATCGCCTGTCTTTGGCAACAGTTGGGATGAAACCCTGCCGATGGTGCCGACTCCGGCTGACAGTTCGGAGACGCCTGCCGCAGTGACTCAGACTGCACACACGTGTCAAAAAGAACAGATGTACTCATAGTTGCCCGGGCGCAGAAGAAGCCATTCATTCCGTGGAAATCCTAAGGAACCTCTTCTATGGGTCGATCAGATTGCCCTGCGGGCCCGCAAGAGAGAGGAAAACAAAAAGGGGGGCAAAAAGACCGCTGCCAAAAGCAAGCCACGGCCCAGCAAAGAGCAACATGAGCCCACACAAGAGAACGCTGCAGAGCTTCAGCAAGAAAGTGTGGCAGGTGAGGAGATTGCTGACAGCAACGCTTGCCAGAAGAAGAACCGTGCCTCCAAAACAAAGCGGAGCAGCTTGCTAACGTTGGGGAGCAGCAAGAGAAAGCCTGGACTTAAAAGGAAGGCAAAAGCCTTGAAAGTCAAAGCGGCAACTGCAGGCTCGGTGGACCTGAGCGAGTCTGGCAAGCCCAAGGCTAAGCGCGATAAGACCACGCGGGCCAAGCAGTTGAAGGGCGAAACCAAGTCGGCCAGCCGCACGGAGGAGAAGAAGAGGAAGGCTGAAGTAGTTCCAAACATGAGCCATGTTTTCAAGGGACCCCGCCAACACGATTTCCAAAAGCAAAGGGCGCAACCCTGGACCCTGTGAGGGAACACGCCCGGGTTTCCAGCACACGGCTGCCACAAAGATCTTGAGGGGCCAGGTGAAAGAGTTCAACGCGTTGAACGCAAAGGTTGCCAAGATCGTGACCTACTGGTCTAGGCCAGCGGTTTCCCTGTCTTTGCTCACAGAGAAGAAGAACAAGGCTGGGCAAAACACTTTCCCCAACAAACACAACTTCACCCCACCCAATCTGAGAGCCGCCTTGTTGCCAGAACTGGTACTGCGGCATGCCTGACGCCGGGGAGCTGGAGAGCAGTCTGAACTTCACGTTGCGCCAGGCGTGAAGGTTGATTCGAAGTCACAAACCAAAGCAAGGTTGGGAACAAGTGTTTGATCAAATGAAAGTTCAGGACAATTGAGCAAACCCAAGTCATTGCCAAACCACTTTGAGGATGGGGACATCTGACAGAGGGTTAGTACTTGGTCGCATTGAGAGCGCTTCGATCCCTCGTCGCAGGCTAACGCTTGGCTGAAGGGGGCCCCCACGACCAAGATCCGCGAGGAGTTGAACGAATTCAAGCTTGCCCTCCAGGGCAAAAAGTGCCCATAGTCAGTTTGGCATTGACGTGCCCAATTTTTGCAGTCTGAAAATTGCACGCAGTGTGTTGGAAACGCTGATAATCTGTGGGGTTAGCTCTTCAGTAGCGCGTAGATCCGCACGTGCTTGACCCGCTTTCTTTGAGCGGCGCCCGGCACGCGTGGCAGCGCTGTGTAAGGGCAGGGGCAGGGGCATCTCAGCAACCAGCGACCGCGAAAAGGACTTGCTGCCTGGCAATCTTGAAGGTTATTTGGATTTGGGAACGGTGTGAATGAGAAGAGGGTCTCATGTGATTCCCATTGCTACTCATGTTGTTCCTTCAATTGAGTAGAACCTGAATGTGAAGGGTTTCTGAGTTTGCTTTAGGGCAAGCCTTCGAAAACTCAACCGCGCCCCACCCACGTCGGGGCCCCGCGCAGGTGCTCATCTGAATGGCCTTCCTGGCAGGCAAGAAGGGCTTGGCCAAGCGAGGGCTTCTAAGTCGTCTTGAAGGTCGCTCCTGCATGTTTGAGAGATCCGAGCTGTTCATTCCTTTCATGAGCTAACGAGACGCCCAATGTGCATGCTGAAGAGTTTGGGCTTAGCAGCAGGGCTGCCGTTGCTTCTAGCCATGATGAATGACGCAGATTTGGCAAATCTACTTGGGAGATTGAAGCTGCTACGAGTGCCGAAGGCCGTGTTTACCATCTTGAGCAACTCACTGGTTGTTGAACCCGGTTCAAATGCTACCCGCGCACCTGTGCCCAGATGTTTGTGCTGATCGTGCTCTTGGCGCTCTGGACTGACGTGACCCAAGTGCAACCTGGTGGCGCTTCCCTGCTGCAAGCGGTGTGTGTGTGTGGCACGCGCCCATTGTTGGCCGGCGAGTTTTGGTCCATATTGGCATCGTGATTGCAACATTGCAAGGCTTATCAATGGATAGAATTCTTTGCTGGGACCGGTGTGGCAACGAAGTGTGTACAAGCGGCTGGCTTTAGAGGAACGCGGATAGATATACAAGATCCTCTTCATGGGCACGAGGCAGCAGGCGCGGGCTCGTGCTTTGACTTACTATCAAACTCGGGCTTCGCGCCTTTCGGATGCACTAATCACCCGAGGTTGATTTGCGCTGGTGGTGAAGTGGAACACTTGATTGTCATGGTTGGCACTTGTTATCAAACATGTTTGGCCTAAGGCTTGCAGTGATGACGCTGTTGCAAGCGGATGCTGAAAATGGGTTTTGCGTCTGGTTTGGGACCAAATGCTCATCATGGAGCATTTGCAGCAGGGGCTCTACATATCGCTCTTGGGTCAATGCCCTCGGGGCTGACCATTTGAAAGCAGTCTCGGAAGGGAACGAAATGGTTGCCCGGTCTGCTCCTCAAAGTCGCAAAGCACCAACACAATTGTTCATTGCTGGCCAAAAGGCAATTTGGAGGGCAAACCGCATTTGCACTCCCCAACCCTTGCGCGAAGGTGCTCGCTACTCATGGCCTTGATTTCATGCTTGGCTGGAGCGTGGGTGCTGGAGCAGCCCCGACAAAGTTTAATGGCGCGACATCCAGCTTTTCGCCGCTTAGCTCGGGCCCTGCGAGCCAGGGCCTCAACCACAAAGAGCCGCTGCAATCACTGGGCGGTAAGGGCGGGGTCTCAGGTGTTCTTCTCAACATGGTGGATGAAGCACTACGGGTCAGAGTCTGATAAGCGAAGCATCAGCTACAGCAATCTGAAAGTGATTTCCGTTTTCAACAAAGGCCGCTTGAGGCGTGTGTCACGCAATGTCTCCGAGAGAGCGCCTACTAAGAAGTACAAAGATGGCGCTGGAATAGACAGATTTGGTGGAACAGCGTTTCTCCGTGCTACACAGCCCGGGCCCAAGGCCTGTAGTCAAGGGCGAGGGATCCGAATTAACACCTCTAAATGGACTCCGCCCGGGTTTTTGCAAATACTCCTTAGATGGCACAACACCCCAAAATGACAGCCAACAGGGCCCCCCAATTGATGCCTAGCTCCTCTGCGCAATTCCATTCGGCTGGTGATGTTGGGGATTTTGTGGTAAAGCAGGGGATGTTGTTGGGGATGAACGCACCGCAAAGCGGGAACTAAATTAGTACCCAGTTTGGAAGCGCGCCGCAAAGGGGTGTTGCTGGTAATGCTGGGGATGTTGTTGGGAATGGGAACTAAATTGGTGCCCATTTGGAAGCGCGTCGCAATTGGAAGCGCGCCGCAAAGGTCCTGTTGCTGGTGATGCTGGGGGTGTTGTTGGGGATGAACGCACCGCAAAACGGGAACTAAATTTAGTACCCAGTTTGGAAGCGCGCCGCAAAGGGCTGTTGCTGGTGATGCTGGTGATGCTGGGGGTGTTGCTGGTGTTGCGGTCAGGGGTCAGCTGCGCAGCCAAAGTGTCCCGGCGATCTGTAAAAGATTTGTTTAGTTTCAGGTACTGCTTCAGGGCGCGAAGGCTGTGTTGGTTTCGCACGTAGAGACCTCTTGCTGGAGCATGGCATCAACGCTGGAGGAGCAAACCACGACCGTACAGACAGGATTTACTTAGGGAGGCTTTGCTTAGGCCTCAAAACACTTCTTTTTTTTCTGTGTTGCCTGCGAAGTGCTCAAATTGAATCCGTGGGCTTTGGGGGCTATCAACATAATTGCCAGTCCCTGTGCCCTCCCGGGCGCCCAGGTGCTACCCAGTTGCCTTCGCGAGGAAGATTGCCAAATGCTTGCCACGCCTGATGCAGGGAGCCAAGGCTGTGCAGCCATTTCCGGAGCTCAACCTGGAGAACCCCCACGAAGTTTTTGCCATGATGGAATTTGAACAGCCTGAGCGGGGCGAAGCCCAGTTGGTGTCTATTGCTCGGTACTTGAGAGGGTCTAAAAGACTCCGCATCCCAGAAAGCTGGAGGCCTTACATCCCGGAGCTTTTGTAGCCCTTCTCTTGCTTGTTGAGGGTGTTAGTGCGACCCTGTGTCTGACGAGGGGGGCATGACAGTTTGACCCGTATTTGGCCGAATTTGCCTGGCTTTCCCCGTAGTCAGCCAAAAAAATCAGCCCGAAACAGCGCACCCGAAAAAAACCCAAAATATATTGGAAAAATGTTGATATCAACCCAAAAAAAAATATCAATATATCTGCCGGATATGGCCGTATTTGGGTATACTGTTTTTCGAGCCACACCTGTCGAAATTCGGAGTAATTCGAAGCTGTCTTCGCAGCTACCAATGGTTGCTTTAGAGATCCACGGTCAAAACTTGCCTACCTACGCACGCTTGCAACACAGCGCTGCACACTGCTACACATGTTGCAGCAAACGTTTAGCCCGTGTGAGTTTGGTCATCCCACGAGCCCTTTTGGCCAAGCAAGAGCGCAGCTGCTGTTGCGTTAGTTGAAATGAGCGCCCAAATGGCGAACCGCGTTGCTTCACGCCAGTGGAGTTCCAATTCTTTGGACGATGGGGCAAAGCGCTTGATTGCCGTGAAGGAGGAGGGCGTGAAGTCCAGGGCCGATCTTGAGAAAGAACTGAAGGTTGGGGATTTCTTTTGGTCGCACCTTCTTTGGGGTGCGCCCAGGCGCTTGAAGAGCAAGCCCACGCTCAGGGGAAGGCACAGCTTGAGGGTTAATTTTATTGACCCCCCGCCCAAACCGCCTTGGAGGTGATACCATCTCCTGCCCCCACGCCTGCAGAGGTGGAGGACTGTGCTTGGATCCTGAGTCAAGTCGCTGCAAACGTTGACAGGATTCCCTCCCAGACACTATCCCTGCCACTGATGATGAGTTGAAGGAGTCACAGAAGGAGAGGTAGGGCGCATGTGATGTCAGTTGGACTGCATGGAACTCAATCTTCATGGTAGGAGGCAGAGCTACAGCGTCAACTTGACGAACTAGAAAAAAAGAAAGCAGAGCTATTGGCTGCCCATGGGAAACGACCGCCAGCGCTACACACTCCTTCCCCTCGTACGCGTGTCGCAAACAAATCTCCCGCCTTCAGTGGCAGCACGCAAGGTGCTAGCCCAGCCAGCCCTCCGGAGGAGGCTCCGCCTGATGAGGAGACATCTTTCATTGCGGTCAAGCTTGAATCGCGTTTCTAACTGCATGAGGTCTTGCAGGCCGCTTGGGTTTCTATCCAAACAGTTTCCTGAGGTGTCCTAGCGGTATGCTTAATTGCTATTTGAAAGAAGTGCCAGGTCACCTGAGTTGCCGAAACCCTGCGTGCAAAACTGCACTTCCACCCTAGTGACCTTTTTTGCTTGTTCTGGGGCTTGGTACGCCACAAAAAAGGTCACTATGCTTCCAGTCATCTTGCGCTTGCGCGTGTCGTGCGGAGGAGGACGGTGAAATCACCAAGGATGGAAAGGGGCGCTTTTTGTGCAAGGGCAAACTCATGTCGGAGTCTGCAATCGAGCAGCGGCTTCGCAGATTCTGTGCTGTCAAGAAATCCGGAGTGTGCGAAGCTGGGGAAGAGGCGCTCAAGATGTTCAAGGACTTGGAAAAACGCAAGGAGTTGACTGAAATGTTCAAACAGGTCAACCTGAGCAAGGCGGGGGGTTGTGCGTGTGCGCCGGTGCAATGTGAAACGTCGCATAAGTATTGTTCTGGCCAGCCGGAGCTCAAGAGACTGGTGACGGAGACCCGCACAGAGGAGGCTAAAGATTCAAGCAAGCTTACAACCAAAAGTGGCTACTACACCGAGCGTGAAATGAAGACATTGTTGAAGATGACAAAGCATATCAGCTGCATTTGTTTTCCTTTAAACAACTTTTCTTTCATGATAATGTGCAGTCTGTTGAGTCCGGTGAAACTGGAGGAATGAAATCAAAGATGTGTGCAACTTCACAGCTGCACACCCTGAATTGCGGAAGCCGCGGCCTTTGTGCTCCTCAATGTTCGTGTTTCCCCAGAATAAAAGTGCATGGGCCTTCCTACAGAAATTGAATGAGCCCCAGTCAGTACTTCTTAGGCCATGGAAGTACAACGACAAAATCTTGAAGCATTGGGTCGACGTTGATGAGACCGGGGAGCTTGAGCACAACCATGCCAGATCCCACAAGATTGAAGACCAGACCTTTGGATCCCAGCCAAAGCCAAGCGGCACGATCAAGCCGGAGAAAACCTTGCTGAAAGCCCAAGCCTCTGCTCCTGGCAAAGGCTCGCCTTCCACTACAGCCAGCACTCCTTCAGAGAACACCACTCCGCAAACTCTTTCTGAGGCACGGCCCTTCAGTTTCGAAAACAAAAAGCATTCAGTGCCTTGCAGGAGCCCATCGAAATGACCACCAAGACAATGGAGGGGCTGCTTTCCAAGAGCGCCAAAATGGATGACATCATGGGCAAGCTGACGGCGGAGGGCCAGGGCGGCAATAGGCAAGAGGGTTCCCAACATGTTGGTCACATGGAGTTGGGTGCAGCCGGTCATAACCCACACTGTCGACCCTGAGTGTGCACCATGACGCTGGAGATTTCAAGAAGAAGATGGATGAGAAATATGACGAGCTGGCAGCATTTCTTGCCAAACTCAAGAATGTAAAGAAGGGCAAAGTCTCGGAACAGCTGCTTTGACACATTGTTGTGTGTGGTTGTTTGTTCCTTTCTTGATACTGCGCGCTGGCGCTGAGGTTGCAGATTCAAATTGATGCTAAGCTGGAAGCGGCTGAGATTTTGAACCTTGGGCCGCAACAGCAACAGCAACAGGCAACCGGAATACTATAAGTGCCACTGAGGGTGAGCCAAGCTGCGCGGACTGAAGCGCAATCCACGTCCTATTCCCAGTTTTGCGTGTTGGCCGATTGAAGTGCGGCAATGGAATCTTTCTTTGGTCCCCGCGCCCTTCCTTCCCAGGTCCGTCCTTCGGCAGGCCAAGGCTGCCAAAAAGCGTGAGGCCGACGCTGGGAAGGATGCCAGCGCACCTTCCAAGCCAAAGGCCAAGAAACGCCGAGTCAAGCGGTCAGACTGACCGGGAAGTTCGGGGTTCATTGGGTGATAGCTTGCTGAGCTTATAGCTTTGCAAGGCCACCGCAATGCTGACTTTAGGGGAAATAAACGTGTGGTATAGCACCATGAACACGTTTCTCACTCAGATTGTTCGAGGCGGGCGCGAAAAACATACTTTGGCTTGGCGGCTCCGTGCCTGATGCAAGTTGCGCTAGCAGTGCAGCAGGGCATTGTGGCACCTCGGCAATTGCTATGGCAGGTGAAGTTGGACCTCTGGGTGAGCACGCAGCCCATCGAGTGGCGAATGGGGACGGGTCCTAAGACTCAGGGCACACGCAATTGTTTTGTTGAATTTGCTTGACCTAGGACACTGCCAAATCAGTGGTGCAAATGGCGAAAGCAGCCGTGGCTCATTATGGGCAAACGACCTGCCCTGTTATCCTGGGCCTCAGCAGGGCCAAAGACAAGGATGCGGAAGAAGTTTGTCACAGGTTGCTTCTTGGCTGAAGGGCCATTGTGTAAGTCTTCAGTCAGCGGCTTGCGCTGAAGAAACTCCGTGAAACCCTCTTTGAGAGCCGGGCAAATTGTAAACCGCCCCCAAACCATTCACAAATCCAAACCATCCATCTTTAGGAGGGAAGCTGGCTGAGGGATCTAAATTTCCGAGGTTTGCCAAGCACAAACTGGCCCTTGGGGTGCCAATCTCGTGGTGCTACACTGAGCACGGCTCACGGTTGCCTTTTTTAGCGCCTACAAGCTTTATGCAATATATGTCGGAGGTGGACTGCGTCAGCAAATTGGTTGGTGATATTCCGGCCGATGAGATGCAATGTACATTGCTGGACTTCTGGGCTCGATTTGCAAAGGAAAATCCCTCTCACGAGCTGCTAGATGCAGCCAACAAAAAGCAGGCAACGCTTTCAAGGACAATACCATGCTATGTACATGGGGATGAGGGGCGTGGATACAAAAAGACAGGGATCATGTGCCTTTCGCTACAGGGCATCATTGGAAGAGGATCTCGGCCTTTCAGGAAGAAGGTCATCAAGATATGGCGCAAAAAGCTTCAAGGTCTGAACTTGGGAGGGAACAGTTTGCACTCAAGATTGCTGATGGCAGCAGTCCCCAAAAAGTTCTATAACAAGAAGCCTCACGTTTACAAGAAGCTGTTTGACACATTAATTGGCGACCTGTCTCAGCTTGAGCGTTCAGGCTTCACTTGGCGTGAAAGGACATGGTATATTCAGGTTTTGGGGCTGAAGGGGGACCTGCCATTCCTCACAAAAACAGCCGACCTAGACAGGCACTACCTACGCAAGTCGCGGACAGCCGGTGGCAAATCCCCAGGGATGTGTTTCCTTTGTCACGCTGGGCAACCGGGAATCCCGTTCGAGGACTTCACCAACAAGGCAAAATGGTTCCAGGCCCCATGCAGCCCCCCATGGAGAACTGAACCTAGTTTTTTGCAGCTTCGCCTTATGCGAGAATCGCCCCAAACTTTTCTTAAAACTGATCTCTTTCATAATCTGCATGGGGGAGCAGGGAAGGACTTTTGCGCAAGTGCTTTGGTGGAGATTTGCACACACCTGGTTCTGTCAGGGACCATACAAGAAAGATGCCAAGCGGTCAACGCGTGGCTGCATGAGTTTGTTGCTCTTCCTGGGCAAAAGATGCCGCACTCTGGCGGGTTTGATGGCAAGACTGTCGGCTTTAGCTCATACCAAGTGCTCCCTGACGCTGTTTGGAGCAAGCATGACGACACCACCGTGTATCTTCGCTTCCTGGAGCACCTTCTCAGAACTCATGGCGAGAGAACATTCCGAAACCCTATCCTCTCCAAGATTTACAGCGCGACGTGTGCCATCAACCAAGCCCTTTCCCGTTTGTTTTCTGGTGGCCTATGGCTGCCAAAAGAAGACGCGTTGGAAATAGCGGCGCTTGGCCGTCAGTTCCTGTTGGATTACCAATGGTTGGCCCAGCAAAGCTTCACGGACGGCAAACTGAGATTCCCTTTGAGTTCAAAGCTCCACTATATGGACCATGGTTTTCGCTGGATGGAATCTTGCGCCCAGCGCAACTCGTACATATTCAACATAGTGGCCGAATCAAACCAGCAGGATGAGGACTCTTGGTGACCATAATCGGTCCCTTAAAAGAAAACTATAGTCAGGGCTGCCGCCCAATGCCGCGCACCACTGTTGGATTCCTGCCCACACCAGTTTGGCCCAAAGAGCAATTCAAAGCAAAACAGCTGGCGCTGGTGGGTACCATTTGTATGTGCCCCCCCACAAAAACAAAAGTGTAAGGCGGTGCAGTCACCGATGTCCAACATAACTCTGTCAGATCCCACATCACGAAGCTAGCATCCCCGGCATCCCCGGCTACGTGAAATATGCGAAACGTTGGGACACTCCATGTTTTCCACGTTCAACCCTTTCCAGGCGCCTTCCCCGAAACGTTTGGCGGCTTTAGAATGGATCAATGCCACGGTAGGGTTGTTTCTTGCTGACCCCAAGCGGTGGCTTTTCAGGGGGCCCCGAAAAGGACAGGGATGCAAGGGTGGTTCCCTCGGTAAAAGCATGCGTTTGCCCGTTTTTGTTTTTAAGTAGGCGGGGGCCTCTTTTAGGGAGACGGAGTTTAGAAAGGATACCCCAAAGGATGCAATTGACCAACCCAGGATTTTATCGGTCAAGTCAGTCGGTTGAGTCGAAGAACATCTCCGACCGCAACTTCGTACCGGACACTTCAGCGGTATTTGTGCAAGGCTTTGAAGGTTTGGAAATTTAGCAACGCCCTGTAGCACAGCTGGGCGCCAAGCGCAGCTGGCGGAGCCCAGGCGCATTGAGCCAAGCCCGAGCGGGCGGGGATGAAGTGGCATGTGGGCTGTGAAAAGCGCCTGTGCTTTTTTTTGTAGAATGCCAACCAAAGAGTTAGGGGCTGATTACGGCTGATTGCCCTGTATGGCCGTATTTGGTCAATACCCCGGATTTGCCCGTATGACCAGAAAATAAAGCCCGAAGGGGTTTGCCCCAAAAAAATCGTACTTATGGGGCCCCAGGCTATTATCCACTTTTCGAAGTACCCTGCCCCTTTACCTAGGTCCTCCAGTAGAGACTACAGAAAAAAGGTACCAACTTTTTCTGTAGTCTATTTTAATAGGGGAACAGAATCTCCCAAAAAAAGTTGGGCGAGAAAGGGCACCTAGCTGGGGGGACCTAGTTAAGTATTCGCCCCCAGTCCGGCACCTCGAGTTTCAGCCTGCTGAATGTTTGCTGCCCGGATGGAGTGTGCCGGTTGTTTGACTGGAAGGCTTTAGCACGTGGGCATGTGTATCCCAAAACGGAAAATTCGGACCCCAAAATGGGAAATGACGGGGTTCCTGTTGGTTTGCGTTGTTAAACCATCCCTACACACAATACCCACTTTGGTCAGGGTATGACGTCAAACCTTTACTAAAAGGGAGGAGATTACCATGGAAAACCATGCTTACAAAGACAAAGAAGACACACTTCTTGGCCAAACGGAGTCCGTGACCGATACATCCAGCCTACTCCACAACATCCAGCCTACTCCACATTCCCTCGTCTAGTAGACCATGTTTTGAAGACCCAGGTTTTTCATGGTAAATACCTATGTTTTTAGTAGAGGGTTGACGTCATGCCCTGAACAAAACAGGTCTGTGGAGTAGGGGGTATACGTGCATACATGGCGTTGTCTGTTCTTAAGAGCATCTTTTTGGGGTGGCTTTGAAAAGGATACTACAGGGACAACCCTCACACCGACATGAACCCCTGGTATGAACCCCTAGTTTGGTGAATTCACCGTAGAAATCAGACCTTTGGGGTCCAAAATGCCCATGGGGTTCATGGACCTAAACAATCAGCCTTTGACAGGGCTGTGGGAAATGGACCCCACTTCTGTGATACAACAAAATGGGCTTCCCAAAGACTAATCCCCCGTATAAAAGGGAGGATTCCCAAAAGTCTCACAGAAGGGGTTGGAGAAAAATGCGAGTGATCAACCACAACCCTGGGGATGGATGCAGCTTCGATCCCACAACCCTGGCCTTTGACAATTTGACTTTTTTGACCAGCTGGTGTCCTGTAATGTTAACCCCGGATTAATAAACCCCTGGTTGATTAATAGGGGGGTGTCCCCTTTTAGTGGGGATTCATCACTTTGGGAGGGAACACCCCCCTAATAGTGGGACGGGTTTATTAATCCTGGGTCAACATTAAGGGGCCCCCAGTAAAGCAGGTCAGCAAAGAGTTTGAAAGGATGCCGGCCAGCCAGCCACCCAGCCAACCAACCCAAAACCAAGCCAAACCACAAAGCAGAAGAGAACCCAAGCCAAAACCAACACCAAACCAAGCCAAAACAACTCCGAAACAAAACAACCCAGAATCACAGCAACCAAACCAACTACCAAAAGCAAAACAAACAAAAAACACGCAACCAAGAAACACCCACAAAAAAAGCCAAACCTGAAAATTCGGGCCCCCTTGCGCTCAACCCCCCCCCCAAAAAAAAAAAAAAAGACGCACAAAGCTAAACCCCGGCCTGGTCGTGCATGACCTTCACCACGTCCATGGACTTGGCCTGGCCCTTCAGCCGTAGGCAGCCCATGAGAAACTCCTCGATCTCCACCGCGCCCCCTGCGAAATTTCGCTTGCGGAGATCCGCTTATATCCGCTTGGAGGGCGAGCGAGCCAGCGACGTTTAGGGGGGCGAGGCGGCATGGATCGATTCAAAAGTTGCTGCTTTTGTGCTTTTGGGCTTCTGGGCTTCTGGGCTTTTGGGCTTTTGGGGTTTTGGGTTTTTGGGGAGGAGGGGGGAGGAGGGGAGGGGGGATGCCCGACTGGATGGCAAAAAGGCAAGGATATATACACATATGATACATCTGTGCATTTGCATACACACACACACACACATATATATATATATATATATATATGTGTGTGTGTGTGTGTACTGCTCAATCCCTTTGTGTACTTGCTTTTTAGCCTTTGTGGGAAAGCAACGACTCAATTCCCCAGAAGCTGAAATCCAAAGATCCAACCCAAAAAACCGTTCCAATGTGGGCGTCTTGCTGGGGGTTCTCAAAAGAAACAAAAACAAGGTCCAAAGATCGTATCCGTTTTGGTGCTACGAACATGTTTTTGCTAGGACTTCTGCAGGCCGTAGTGCAATAGCCAAAACATTGGGCAGTAGAAGCGGTAAGCTCCATGCCCTCACAAACAACCTCCAATCCCCTTTCTCCAGTAGGTTTACCTTCGACCCCCTCACTTGAAATGCCAATTGCTGAAAAACAGTCTGGTTGCAACTTATTGATGTCAACCACACTCAGGGAATCCCTCTAGGGGTTGATTCCAACCATTCTTTTCAACCATCGCTCTTTTCAAAAACCAGCTATTTTCCCTGGATTTCCGAAGGTTTTCTAGAAAGATTCGGATCCCTGGGCTTAGAAGGGAAATGGAAGACCGATAGGTCCATGAACCCATAAAAATCGATTTTGGACCCCAAAGGTCTGGCTTCTCAAAAGCCGCTCTTCAATATGTGGGAGTGAATTCTGGGGGGGAGTCTGACTTTGACATCCCAACATCCCATCGAATCCTTTCAGCCTTTCTCCACTCAAAGCCCTCAAAGGGCTTCCGGCTTCCGGCTTCCTCCGGCTTCCGGCGAAGCGGCGAGCGGCCTGCGTCCAGGTCCAGCAGCTTGAAGAAGGACCAGGCCTCGAGGTCTCGGCCCCTTTCTTCGGCGCGCCCGAGGAAAAGTCAGTCGTCCCCACGGTTCGGCCGGACCGACCAAATTCCCCTTCTTCACCCAACCTGGACCCCCAAAGGACCGATTCCAATTTTTTGTCTGCCTTTCTACCCCTTTTGTTGGGGTAAGAGGCAGAAAAAAGGGGTCCTTTGGGGGTCCAGGCCATCGATCGGATTTTTTGTTTTTGAGAAAACCTCCGGAAACCAACCAAACAGTCCCCAAGCCAGACCAAATTCTTGCTGCTCAGGGGATCGACTCATTTCAAGAAAACTCGGAAAATCCGAGAAACCGAGTTCAGTGCGTGGGCGAACTGCGGACGTCGTCGAAATTCCCTCAAAACTTCGCCCTCCCAAACCATATGTTGCAGGCATCTCTGGCTGTGTCGTTTCTATTCTTCTTCTTTTTTAAGGGCCTGGATCGCCAGTTGCGATCGCCTTTTTCCATGAACTGTATCCTAAAAACCGATCGCAACAGTGACTGAAAAAAGCGAAAAAGCAACTTGGCGATCTAGGGGGCGTCCCAAACTCGAATACCGAAGCACTGCCATTTCCGGGCCCCCGTCCCAGCGTCCCAGTCCCAGGCCTTCCCGCACCCCTCCCGGTCCGCCTTCTTCAGGGAGGAACCGCAAAAAACAGTCTCCGGGCGTGTGCGTACAGGGGCGATCGGGTAGTTGGTACGCGGGTAAGAAGGCCATGAGTCCATTTGCTGGAATGAATATGCTCGTGATTTTGCCCTGAGGGTTTTAAAGGGAATCGATCACTGCTGGAAATACTTTTTTCCCGGAAGCATTGCGAAGGGTTCTTCTTCTAAAAGCGGCTGCCAACTTCACCTGCCAACTTCTCATGCCAACTTGTCGAGAGTTACTTCACCTGCCAACTTCTCATGCCAACTTGTCGAGAGTTACTTCACCTGCCAACTTCTCATGCCAACTTGTCGAGAGTTACTTCACCTGCCTACTTCTCATGTCAACTTTTTGAGAGTTACTTCACCTGCCAACTTCTCATGTCAACTTTTCGGCTGTTATCTCATTCTACTAAAAGCACAAGCTAATTTGTCGGGTGTTACTTCACTATCCTAAAAACACAAGCTAACTTTTCTGTTCTACCTTCACATCTCGACTCTTAATTCTTCTTCTTTTTATGGCGGGGGTAGGCCCGACGGGAGCTTACGAAACGCACCCCTCTGCGGAGATCGTGCGTGTCGAAGCGCTCTCGCTGTGGCGCCGTGCGAATTTGTCTTGAGCCCGATGAACCCTCTGCGGGGATCGTGCGTGTCGAAGCGCTCTCGCTGTGGCGCCGTGCGAATTTGTCTTGAGCGCGGCGAACCCTCTGCGGAGATCGTGCGTGTCGAAGCGCTCTCGCTGTGGCGCCGTGCGAATTTGTCTTGAGCCGGCGAACCCTCTGCGGAGATCGTGCGTGTCGAAGCGCTCTCGCTGTGGCGCCGTGCGAATTTGTCTTGAGCGCGGCGAACCCTCTGCGGAGATCGTGCGTGTCGAAGCGCTCTCGCTGTGGCGCCGTGCGAATTTGTCTTGACCCGGCGAACCCTCTGCGGGGATCGTGCGTGTCGAAGCGCTCTCGCTGTGGCGCCGTGCGAATCTGTCTTGGTCGCGGCGAACCCTCTGCGGAGATCGTGCGTGTCGAAGCGCTCTCGCTGTGGCGCCGTGCGAATTTGTCTTGACCTTGGCGAACCCTCTGCGGAGATCGTGCGTGTCGAAGCGCTCTCGCTGTGGCGCCGTGCGAATTTGTCTTGAGCCCGATGAACCCTCTGCGGGGATCGTGCGTGTCGGATCGCTCTCGCTGTGGCGCCGTGCGCATCTGTCTTGAGCCCGATGAACCCTCTGCGGAGATCGTGCGTGTCGAAGCGCTCTCGCTGCGAACCCTCTGCGGAGATCGTGCGTGTCGAAGCGCTCTCGCTGTGGCGCCGTGCGAATTTGTCTTGACCTTGGCGAACCCTCTGCGGAGATCGTGCGTGTCGAAGCGCTCTCGCTGTGGCGCCGTGCGATTTTCTTGCTCGCGAAACGGCTTTTGGAAGTTGTCTCGTGGTGTGCGCGCCTGCTTTCGCAATCCCGCGGTCCCGGGTTCGATTCCCCCCTGGTCCGCGGCAGCTCCGGCTTGAAAATCGCAGCTTTTAAGTACAAACGTAGTACGCGGAGCGTGCTCCTGCAGCTCCGGCTGGAAAATCGCAACTTTTAAGTACAGACGTAGTACGCGGAGGCTGCTGCAGCTCCGGCTGGAAAATCGCACTTTTTAAGTACAGACGTAGTACGCGGAGCGTGCTCCCGCAGCTCCGGCTGGAAAATCGCAACTTTTAGATACAAATGGCTGGAAAATCGCAACTGTAAATTGCAAATGTAGCACGCGGAGCGCCTCCGCCGCTCCAGCTTTTTGAGGGTTAATTACTTCACCTGCCAGTTTCTCATGCCGAAACTTCGAGAATTACTTCACCTGCCAGCTTCTCATGCCACCTTTTCGAGAGTTACTTCACCTGCCAACTTCTCGTGCCAACTTTTCGAGGAGTTACTTCACCTGCGAGCTTATCATGCCAACTTTTCGAGAGTTACTACACCTGCGAGCTTCTCATGCCAACTTTTCGAGAATTACTTTACCTGCCAACTTCTCATGCCAACTTTTCGAGAAATACTTTACCTGCCAACCTCTCGTGGCAACTTCACCTGCCAACTTTTCGAGAATTACTTCACCTGCCAACTTCTCATGCCAACTTTTCGAGAAATACTTTATCTGCCAACCTCTCGTGGCAACTTTTCGAAAAATTACTTCACCTGCCAGCTTCTCATGCCAACTTTTCGAGAGGTACTTCACCTGCCAACATCGCCTGCCAACTTTTCGAGAGTTACTTCGCCTGCCAACTTCTCGCGCCAACTTTTCGAGAATTACTTCGCCTGCCAACTTCTCATGCTAACTTTTCGAAAGTTACTTCACCTGCCGGCTTCTCACGCCAACTTTTCGAGAGTTACTTCACGCGCCATCTTCTCGTGCCAACTTTTCGAGAATTACTTCACCTGCCAGCTTCTCACGCCAACTTTTCGAGAGTTACTTCACCTGCCAACTTCTCATGCCAACTCTTTGAGAGTTATTTCACCTGCCAACTTCTCATGCCAACTTTTCTCTTGAGTTACTTCGCCTGCCAACTTCTCATGTCAACTTTGCGAGAATTACTTCACCCGCCAACTTTGCCAGCCAACTATTCGAGAGTTACTTAACCTGCCAGCTTCTCATGCCAACTTTTTGAGAATTGCTTCGCCTGCCAACTCCTCATGCTAACTTTGCGAGAGTTACCTCACCTGCATCAACTTGCCTCTATGCTTCCGGGCCACTCGTCGTCTAGTTGTTTAAGTATGTTTTCCAGGGGCTTAAGCAAATGGAAGCATGGCTATACCCCACTTGTGATCACATGTCTCCGTTCAGTGGGTGTTAACCAGGCTTACTATCCTACTATGTACCCGATCGCCCCTGTAAGTGGTTTTGCTTTTACGAGCTGTCTTTTTCCATGTGCAAATGTGTCTCCCCCTAAAAATAGCGGCCCGGGCTCAAAAGAGTTTGGCGGCACATGGAAACGGGGGTAGAACCTTTCCAGGCGGCAAGGGTTTCGGGCCCATCACGGGATCAGCTTCCTATCTCGTTGGGATTGGACATACGGACCCGGTGCTTGAATCTTCAACTTACTTAGTAGGTTGCCATGGCTTGTAAGTCAAATAACCTCAGATGTGCTACTTGTAACTCTGGTCATAACCTACCTCCTAGGTGGAACATCCAAGTTGTGAGTTTAGGACCCTGAATAAACATGGGAACTCAAAATGTGAAGTCTGAGAGAGATCTCTCGAGTCGCAGTTGGCAAGAGAGAATTGAGCAAACCAAACGAACAAAGAGAAGCGAAGGGGTGCCTTGTCCCCTTTAAGCACTACTCCAAGGTCGCTTCCTCGCAAAAGCTGAACGTCCCACCAGAAACGCATGGGAAATAAACATACGTATCAAAAGGACCCTTTTTCAGGATATGTGGACCCTCGCCTCCCCAACATGAGCTAGGAAATGAAACTGGCCCTTCCCTTCCCGAAAACCAATTGTGCTTCTGAATGCCGTCTAAAATCTCCATCTGCAGAGAAGCCCCCTGAGGCAGTGAAACGTTCCCTTTTAAACCAACCGCGGGAAATATCAGGTATGATTAAGCAAATGCAAAAATCAAGAGCCAGCCAAAATGGACTCAGCATCAGAATGCATCAGCTTGGGAGACGTTTGGCCTCAGGTGCTGCCCTTTCACCGAATTTCTCGATGATCCACCTTTGACTGTTGCCCCGCCACCCCCCCAAAAAAAAATAAAAATTAAAAAAAAATGGTGGTTTACTATTTACTGTCGGCTTTGTGGGAAAGGTCACTTTGCTGGGTGTTGGTTTTTTGAGGAGACCCCATGGCTTGCGAAGAAAACCAGGCGTGTTTCCTGGGGGGCGGGGGAGGTGGGGACTACAACAAGGCACTGATTTGGGGCCAGGTCCCCATGCTCGAGAGCAGGATCCCCAGTCTTAGGGCAGTTTGAGGGCCGAGGGGTCGAGGAGCCATTGCCACGATTTCTGCGCAGGGCGACCCCATGTGCAGGCCCCAGTGGAACACCCGGGCTGTGGGGTCGTCATCATTTGTTGTACTTCTGAAGGGGTACCAACAAATACGCCCGTAGGTTGGAAAAAACCTCAGTTTGTTCAGTGGTAAATACCAGATATTTTGCTCGTCAGGAGTTAACATGATACCCGAGCAAAAAGATGTGCATGTGGAGATATTTGGGCGGGATCAGCTCAGCCCCTTTTCGCAATTCGCTTGGAAGAGGGAGACTGGGCATTTGAGGCAAAGGCTGTTGCCCCCACTCAATCGATCCGCCGTGTAGCCAGCTACGCAGTATGGTTCAGCGGAGAAAAAAAGAGCAGCCCAGTGATCGGAAAACTCACCGCAAGGAAATGCCCTGTCTCATAACTGGTCGAGATTCGTCTGAATCTGACTGCTTTCGCCGCCACACTCAGGATGGCCCCATGTCACCACAGAGCCGTCGTCCCGCATGGCAGCAAAAGCTGCAGAAGTTGCTTGGATCTGCTGCACTCGCACCAACTGCTCTCGCACTTGGCTGCTGTCACCGCCAAACTGAGGATCGCCCCATGTTACCACAGAGCTGTCGTCCCGCATGGCCGCAAAAGCTCTCTGCGTTGCTTGGATCTGCTGGACGCGCACCAACTGCTCTCGCACTTGGCTGCTGTCACCGCCAAAGTGAGGATCGCCCCATGTCACCACAGAGCCGTCCTGCAGGATGGCAGCAAAAGCTTGCCTTGTTGCTTGGATCTGTTGGACCCGCACCAACTGCTCTCGTACCTGGCTGCTGTCACCGCCACCTTTTGGAATGCCCCAAGTCACGACAGAGCCGTCGTCCCGGATGGCAGCAAAAGAACTCCGAGTTGCTTGAATCTGTTGGACGCGAACCAACTGTTCGCGCACCTGGCTGCTGTCATCGCCGTAGTAGAAATGGCCCCAAGTCACCACAGAGCCGTCCTCGCGGATGGCAGCAAACGCGCTTTCAGTCGCTTGGATCTGCTGGACGCGCATCAACCGCTCCTGCACGAAGGAGCTGCAGCCACCATTAGCAGGCTGGCCCCATGTCACCACAGAGCCGTCGTCGCGGATGGCAGCAAAGGCGCGCGACGAAGCTTTGATCTGCTGCACACGCACCAACTGCTCTTGCGTGTGCCTGCTGATGCCGCCGTGGCGGTGATGGCCCCACGTCGCCACAGAGCCGTCGTCGCGGATGGCAGCAAAAGCGCGCTCAGCCACTTGGATCTGCTGGACCTGCACCAACTGCCGGCCAATGCTACCGCCAGCGCCCCAAGCCACCACAGAGCCATCGTCCAGGATGGCGGCAAAAGCATGCCTGCCCGCTTGGATCTGCTGCACGCGCACCAGCTGCTCTCTCACATGGTTGCTGTTACCGCCGTCGTCAGGCTTGCCCCAGGTCACCACAGAGCCATCCTCCAGGATGGCAGCAAAAGCTGCAGAAGTTGCTTGGATTTGCTGGACCCGCACTAACTGCTCTTGCACTTGACCGCTGTTCCCGCCACACTCGGAATGCCCCCATGTAAGCGCCGCGCCTCCTGGAACATACAGTGCAAAAGCTCTGTCTGTGGAAGCTATTTTGGCAGGCTGCACGAGGGCAGTAATGACGTCACCATCTTCAACACCCACCTCACCTAATGTAGTTGAAACATCCAACTGCCGACCGCCGAAGACAAACACCAGGAACCGGCGCTCCAATTGCTTTTGCGCAGCCGCCTTCAGCTCCTGGACCCTCGAGTCTGGCGAGAGCGACACGGAGCAGCTCTTCCCACTCGGCAAGCACACGTACACGGAAAGCATGGCGGGAGACGGACTCACTCAGATGCCCGGATTTCCGGATTTCCATGGGGAACAAACACATGGATGCATCCGTTTTTGGTTGGTTGACTTTAAAGGAATCGGAATCCTTCCCCGAACAACAGGAAAAAAGGGCACCACCATAGCTGTCCTTTTTGGGAACCTAGATGGCCCTGGCCAATGGAATCAAACCAACCTAAACCAGCGCCATCTATGTCTAGCCAAAAGTCACCTAAAAATG
Organism: Effrenium voratum; assembly: GCA_963377175.1. NCBI lineage: Eukaryota > Dinophyceae > Suessiales > Symbiodiniaceae > Effrenium > Effrenium voratum. The sequence goes on from CAUJNA010000779.1 coordinate 2,461,376, forward strand.
GGCTGGAATTAGGACCCCAGCAGAAAAGTTGTTTGCCTGGCTAGTGGAAGACAAAAAATGAACCCAAAAAGATACAAGGGGAACTAATTCTGGGGAAGAAAAGGGCACCACTTGGCAAGGCTGGGCTCAACCAGCTACAAAGACTTCATGCGCCCCGGTTTCCACACACCGCCGGTTTCGAAGCCGGATGGCAAAGAGAGATCCGCGGGAGGGTTGCGAAATCCGCTTCTCGCACCACCGTTCAGAAACCCTAGACACACTGGCTGAGTGGATGGCCCAAAAAAAGTTCAAACTTTATATTTACCACTAAATTGGTCTTCCCAAAAAGTTTAAAGTTCATGAACTAGTTCATGAACTCAGGAAGTGAGTAGACTGATGATTCATCTGTAAATACCAATCAGCCATGGTTTCCCCATGGTTTCCAAGTGGGTGCGAGAAGCGGATTTCGCGTCCATTCACACTATGATTTGTCTGTGTACCCCAGATGTGAGCCAATTGATTGGTTTTGCGGGGCAGCTTCCCGCTCGAAGCCGTGAATGGAACCCACCCTCGGGGTTGGATGGTGATCCGGCTTTGCAGAACCAAACGTGGGCATTGGGAGACCTACACAATGCGTCAGAATCAAATCTGGTCCAAAAATGGTGGACCCGGAGCCCATTTACGGATTGCCCCTAGCTACCCTCCAATTACTCGAGCTTTTATTGTGACTCAAACGGATTCCGGGCGGCATCTTTTTGGTGTCCACTTAAGCCAAGATGCAAAAGGACCCAACTCTAAACGAAGACACACCCGGGCTCGAATCGCTTGACCAATAGGCCTGGATCCTCTTGGCCGACCACAATTGGCACCCAGATTCTCAATTCTTCTGTTTGTGCTGCATATTTAGCTTGCCCGGACCCTCAAACTACCCTCAAAAAAAAGGGACAATCCATCATTTTAGGTTGCCATCACCACATTTGATGGCTAGTTTGGGGGTGTGCCTCAAAACGTCTTCGCAAAGAAAAAGAACATCTGTGAAAAAACAAGCGTTGAAGCAAATATTTTTCCCCTAAGGCTCATGACCCCTCCAATGCAGGCCCCCCCAGGCCCGCCCAACCCGGACACTTCCTCGGAAAGAAAAAAACACCATGTTGAGCGCCCAAAAAAACAATGGAATATTGGAGCCTCAGGGTATTTTTCACACATCTACGCTAGGTCCTCCAGTACACAGGCTAGAAGAAGGGTACCAACCTTTTTTTTCTGTAGTTGATTTTAGCAAAAGAACCCTCCCAACCAAAAAAGTTAGTTGGGAGAGAAGGGCACCGAGCTGGGGGACCTAGATATAGATATTATACAAAGCGCGAGCCATCTCTCTCGCTCGTTGTAAATCTGCTTTACCTTAAATTGGACCATTTAAATCTGCTTTACCTGAAATTAGGCCATTTAAATCTGCACCTTGAACTAGACCATTTAAATCTGCTTTGCCTTGAATTCGGCCATTCTAGCTCAATGCTCCCATGGCTCGTTGCTCCCGTTGCTCCGAGGGGCGTCCCAGACGTCAAGGCCCACCGCTTCGAAGAAGGTCTGCACCACCGGGGAGGTGATGCTTTCCTCCAGCAGCCTCGAGCGCCCAAATTTGAGCGTCAGCGGCCCCTTCCGGGGAAAAACACATAAATATACATATGTACATATCTATATATATATATATGTACATATAGGTATATACAAATACATATACATAGACACACACACACACACACGTACATATATATATATATATGTATATATATATATATATATATGTGTGTGTGTGTGATGTATTCATTTGTATGATCAAATCCGGGTTTCCACTCTCAGTTGCCCCAGTGCGGGACCTGGACATAAAGGGCTGAGACTTTTCAGAGCCCCTCCGGTACGTAGCGGAACCTGACCTTCGAGGCTCCTGGTTTGGACCGGGACCGGATCCCGAACGTCAGGTTCCGTGCTCGTTGGTGGGAGGGCAACTATGTCATCGCTTCTCCTCGTCTCTAACCCTCACCCCGAAGCACAGAAAGTAAAAGGAAGATGTGAGAATGGAGAGGCAAGGTGAGATGCTTCCTTCCTCCTTCATAACCAGTGACTTTCATCTCCTTCCCATCTTGGTTACATTCCCATCTTGGCAAGGTAAGATGCTTTCCCATCTTTCCCATGAGATCCTGAGTGACGGCTCTTTCTTGTCTCGATCGACAGCAACCCTCACAGTCCCCCAAAAGCGGAGCATCAAACACTGTCGCGCCTTCCAACACCCCACCCCCCCAAAAGCCAATCGCGATGTTCCTTTTTGCTGAGGTTCAAGGAAGAACAATTTGCTGGCTTGTGTTGAAAGAGGAACCATGTTCCGCAAGAGTTGGAGGTTGAATATCCAACCCAAGAATGCATTGTTGGGAACCCCCGGTTAATTCACCCCTGGTTGACTTTGATTGGTGTCCCAATTCTTGTAGTGGGGGGTTCAGACTCCTCTTTAGCGAACACCAAGAAAAACAAAATGGACGGGTTCAACGGGGTCCCTGTTCATTCCCATTTTTGGACCGCCCCAAAAGGCTCAGCAAAGACACATGCAAATGAATTGTCAAAATTGGGGGGGACCTGTGCCTTCCCTTTTCCCTTTGAACCAGCACAAAAAAAAACGACGCGTGCCCTCCAAACGTGTGCCTTTCGTTTTCCTCCTTTCAGATCCGGATTTCCTTTGGGACCTCCGGACAAACCCTTTGGGTGGGCTCCACTGGATGGAAGGTCGCTGAAAATGGGTGATTGCAACTCAAAATGATGGGCTGCTTTCCCATTTCTAGGGGTCAGAGGCTCGAGGCGCTTCTCGCTTGCCCAGTTCGGAGCAAGAAATAAAAGGTGATTACCTTTTGGGGCCACTAAAACTAGACCAAGAAGGAAAACCAAAAGGTCATTTCAGGTCGATTCGCTTTGGGCAACTGAGGCTTACCTACCGACTCCATCGCCCCCTTCAAGTGCCCGGGGCTGTCACCCAACGCGCTCGTCGCGAATCCGAGGCGCTTGTAGGTGATCACCCCCGTCTCTTCCGTATCGATGGCTTGGAACCTCAAACCAACGACATCCAACGACTCTCCGAGTGTTGTTTCTTCTGTTTTTGTTGTTCTTTCTTTTTTCCGGGGGCTCCTGCGTCCTGGGTTTTTATGTCTACCCCAAGGTATACCACTTTTAGTACGTTACATGAAACCCCACCCACCAAACCAGCCAACAACTAACCTAAGGAACCGGATGTCTGGGAACCAAGGGTAGCTTTCGAGTGGTGTTTTTGCAGGCCCCTGGGAAAATATGAGAAAATCGGTTCGGTGGCGAAATCGACTCCCGTAAAAAAGCCAACAGGGGGAAGTGACAAACATATATTCATTTCAGCAAATGGAAGCTGAGAGAGAAACCGACACCTCAGGAGAAAGGACTGGTCAAACAGTCACTGGGTGTCCCCACACTCAACAGACGATCCCCATGTGGGTCCTCCTAAGGCGTATTCATCACTCCGTTGTCGAGAGTAGAAGACACTTTGTGCGTGCGGTTTTACAGGACAAGTGCAAAAATACCGGTGCGGTTCTGGCATCGACGGTGTAGACATCATGAATTGTAAATCGGAGAAGCCCATTGAGGCAATCTGGTTGGACCTCAATCGAAAGTGGATGACATGAACATCCGCACAGGGGATCTTATCTAGGTCCTCCAGTAGGGAGGTTAAAATACGAGCACCCTTTTGTCTGTAGTCAATTTTAGTAGGGGAACCCTCCCCCAAAAAGTTGGTAAAAGGGCAACACTGGGGGACCTAGTCTTATTACAAAACAAAGAAACCGTCATGAGCCATGAGGGTTCAGGGGAGTGCATTGCTCAGACTAGAAGCCGCGGGAAGCTTGGGCATGTGTCGACATAGGACAAGGTTCCTTCCCCCTTCCCCCGTTAGCTGAAGCGGGTACCTCAAGAGAGCCTTACCCGGGTCCCAACACCTTTTTGTTTTAGCCACGTCAAAAATCCCCTTAGTGCGGGAATTCGCCAAAACGCAAAGGTTGGCGGGGCGGTGGGGGGTTGCTGGTGTGGGTATGTCCTTTTCCGGTGAAGCTTTTGGTTTGCAAAAAGCAAAGCAGAAATTTGATTCACCTTGAGCCCAACACCAAAACAAACTCCTCCGTTAAACAAGCCGGGAACCCCCCCCAAAAAAAAAAAGAAAAAGAAAAGAAGCAAAAGGACATGCCCCACTGGGTGTCTAGTTGTAAGGTGCTACTTCAATTTGCTTTGTCCTTGGGGTGGCGAACATATTTTGGCCTTCGAGGACACATCGGTGTTTACCTAAAAAGACGGGGCACCCCTTTGAACCAACCTGAAGGGCTCCCTCAAAACAAGACCCAAATCGACCAACTCCCAAAGCCCCCCTTTCCAGGTACGGACGGGCTTTGCAAGCATGCTGGTGAATATACTGGCTCACAAGCTTACATTGCGTGTTTTCATCCTCCTCCAAAACCTATCCCTCCAAACGCCCCTTATTTCAAGGCCACAAAAACCGACCAACCTCCCCCCCCTCCCAAAGCCCCCAACCCCAACCCCAACCCCCCAAACCCCCAACCCCCCAAACCCCCAACCCCCCCCCCACCCCCCCCCACCCCCCCAACCCCCCCCCACCCCCCCCCACCCCCCCCCAACCACCCCCCCCACCCCCCCCCCCCCAACCCCCCCACCCCCCCACCCCAACCCCCCCAACCCCAACCCCCCCAACCCAACCCCCCCCCCCCAACCCCCACCCCCCCAACCCCCCCCCTCCCCCCAACCCCCCAACCCCACCCCCCCCAACCCAACCCCAACCCCACCCCCCACACCAACCCCCAAACCCCCCCCCCACCCCACCCCCCAACCCCACCCCCACCCACCCCCCAACCCACCCCCAACCCCACCCCACCACCCAACCCCACCCTCCAACCCACCCCACCCAACCCAACCCACCCCCCCCCACCCCAACCCCACCCACCACCCAACCCACCCACCCAACCCCACCCACCCCCCCCCCCCAACCCACCCCCCCACCCCAACCCCACCCCCCCAACCCCAACCCCACCCCCCCAACCCAACCCCACCCCCCCAACCCCCCCCCCCCCCCCCCCCCCCCCCAACCCCAACCCCCCCCCCAACCCCCCCCCAACCCCCCCCACCCCCCCCCCCAACCCCCCCAACCCCCCCCCCCCCCCCAACCCCCCCCCCCAACCCCCCCCAAAAAAATAGATGAAGTAGGGGGCCTGGGGGGAAGTCTGTTGAGGGTTGCCTGTTCTGGTTTTTATGTTCATCTCAAATCTATGTTCCCCCTTATTCGTTTTTAAAAGAGGGTTTTTAGGGAGCTTATTTATCGTTTTCGTTAAGGTAATCATTTGGGTAAATTGTCGCCTTGTTCATTGTTGGGCTGGGGGCAAACATTTTTTTCATTTGAAAGAGGTAGCCCTTTTAGTAGTTATCAAGTTCTGGGGTGTTGGTGGGTCGTTTGTTTCTTTGACGTTTATCTCTACAATTATTTATTTTTGTTCTACACTCTTGACAATATTTATATCTTCTTCCACTTTTTACATTTCCAAATTCATCAATTGTTTTATCATAAAGACATCTGTTGCATTTGAAGAATTCACCATAGTCTTCTGTTGCTTTTTCTTCTGTCATTCCATAATTATTCATTATAGTTTGCTTCACAACCATTTCTTAATATATCTTAACAACTTCTTTTTATGTGATTTTTATGTGATTGTCTAGTTATGTTTTATAGGTTGAAATTACAGTATAATGAAAGGTTATAAAAGTTTACACTGTTTAATCATATTATAATTAAATATTATGATTAAGCCATGAAATCATTGTTTCTGTTTTCTATAAATTTCAATTGCAACATGTTCGATAGTAATGATTTCGTGTCGTTTCATAGTCTGTTTGGTTTCTTCAACTGCTTGTTCAATATGGTATTGTAATGACGCTCTACTTGAAATCTTATTCTGTTTAGATGATGAATAAGAACGACTGTTGCAAATATTATTATTATACATAATTTTTGAACTAACTACTATTCCAACCTGTATTTCTTCATCATACTTCATCATTCTTAATAATTCTTTTGGTGGTTTCAACGCATATGAAAGCGCTTTATCACCTTTTAAGCATTTATTGCGAATCTCAACATAATATCTACTTTCTCCTACTCGTTCAGTGTAAATAGACGGTTTCCATTTCCTTTGTAATTCTCTTAAAGCATCACATTGTTTCAGTCTTCGCCACCCTTCACTACCATTAATGTAAGTAGTGATGATTGAAACTAAGCCTTCAGGTAAGCTAGCGCAATTCTCATCCATAAAATTATTCTCTGACATTTTACCCTTACTCATTTTTCTCTTAATATATAAGGCTTTTTCTCTTTAAGTAGTTTTGGCTAGGGGTTGCTGGTCGGCTGGTCTGGGTTTCAGGTTTAATTTAAATGTCTTAACCTCATTGTTAGATTATAAAAACTAGGTTTAATCATATTATAATTGAATAATATCATTAAACTAAATCACTCACGCTTTCCATCCACCTATTCCATCCCACCAGAATTCAATAATTCGCATCTGTCCATCTACTAGACTGTCTTCTGTGTTTAGTTTCCGTATCGCTCCCGATAAGATATAGTGGTTAATAATCATAGCATTAAACTGCCCATCTCGGTTTAACTTTTTACCACAGTCTTTTATGATGTTTTCATCTGTTAGGTTTTCATACATTTCTTTCATGATGTCAAACCTAACAAATGAGTATATTGTCATCAAGTTTAATCCGCTATTATCCCTAAACCTGTTAATAACATCTTTCCAGAATTCTTCGTTTTCATCAACTGATGGCAAAGGGTGTCTTTTGACGAAATCCTTTATTTTGTTTAACTCGTCATCTAATTCCTTTTTATAACTGTCATTATCATCATCTTCTTCGTCTGATAGCACCCAGTTTGATAAGTCAGCAATCACTCCGACATTTTCAGTCATATTTTCACTTAATATAATAAGTTAATATTTCTTTAAGTAGTTTTTTATTTTATGTTAAGGGGCGGGGTTTTTATTGAAAAAATATTTTCTAACAATTTAATATAATGGCGAGATTAACAAAAGACCAAATAATCAGCAACATCTATTACGACTTAGACGAGGGTTTCGGAAGCACACAAGCGACACACAAGAAGGCAAAGGAAGAAGACCCAACAATAACATTAGACGATGTAAAGTCTTTCTTAAAGAAACAGCCAAATAAACAAATCAAAAATTATAGAGGAACTAATTCCTATACCGCTCCATTCGCACGATATGAATATCAAATAGACATAATGCATATGTCTCCTTTAGCAAAAGACAAGAACGTTCCACAGTATGCTTTAGTCGTGATTGACATCTTCAGTAAATTAGCAGATGTAATACCGATGGAGGAAAGAGACGGAGAGAACGTTTTGAAGGCGTTGAGAGCAAGCTTTAAAAAGATGGGTTATCCGATGTCCGTGTATTCTGATGACGACGGAGCGTTTGCAACTAAAAATCACGTTCAGGATTTCTTCAACAGTGAAGGAATAAACCACATCGTTACGAAGACCCACGCAAATGTGGCCGAGCGTTTTATTAGAACGATGAAAAACAAAATTCACGATAGAGTTAGGTTTAACAACATGAAATGGACCGACGCCCTAACGCCGGCATTGAAACAGTATAACAGCACATCTCACTCATCAACAAGGATGACACCGTCTGAAGCACACAAGGACGAGAATGAAATAAATGTAAAGGTCAATCTTAAACTACGAGAAAAAAACAAAAGAAAGTATCCCAGAATAGTGGAGAACGACAAGGTAAAAGTGTTTCAAAAGAAAAGGGGTAATTACACCGACAGAAAGGAGTATAACTCTAAATGGTCTAATAAAATATTCAATATCGATAAAATTGAATATGATATTATGGGTAATAAAACTTACAAAGTAGCAGGAATAAACAAACCGCTTTTGAGACACGAAATTTTGTTAGTTAATGATTAAACGTATTTCTTGGTATCTTCTTTATACTTGACTTGATAGTAATCCAGACTTGATTGTTTAGGTTCTTTTATGACTTTTTCATTCAGTTTTTTAACATAAATGTTTCGTTTATTTTTGTATTCGCTACTGTCTCTATCTACTTCTTTTGCTTGATAATTGTTATTGTTATTATATGTAGGTTTAATATTCATGCTCTTTAAGATGTTCAGTATGTTTTCATTTTGCTCCAACACTTTTTCTAATCTTGGAAACAACAACTCTAAACTACTGTCAATGTTCGCTAAATGTTCTTCCATATATACTAAATTATAAAACTAAACTTTTAAAACTAAATGTTGCAATTATGTTAAATCTACTCTTTAAATACTAATTTTTCATTAATTGTTTAACAGTTTCTTGTGTTTCCTTATCACCATTATCGGAAGGTGATGCATGCCTTCCCCATTTGATAGCAATATTATGAACATCTGTTTCTAAGTTTATACTGTCTTTAGTTTTATCAATATTCATTTTCTTATCATTCTTACTTATTTTGAAACTTGTTGGAATACACGAGCATTTACAATTTCCTTTCTTTTGTATTTCTAATTCATTCTTCATTTCTAACATCTTTTTACACATCGGACAAGCAAACTCAATAACTGATGTTTCTTTAACAATTTCTTCTTTTTCTTCATCAGTTGAAGAAATACTTAAACCTGTTTTATTCTTTTTGCTTTTTTTCCTTGCCATCTATATTAATATTTATATTTTTAATATATTGTATTCCTAACTTAATTAATTCTAATGAATAATAACAACATTTCTTAATTTTATTATCGGTTATTATTACTTGTTCTATATTTTCTACTTTATCTATTATATCAATATAATCCGAATAACTTCTATTCATATAAAATAATAAATATAAAATATTTTCTAAATAACTTTAATATTATTTTATTATGTCTGATGTTCCAATAATAAAACCAATAAATATAACTGATTACGATTTCAAACAATCTAAATATGAACATGTACCAAAACTACCTTTTCGCTCAATTGTTGTTGCTTCATCAACGGGTGGCAAAACAGTTTTAATTCAAAACCTTATCCTAAATGTTTATAGGGACTGCTTCGCCCGTATATTCATTTTTAGCCCGTCGGTTCATAATGACCCTACCTTCGTTGAAGTCAAGAAATATCAAAAAGATAATATGAAGGTTGATGATGAAAAAGAAAAGTTATATTATGACACCTACCAACCTGAAGAACTGGAAGAAATAATTAACACACAAAGAAAGATAATTCATTATATGAAAGAACAGAAGATGAAGAAACTACATTCAATTTTAATCATTGTTGATGATTTTGCAGACGACCCTAAATTTGTTAGATACAGCAAGTTATTACATGGACTGGCAACGAGAGGCAGACACGACGCCATTAGTTTTTGCTTAAGTGTTCAAAAATATCGTGTCCTTGCTCCAATCATTAGGTTGAATTCTAGTTCGTTGTATATCTTTAAGTTAAAGAATGTATCAGAGTTAATGTCATTCATTGAGGAAAACTCCGCCATTGTTGATAAAGAGCAACTGTTAAATATGTATCATAAAGCGGTAGATGATAAACCATACTCCTTCTTTTATGTTAATATGAATTCCAAAGATGTTAATAATATGTTTTATGTTAGATTTGAAAAAGCATTTAAAATAAAATAAAGATTGAAATATATTATGATATTTTATGATTTACCATTAGACATTAAAAACCTTGTATTATCTTATAATTTAGGTGATGTTAGATTATTAAAAATAAAAAATAATAATATTATTAAAAATTATATTAGTAAATTTAAACCAGTGTATAAGTCTTACAAATTAAAGAATTCACAGTATTTTGAAATTGATAATATCATTATGAAAAATATTATCAAAAACGGCATATCATATATTTTTAACTTAAGCGAGTTAGATAAATTACATCAAAAACATAAACCATTAAAATTATTAATTGAATATGATATATTTGTTAAATCTACCTCATTTACTTTTTTTAATCATCTTCGTAATCGTACTTTAACATCAAATAATTTATTTGATATTTATTATTTTCTTAATAAAGACCTTTATAAAACTAATTTAGTGTATAGGGACAATGTGGTTAATTTTATTTCATTACAAGTGAAAAAAATAACTATTAAAGTCATCAATTAAGAAAGACAAAGTTTTATTAGTAAATTTTATTCATATTTGTTTAATTAATAATGTTAATGAATCATATTAATATTATTAATTTAAATCAATGAAGCGTTGCATAAATTCAACGCAGGTAATTTATATAATAGTTTGTCCGATTTTTGATTTTCTAACTTTTCTATTCTCGCTACACATTCTTGAATAGATTTTATTATTAAAGTATCCGCTCTCGTTTTTTCATCTACTCTTAAATTTTTGATGTCTTCCATACTGTTATTTTCTTCGTTTTTGCTTTGACCAATACCCATTATATATTATTATTTAGATTTTTCTTTTTTCAATTCCTTAACTTCTTTTTCAAGTTTATCTATTTTATCATTTAATTCTAATACTGCTTTATGAACCAACACGGGTAAAACTAAATAATTTAATCCTAAATATTCTCTGTCCTGACATACAATATTTTCAAACTCTTTAGGAATTGCTTTCAATACTTCATCTGCGATATATCCTATATGAGTTTTACCACCATCATTTCTATCGTGTCTCTTAAACTTCTTTGGCTTAAATTTCTTAATAATATTCATACAATTAGATTTGATATTGTCTATATCATATTTCAATCTTGAGTCAGATGAATCAACAAACGTTCCGTTAATCGTTACGGTTGTCGCTGTTAAATCTATATTAGTTCCTGTTGATGGTTCAATTAAATTACATAACAATTTCTTCGTTCCTGCAACTTTTACATTTTCATTGAATGTTGATGAGGCATTATTTGTAAAACTTCCAGTATTTACTGTTGTTCCAAATGTCTTATCAATAGATAATAAAACTGAAGGTGTAGTTGAACTATCTGAAACTCTAAAAGCTGTATTTGACGTTCTGAATATTACATCAATTGTGATAAATTAGTTCCATCATAATAAGTTGATATTTCGCTCGTACCAAGCTTTAAGTCTGTTCCAGTAGTCATTGAAATATTATTCAAAAATGAAACCGTTGTTAAATCAAATGATTGAATGGTATTAGTTGCTAAATAAGCATTTTGAACTGCTAAGTTAGTATCAACGGTTATTAATGTTCCACCGTTAGGTGCTAAATGATTGCTTCTTAATGCTCCATTGGTTTTAATATAAACATCGTCAGCAAATAAATTGCCCATAACATCAACAGTGCTTGTGTTAAAAGTCCATCCACTGGTAATATTAACTGCCCCGACTATGTTAGACTGAACAGCGGGGTCTCCACAAATAAATCTAATTGAAGAATTAGCATCGCTATTCCTCATATCAAAAGATGAAAAAGCACTAACATATCTATATAATTCGCAGTTTGTATCAATTGTTAATTTACCATCAGTAGCAATATTAACATTATCACAATTAACATCAGCATTCGTATAAATATTACCTAGCACATCAATAGGCTTGGAAAAAATTGTTTTTCCTACAAGCCCATCAGCCATAAAATATTGGTTAGAAGCATTAGTTATATCTCCTACACTACACGCTACAAAATTAGGATGATGCATATAAAAACCTTCTGTTGCATCTGGTGTATATGTTTCTAAATATGGTTCTAATCCATTTATTGAAGTATTGATATTATCTATTTTTGTTTTAATATCCGTTGAAAAATCATTATTTGTAAATAAATTTCCTTTCATATAAACAGCACCTTCAAAATATGATGTTCCGTGCATCTGCGCAAAATTATATGAAGTATGAACATTACCATTAATTGTAATTCTTGAAGCATTATTAGGCCTTCCAATAATGACATCTCCCGTATTCCACCCAAGTAATAATCGATAAGGCGTAGCACCTGTTAGTCCTTGATAAGAGTCCAACTGACAACCTCTTTTAAATTCTAAACGTTGATTACTTACAGCATCTTGAATTCTTAATATAGGATTAGTATTATCTGTTAAACTAATAATTAATGGCGAATTCACTGTCTGTAATGTTGTATTAACTTTGTCTAATTTTTGACTTATTACTGTATCTTGTGCGCTATCATTTGTAATTATTGAATTAATTGTATTTGTATTTCCCGTTATTAATCCACTTAATCCATCTGATTGTAAAACATAACGAGCATCAGAACCTGCTATATCTAAAATAGATGAACACGAAAATAAACCTGATACTTGTAAATTACTTAATATTGTAGTATTATGATTTAATATTATTTTATCATTTTGAAAAGTTGAAGAATTATTAATTTCTACATCTCCAAAACCTCTTTGATTTAAAAACATTGTCGCTCCTGTTAAACTTCCATAAACATAAGTATCAATATAATTATTGTATAATTCATGATAATAATTATAATTTCCAAATTCTGCTATTTTGAAAGTTGAATTAGTTGTTATATTATGTATTAATGTATTATTTAATATTGATGTATTTAACTTATTTGATAATAAATTATTAGTCGTTATTTTATTATAATAATCTGCTTCATTAAGTGAACCTCCATTCTGTAAATCTGATATGGCTGAAATATGTGAACTGACTGTACTATTTAATCCTGTTATTAAATTAGAATTTGAAGAAATATTATTAAAATTAGATGTCATAGTAGAATTTAAATTATTTATTAAATGTGTATTTGATGAAATATTATTAATATTTGTATTTATTAAATTAGTATTAGAACTAATATTATTAAAATTAGTCGTTATAGTAGAATTTAAATTATTTATTAAATGTGTATTTGATGAAATATTATTAAAATTTGTATTTGAAGTTATTGTCAGATTACCTATTAAAAATGTATTTGATGAAACATTAACTAAATTACTTGCTATTGTTGCTGTATTATTCATAATAAAATAAGCATTTGAACTAATATTATTTGATAATACATTAACTTCTGTTTTGTTATATGATTGAGTTATATCATAAAAATTAGCGTCAACCTGTGCTTTTGTGTAAGTATCTACTTGGTCTGCTTTATTGTTGAGTAAATCAATTATATCTGATTGATTAGCATATATGTTTCTAATGTTTGTTATCCCACTTGTAGAATTGATTTCGCTAATTGTGTGTGCTACAACATTTTCAAAGTTTGTTAAATTTATTGAAGGCATAATCGATATAATTAATTGTAGAAATTAATTATATTAATTATTATCGTTAATGTATTCTTGATGTTTTTTAGTCTTTTCGTGTTGTGCTTTATGGTCTTGTCTATAAACAGACCCGCATTGACATTCGATTTTAGTCTCTTTCCATTCTTTCATTTTGTCTTTGTTTTTTTCTCTATATTGTTTGAAATATTCTTGTTGTTCTGGTTTATGCTCGTCTCTCCATTTCTTACTTCGTTTATTGACTACATCTTTTTGTTCTTGGTATTTCTCCCGTTGCTTTTCTAATAGTTCAGGTTTGTTGTCTTCATAGTATTGTTTTTTCTTTGCTTTCAGTTCTTCCTTATGTTTTTCTCTATATTGTTTAGAGTTTTCAGCGTATCTTTCTTTGTTGTTTTCATAATATTGATGGTCTCTTTGTTTAACATATCCTTTATTGTTTTCCTTCCATTGTTTTTTTCTCTCTTGCTCCTCTCGCTGTGATACTATGGGTCTTTGCACTTTATTTAATGTAGCGTTTAGTTCTACAATGTATTCTCTTTCTTTTGCTCTTGCCTCCATTCCATTTTCACATTTCACTGTTTGTATCAAAACCATATCAAAATTATCAAGTCCTCCATTTTCACGAATAAACTGGTATAAGTAAATATTGTAGTGTCTATCATTTTCATTTGTATATGCTCGTTTGTGGTTTGACTTTCTTTTGGTAAAATCGGTTGTATGTCCTACATAACAATCTTTGATATTCAAATCTTTACAAACAATCTTATAAAAATGAGTTTTTGAGTAATCTATGGGTTTAACTGGCATATTATCTTATAATATATTATAAGATGATATTTGTTTATATATGTTTTCAAGTAAAAATGAATGAGTTAATCAAGTATCTGGCAACCTGCATCGCGAATGGATAATATTTGTTCTGATACTAATGTTATATATATCGTGTCTGGCATATTTGCTGATACCATATTTCCAACAGGTTTCACACGAATTAAAAGCTGTTGCCCTGCTTTTGTGTTAATTCCAGTATATGAACTATCGGGAACCTTTTCGAAATCCATAGCAAAGATAAACTTATCAACACGATAAGCAGAATATTCAATCGATAAATGGTGTTGATGGAACAATGGTAAATTTAATGCTTTTCGTAAATAATAGAATGCTTGTGTTAATGAACGGCATGGATACTCAGGATATAGTTTTGACCCTAATTGAAGTTGAAATTCTAAATCAAGGTCGTGATTGTAGTATCCGCTTTCTTGGTAGTTCAAATAATACATAGGATGATAGAAGTTGTTGTATTCTTTCATAACGTGAATATCACCTACTCCGCTTTTACTGAAAGAGATGAACGCGGTAGCGAGTTTAGACACTGAACGAACAACAGTAGTGTTAATTGACGACGAACCATCGGGAACTTGATTAGATTGACAAATGTAAGTATTATAAGTAATAGGTAATTCTTTCCCATCAAGTAGGTGTGCAACATATTTATTATGAAGGTCGTTGTCCAAGCTTACCAAATCAGTTTGAAGGAATGCATTACTAATTGAGAACTGCTCATTTGTATGAAGGCTTGAGTCTGCGTTGCCACTTTCTGGAAACCTCGACCCGCCCGCTGAAACAACACAATCAGTAAAATTTGAAACTAGTTCAAGTTCTAAAACAAGAGGACACGCTTTTAACGGGATATACTTATATTGATTGAATAAACCAAGCATCGGTTTAAATCCTACAACCATTTTTCTGTTAAAGCCTGGAATTGTGTAAGCGTCATATGCAGGACCAATATGACCCGATGCAGGAACTGCACGACGTGTGTTTAAATCATCATCATATCTATAACCAAAACTCTGGGCGTCTTCATTGTCTCTTGCTCCTTTTGACATCATGCAACTCATCATGTGATGATTTCGGTTGTAATAATCAATGTCTTCAACAAGTTGATTACCAGCAATTAGTCTTGCTCTTCTAAAGAAGGAATAAGCAGGAGACAGAGGACGTAAGCGTTTATTGTCTGACGAGTCAGTGTTTTCAACAGTCATATAAACCATTACACTCTGCGGGTCAAGCCAAGTATTATCTTCAGCATTTAAAGCTATTTTCAACACACGTTGACCAGATGAAGGGGTGTAGATATTACTCCCAGAAGGGAAAAACGAGACTGAACGACGGTCGTTGATATAACTTGCACCTTTATTTAGTTTGAATGAGAGGTTGTCAATTAGAATATCTTCGGCACTAAAAGTTTCCATTGCTATATATAATTTAATTTAGAAATAATTTAAACTAAACTAAATTGATAAATTTATACATTTATTAATTTCTAAAACATATTTTATATATGTTTTACAAATTGATGAAATTGTAATTTCAATAATTTCCAAATCATAATTAAGAATTATGATTTACAAATTGATGAAATTGTAATTTCATTAATTTCTAAAAAATACATTTTTTACAAATTGATGAAATTGTAATTTCATTAATTTCTAAATCATAATTAAGAATTATGATTTACAAATTGAATAATTTAGTGTAATCCTTTTGATTAGAATTATTATTTTTAAATATTTTCATTTTCTTTTTCTTAATCTTATCTTCAACTGGATTATTCCCTTTTTCTTTCTCCATTACTAATTCTCTAATTTCTTCATATGTACTTTTCTTATACTTTTTATTTTCATTCTTAATCATATCATCCGTTGTTTCATTGTCATATTTCTTACGTTGTATCATAACAATAATATGAAAATAGTTTTGCGTTTTTTCTTTTTACTATTTCATCAAGGTCTGATTGAGTGTGATTACAATTGTTAGTGTTGTCATTGATGAGGACATAACCATTTATATATTTTGGTACAATCATATTATAAATTGAAGTAATCCAGTTATAATCAATATAGTCAGGTCTAACTCTGACACTCCTAATAATGAAACATCCACACAGACATTTTACATGTGTTCGTTTATTATCTCTATTTAAATCCCTTAATCTTTCTACAAGTGTTAATGGTTTAAAGTTTGTTTCACTTTCTGTCAAGTTTTCTTTTAACTGATTATACATATATAATATTATATAGCTATATATTTAAGTACTTATTTAACTATATTATCTCCCTGACCGGTTCAATGCTTCTTGAAACATCTTTGCCTTGGTCTCCATATCCAGTTATGTAATCGTGGTTAGTAAATGGATTTAATGAACCAGTATAAACAGTTATAGCGCCACGGTCAGCAATACTGACAGGGTCTAAGATACTTCTAAAATTAATGTAATCATCGGTAATTTTAGACCTTCGTGATATAAACGGCGCTCCATAAGTGGTTAAAGTTAATTCTCTTTCAGGGTAATCTTTTGTTATCTGTGCCCCTACACTTGAACCGAGACTATGTGTTATAAGATGTTTAACTTCATTGTTTTCATCCAATGCTGTTGATGTGTCTTTATATCGTTGTGAATATTTTGTCATTTTAAAGGGAAGTCCTACATCTGCCAGAATGTCATTAATAGCACCTCCAAAAGTTCCTTTTCCAAATGTTCCGCTTATATACATTTTATCACCATCAATATAAAAACCCTGACCATTGCCATATGCTCTACTCAATCCTTGTGCATCAGTTAAATTTGAATTAGGATAATAACTATTTAATATTTTGTCAGTTTGTTTCATAACATTAGTTATTTTAGTTGTTTTCTTATAAGGTTGATAATGTTTAATTTTCCCATGCTTCATGTCATAAATTAACTTTTTATTATTAATCATATAATTAAAGTTATAAATTAATTTCTCAATTAATTAATAATGCTGACTTACAGCTTTGCTCTAAGCAACTTTTCATATAGAAAAGTTGACTTACGACGTAGTCCTAAGCAACATAATATTTTTTGATTAGAAAATTTATTTTCTAATCAAACATATTATGTTGACTTACAAGAAGGTCTATATTGACAGCGCTCATAGAATTAGTGGTACATCATCAAATTTCAAAGTTGAATTGCCGGAAACATTACAAACAGACAACGGAGTACATTGCTACATTCACGAAATAACATTACCTAACTCGTGGTATTCAATACAGTCAGGATTAAATAATATACTATACTTTTATTCTTCTCCGTTAGTTCCAGATGAAGATAATACTAATGTCCATTATTTAGCGTTACAATTGGACGAAGGAGTATATACTGGCACAGAACTAGCGACAGAATTAAAGGCAAAAATAAATGGTATTGTTGATAATGCTAATTTCTCAAATACTTATGAAATTTCTTACAGTGTAAAAACTAATAAAATAACAATTTATTCAAACTATGCTGATAGAAAGTTCGCTGTATTAACTGATGAACAAATGAAACTAACATATGCAGATTATATATGGAATGGAAGTTTTAATGTTAATAACTTACAGTCTGTTAATGAAGTTTTAGGAAATTATCAAATGGTAGTTTATCAATATAATAATCCTTATGTTTCTGGTTTCGTTAATCTTCAACCCATTAGAAATATTTATATTCATTCTTCTCAATTGTCTAATTATAATCAAGTAAATTTAAGGACAGGCGATAGCACAGTTGTTAAGAAAGTGCCAGTCTCAGCACCACACGCGGGAATTGTCTTTGATAATGAAATGAACCCTCTCGACTACTTGGATGTATCAAATAGAAGCTTTAAACAGTTAGACTTTTGGTTGTCTAATTCATTAGGAAATGAAATTAATTTAAACGGTGTAAATGTTAGTCTGAGTCTACTTTTCGTAAAAAGCGATATTATTTAAATAATATATAGATTTTCCATATGGAAAATCTATATATATTATATGTCAAGTATTGAGGTAGTAGATGTTAATAATGAAACTAAAACAGAAGAAGCACCTGTTAATAATGAAGTCGTTGAACAAAATGAAACAGTTAATGAAGAACCAACGTCAGAAGAAGTTATTCCTGAACCAAAAGCGAAAGCAAAAGCATTACCAAGAACTAAAAAAGAAGTTGAATTAGTAGAATGTGAACAATGCTCTAAAAAGATGACATTGAAAAGTTTGAGACACTCACATCCCAAAAATTGTAAGGGAGCACCTACTGAGTTATTACCAGTCAATCCACAAAAGAATATTAGAAAGATACAACCTGAAGTTATTTCAGAGATTAAGAATGAGATTAAACAAGAAGTGATTAAAGAAACTATTAAGAAACCCACGGCAACAGAACTATTAAACCAACATTATGAAGAACTTAAACAGAAGAAAAAACAAGATAAACAAGAAAAAATAAACAAATTATCTTCATCAATGTTTTAAATAATAATCTAATTATAATATATATTAATCATGCTTATGAGAAGTCATAGAAATGTAGAATTTAAAAGGGCGCCACAAGTAGAACGTCATTATGACGTTTCAGATTTATGGGGAGTTGCCTCGCGTATGAATTACTTTAAACAGTTGAAGGACACACTGGAAGCGAAACAATCACAAGGAGCATTAATAAAGTATAGAAACGATTTAGTTGAAAGCAACAGAACCGAAAGTTATAGAAAAGAGTTAGACAGAATAAGAAACATATTAGACAACACACGGACACCAGATGGAATACAAACGAAGGAACAACTAACTGTAAGAAAGAAGCATTTAGAAGAAATGATTAAGAATATATCTGATTAATTTATTTTTCTAAATAATTAATATACTATGATTAAATCAATTAGTAGATTGAATACAGTAGGACCGGTAGAGTAGGGTCATTGAAATCACAACTACATTTGAGACCTTCTTATGATGAATTATTGAAAGAAACGTTGGTAGGAGATGAGAACCGTCCATCAATTGAAAATGTGATAGACAGAAAAGCGACAAGATACAGATTAAACCAATACGGTAGTCAGTTTGATAATAAGGAAGCCTTAGACATTCAAAAGAAACAAGAACTAGACCGGAGAGGAGAAGTTATGAAAGGAGCAATGTCGGACGATGGTAGTGTAAGAGCTAAACTTAATGATGAATTGAAACTTGCTGACACACTGAAACAACACCAGTCTTTCATTCAAGAAGGACTAACGGAAGCACAGAAACAGAAAGAAGAACTTGCAGAAAAAATGAGACTTTGGAGAGAACAACACGAAGAAATGGCAAGCGCTGTTTCAAAGAGTTCATATCCTGCCGGTGTAGAAGTTCATTCAATGGTGTCCGCTGATGAAATGCCAGAATTAGAACCATTAGAGGAAGGCGAAGAAGAAGATGAACGAGAAGACGACCCAGTTGTTGAAGTAGAACCAAAAGCAGAAGACGCTTATGGCTACAACGAGTTTAAGAAAAGAGCGTCTGAACTAACACCCGCTTATCTTGCAAGCAGACCAGAAGAGATGAAAACAGTCATGGACAAACTGAAAGGATTTAGAAAGATTAAAGACAGTGTTCATGAAGAATTCACTGAGTTATATAATGCTTTAATTAATAGCGATGGTGATTTTATCAAGAAGGAACACAGATTGAAATTAGTAAGGTTTTACAATGATAAAGTGTATTACTCAGTTTTCCACCCACGACCTAAGGAAAAAGAAGATAGACCAACCGTGATGGATGGTTCAGTTAAAGAAATACCCGCGGAAGTTTAATAAAATATATAATATTTAATATGACTGTTAAATATTATGGATTACGCCGACGCCCTACTTTTGAAGAAATGCTAAAGGAAGCGATGACGCACAGATTAAAAATTGAAATCATCCCCGAAAGACAGGTAATTGACTTGTCAATCAACAATATAGATTTTGACGATTTTGACCTTTCAAAATACGATAGGAGACTACGGTTGAATGCTAGGGTTCAAACTGATGAACAAGTTCTTCATCATGAATTGTTCCCTGATATGTTTGATGAAGTAGCGCCAACATCACAGTTATATGAAAACAACGAGGCAGACGCACAAACAACACGATATATAGCAAAAGATTTTGCTGATGAAATTTATAGTAATGCAATTTCAGGTAGGACTGAAGAAAAGAAAAAGTCAGATGAACCAACCGATGTAAAAGATACTGATTTAAAACAGTCTGATGAAAAGCAGGAAGATTTACAAAGTCTTCATTTAACGTCATCATCGTCAGCATCAACCGTCAGAGAGGAAGAGAAGAAAGAGGAAAGCCGAGAAATAAAGTCGTTAAGAAACATATTTTTAGGTGGAGAAGACAAGAGCGTATTTGAACTATTCAAACGTGATGACAAGAAGACATCCACACCATCAGAACAATCAAGGGAACAGGAAGAAGAACATCCAAGGGCATCATTCTGGTCAAGACGACAGGTAGAAGCAAGAAGCAGAAGCCACTCACCAGAAGAAAGAGCAAGAGATAATCAAATGAACAGAAGACAATTAGAAACAAGAAGCAGGAGCAACTCACCCCAAGAAATAGCTAGAGGTAGTGAATGGACGAGGGAACAAATGGAAACAAGAAGCAGGAGTAGAAGCCCAGAAAGCACAAATACAAAAAGTAGCCGAGGCAAGAAGAAAAAATAAAAACTACTTAAAGACAAAACGCCCTAATATAGTAAAATGACAGGAATTTTTATTAACGGTAAAAGTCGGCATAGAATAACGAATGACGAATTTGATATGATGGTTGAACTGATGAAAGCAGAAAACGACTTAGTCTTACAGATGATAAGCGAACAGAAACAGACTTCGAGCGATGACAGTGAGCAACCCGTGAGGTGGAGGGACGACCAGAAGAACTACCACCAGAATTACTACAACAATAACCTAAAACAGTCTTACACTTGTGAGGACTGCGGAAGGACGATATCAAGCAAATCAAATTTATCTAAACACAAGAAATCTAAAATTTGTTTGCAAGCTTCGCGACAATGCGCATTATGAAAAAAATAATAATCATTCATCTTATTAAAAACACTTAATGAGATTAATGCGTTCATTCTCAACCCGAAACCCATTTTCTCCAACACTGACCCCCTACCCGAAAAACTACTTAAAGAGAAAATACCTTATATTATATAGAGTATAGTATTATGGTTTCCATGACAGAAGGAAAAATTATAGATTTCATTTTAAACAGCCAACAAGGCGAACTAATACAAAAAGAAGGGAGGCAAACACAAAAACTCAAAATAGGTGATAAGACCTACAGATATGATAAGAACAAACCAGTTTCAAACGTATTGAACACGAAACTCAAGGAAGTGGCGAGGAGTGAAGGATATAGAAAGCATGGCCTTTTAATGAAAGGTGCTAATTATCTAAAACTAACGAGAGGCAGACCCTTACAGGATTATGTCAAGCGATTCAAGTCCAAAATCACAGACGAGCAACAAGCGTTCAAGGGATACGCCAACACCTACTCGGTAAGTGATATAAGGTTAAAAGGAATGAAAGGTTTATCCTACTTAAAATACCAGAAGCAACGACTGGCCGAATTCCTGAACAGAAACCCGAACATGAAAATAATCGTGGAAACCGATTTATCATTCAAAAATCCCGCCAACGAACTTATTCAAAGGCGGTTAAGAAGCAGAAGATACAATATTCATAATCCCGACGAGTTGAACACCGTCTTAAACAACATTGGGCACGACATTGAGACACAAATTGAAATAACCGAATACATTCAGTCGGGATTGGTTCTTGGTCAAGTTGAAAAGTTAGTCATCAGTTATGATAGGTACAATCCTACCCGTGGTTCATCCTTTATTCCATTGCCCGACTGGGTGGCAAACAAAAAGGCTTGTATTAACATTAAAAATGAGGACGACTTATGTTTTAAATATTCCGTTCAATGTGGATTTTATGAGTTATTCAAAAAAGACCATCCCTGCGAGATGTATCATTATAAGAAATATGTAGATGACAAATTTATCAAATGGGATAATATTGACTTTCCAGTAGGTAATGATGAGATTGAACTATTTGAAGAACAGAACAAACACATATCGGTCAATGTTTATTACATCAACCCCGATACGAATAGTAAAACTATTTTATTATACAAAAGAAGCAACAACCCACAAGCACAACACAAAATCGATTTGATTAAATTGACTGATGATGTTAAATCCCATTACGCTTATATCAAAAATTATGATAAGTTAATGAGTAGTCAGACTAACAAGATGAAGGCGAAGAAGTATCACTGTAGAACCTGCTCACATGGTTTCAAGACCGAAGAACTTTTAAAGAAACACGAAGAACAAGGATGTCTAGCAGTTGAGGGTCAAAAAATAGAAATGCCAAAAGAAGGTGAAACAATAGAATTCAAAAACCATTTCAAGAAACTTAAAGCTCCATTCGTAATATATGCCGACTTTGAATGTTTAACTGTGCCAATTGATGTTAAAAGCAAATCGGCAAAAGCTAAAACTACATCATATCAAAATCATCGTCCGTGTGGTTTTATGATTAATGTAGTCAATGCTATAACCGGAAGTAGTGAGCCTTACTTATACAGAGGTCAGGATTGTATGGATAAATTTGTTGAGAAAATCAATAAAGTCAGAGAGGAAGTTTTGGAGAAAATGAAGGAGGACAAAGACCGTATTGAAACCGAGAAGGACTGGGAGGACTTCAATAATGCCACTAACTGCTTCATTTGTGGAAACAAATTTGAGGAAGGAGAAAAGAAGTGTTGGGACCATTGCCACTTTACGGGGCAGTATAGAGGATGCGCCCACGAGGACTGCAATCTACGATTTAGTATGAGATATTATAAAATCCCTGTGTTTCTTCATAATCTTAAAAACTACGATGCCCACTTAATCATCAACAAGGCTCACGAACTGAACAAGAATTCTAAAATAGAATGTATCGCTCAGAACAGCGAAAAGTTTATAACCTTTGGTTTTAAAAATCTTTGTTTCAAGGACAGTTTCAGTTTCTTATCGTCTTCGTTGGATAAGTTGGTCAGGTTGAGTAAATACGAGGATGATAAAAAGCGTGAGAATTGGAAGAACAATTTCAGATACAGCGTTAGAAACCCGTATGTTAAAACCGATGAAGATTTGGATTTATTAACTGATAAGGGTATTTATCCCTATGACTACTTTGATGATTTTGAAAGATTTAAGGAAAGGGCTTTACCACCGAAAGAAGCGTTTTACAGTAAATTAAGTGAGGAACATGTAAGTGATAAAGATTATGAAAGGGCACTGAAAGTATGGAAGCACTTCGGGATTAGAACACTCGGGCAGTATCACGACTTGTATTTAAGAACTGATGTTTTACTACTGACCGATGTATTTGAAAACTTTAGAGACTTGTGTATGGAATACTACGGTTTAGACCCCGCTCATTATTATACGTTGCCAAATTTCGCATGGGACGCGATGCTTCTAAAAACTGGTGTTGAAATAGAACAATTGCATGACCAAGAAATGTTTGAGATGGTTGAAAAGGGAATGAGAGGAGGATGTGTCAAGTCAGTCATAAATTAGCGGTGGCAAATAATAAGTATATGGGGGAAGCATATGATGAGAACAAGCCATCAAATTATATTAGCTACTTGGATGCTAATAACTTGTATGGTTTAGCAATGTCCCAGAAATTACCGCTAAAAAATATCAAGTGGGCAAAGAAAACGCCCAGTGTTGAAAAATGGAATGAAAACGATGAGTTCGGTTATATTATGGAAGTTGATTTGGAATATCCCGAAACATTGCACGACTTCCACTCTGACTATCCACTAGCGCCTGAAATAATGAATGTAAATGTTAGTATGCTTTCTGATTATCAAAAGCAAGTCTACAAAATATATTATGATGGCAAAAATCCCAAGGATGAGAAAACAAGTAAGTTAATATTAAATCTAAAGGATAAAGAAAAATATGTGGTTCATATCAAGACTTTACAGTATTATTTGAAAATGGGAATGAAAATGACAAAAGTCCATAGGATAATAAAATTTCAACAGAGGGCATGGTTGAAACCGTGGATTGATTTTAACACTGGTAAAAGGAAAGAAGCCAAAAGCGATTTTGAGAAAGATTTATTCAAATTAATGAATAATTCTGTGTATGGAAAAACTATGGAAGACAAACGAAATCATATGGACTTTGAATTAGTTGATAATGAAGTTAGATACGAAAAATGTGTTAATAATCCAACATTCAAAAATAGATTTATTATTAATGAAAACCTTGTAGGAGTTGAAAAAACTAAAGCGAAGCTGAAACTGGACAAACCGATTTTCTTAGGAATGACAATCCTTGACATCAGTAAATTACATATGTATCAGTTCTACTATGATGTTCTTAAGAAGAAATACAATGAAAACATCAAACTGGTTTATACTGATACTGACAGTTATGTAATTCAAACATTCACTGAGGACATCTACAAGGACTTCAAAGAATTAAACCAATATATGGACTTTAGCGATTATCCACCTGAACACCCCTGCCATGACAAAACAAATAAGAAAAAACTCGGTTATTTCAAGGATGAGTGCAACGGTCAAACAATAACACAATTCATAGGGTTAAAGCCTAAATCGTATGCTTTTACAATACACGGTGAAGAAGAAGAACAAAAGAAATCAAAAGGTGTAGTGAAACACAAGGTGAAGAAAGAACTGACTTACCAAAACTACCACGAAGCATTATTTCAAAACAAAAAGCATGAAATAACATATAATTTTATTCGTAGTCGCAACCATCAATTATTTTCAATGTCTCAAGTCAAGCAATCACTCAGTAATTATGAAAATAAAAGGTTTTACATTGATGCTTTCAATTCACTGCCTTATGGACATTATAAACTGCGTTAAAGAAAAGATAACTAAGGTTATTAATGGATAGCAGTAAATATAAAAACGCAAAGATTTACAAAATAACAGATGTTGGTTATAATAAGTGCTACATCGGAAGCACCTGTGAAAGCTTGAGCCAAAGAATGGCAAGACATAGACAAAATTATAACAAGGCAGAACAATGGAATAATAAAACAAACTGTCGTTTGTTGTTTGATGAATATGGAATGGACAACTGTAAGATTGAATTATTAGAAGACTACCCATGTGAAAACAGAGAACAGTTAATGAAAAGAGAAGGTTATTACATTCAAAATAATGATTGTGTGAATAGATGTGTGGCAGGTAGAACAATTAATGAGTGGAAGGAAGACAATAAGGAACACTATCAAAATATGAGGAAGGAATACGCAGAAAACAACAAAGAACATATATGTAATAAAAGTAGGGAGCACTACCACCAAAACAAAGAAACAATATTGGAAAAACGAAAAGAACCTATTGAATGTGAATGTGGTGGTGTTTTCAGGAAATGTGATATAAGAAGACACGAGAGAACTGAAAAACATCAACGATATGTATGTGAAAATATTAATATCTAAATAGTTCTAATAATATATGCACTTATTAGAACTATTTAGTGGTACTTCTTCAGTTGGTAAAGTAGCAAAGTCGCTCGGTTATAATGTTATATCATTGGATTTGAAAACGGTGGGTAAACTCCCCAATTAAGGGGGGCGAACTCCCCAATTAAGGGGGGCGAACTCCCCAATTAAGGGGGGCGAACTCCCCAATTAAGGGGGGCGAACTCCCCAATTAAGGGGGGCGAACTCCCCAATTAAGGGGGGCGAACTCCCCAATTAAGGGGGGCGAACTCCCCAATTAAGGGGGGCGAACTCCCCAATTAAGGGGGGCGAACTCCCCAATTAAGGGGAGAATGGCTCAAGTAACAAGGTCTGGCTCACACAACACAGTCAGGCTCACACAACACAGTCAGGCTCACACAGCAAGGTTTGGCTCACACAGTAAGGTCTGGCTCGCACAGCAAGGTCTGGCTCACACAGACATTTAAATTAAACCTGAAACCCAGACCAGCTGACCAGCAACCCCCTAGTCAAAACTACTTAAAGAAAAAATAGCATAACATATTAAGAGAAAAATGAACTATGATGAAATCAACAGTTATATTAATAAGAAATGCTATGATTGTTGCCACTTCAAAAAAGAAAATATGGAATTATACAAATTGAATTTACCTAATGGAATAGTAAATAATATTACTGATTATGCTCTGAGTGAAGAAGATGTATGTAGAACTTGTAGAAGATGGAGACGATATCAAAATATGATAGAAAATTTTTGGAGATTAAAAAAATAGATGAAAGAAATGTTGAAGATGACATTTTGATATTTTTAACTGTGTATGAAATACCACCTCATAGTTATGTTAGAGCATTTCTCAAAATCAGTAAGAAAATATGACATGATTGATGATATATTATGGATGTTGGGTTATAGTCAAGAGAAAGGAGAAGATGTTAAAGAAAATATCAAATTATTTATTGAAAGTAAAAAGTTTAATGTTCAAAATACAGTGAGAGATATTAATATTATTTTTAAAATGGTGTATGAAAGAAGTAAGACAAATCAATTAAATTATTATCCTGTATTGGGATTATAATCATACTATAATAATAACATGTAAAATCTTATATGTTATAATTATACTGAACGTTTAACCTATAAATGAAAATTAATGAGAAACATACTAACAAAACAAATGCACCGCCAACACCCCAGAACTTGATAACTACTAAAAGGGCTACCTCCTTCAAATGAAAAAAATGTTTGCCCCCAGCCCAACAATGAACAAGGGGGGCAATTACCCAAATGATTACCTTAACGAAAACGATAAATAAGCTCCCTAAAAACCCTCTTTTCAAAACGAATAAGGGGGAACATAGATTTGAGATGAACATAAAAACCAGAACAGGCAACCATCAACAGACCACCCCCCAGGCCCCCTACTTTCTCCATTTTTTGGGGGAGGGGGCGGGGGTGGGGTGGTGCATCCAACATGTGTTTTTTACCGGGTATGTTACTTCGAATGGGTATTCTTGAAAAAGAAACGCCCACATGTCCAGCTTATGATCATCACTCCTCTCCAGTCAGGCTCACTTTACGTTGATACCCAACATGCGACGCAAGCGCCAGAAGGGGCAGCTTATTGGGACATGGCGCCATCTCGTTTCACCCTCAGTTGAGTTGCAACCACTCCTTCGAAGGTGCAAAGGCAAGCCCTCCAAGGGGGTGGCTTCTTTGAAGGGACCCTGTTTGCTTGGTCGGTTTTCAGGGAAAGTACCCTCCGAATTCACATGGAACCTGACGTTCGGGGGGGGTCCTGGAAGACCATGTTCCTCTGAAATGAACCTCCTGTCAGGCTCCATGTTGATTGGTGGGAGGGTATAGAATGTGAAGCGTTGATCCCCCAAATTTGAGGGCGAAGCGCCAAAAAGGACGCACACCCAATGCATGTGGTGAACACCCGCACAACTCGTATACAAATTCCCATCGACTGCCTGTCCCCAATCAAGATTCATGCCCAACTGAGGTTGCTTCTGGTCGATTTAAAAACCCGGGAAGCATGGGCCTAATTGTCCCATGCCCATGTGAATGGGCAAAACCCTGCACCAATTGGATGGATGAACCCCTACTAAAGACAAATAAACTAACAATCCCAGCTGGCGCGAAATTTTTAAATGGATTTTGTCCATCCACGGCATCTCCGGAAACCGCATATGTTGACTGAAGGCGTTCGCTTCTCCACTTCTTTTCCTCGGGCGGAAAACAAGAAACGGTTGAAGGGTCACCAAAGAGACGTCTCCTGGCGTAGCCCAAGCTGCGTGAAGCCCTTGTATACAACAAAGGCCCCAGCTTCCGAAGTCGTGCGATGGCATCCATCAACTGGATGCCCCGTAGCTTGAGCAACACTGGATGCCCCGTGACTCATAAAGTATTCAGAATCTCTTCGTCCCCGCCATCATCTCGTGGCGACCGAGACGAGATTGCAGAATCATGCTTCCAAAGTTGTGGCGATGTCTTGAACAATCAGCCTCATTGTACCCACTGCGCGGTGGGACAATCTGGCAAGCCCTACCGGGACTTCGTAACAACTTGCTGGTGCTCAGTAGGGAATGAGGGAATAACCTCTGTGAACCATCATGCTTGTGGTTTCCTTTAAGGGGACCCTTGGGGTTCACTCCATTTCTCATTCCCTACCTATCTCGCCAGCAAGACAAGTCAATTCTAGCGGTTGATTCCCCATTCTTTTCAACCATCTTCAAAAACAGGATCTGTTTCCCCTGGGTGTTTGATGGTTTCCTGAAAAGATTAGGATCCCTGGAAAGAATGGAATTGGAAGGTGCCCCAAGAACCACCCAAAAAGGGCGCCTTTCAAAAACCTTTTTGGTAGGATTCCTTGAATTTGTTTGGGAGGAATCGTCGAATTCCGTTAAAGGTACCTCTAAATGCGATGAATTCCTCACAATGCCACCTCCACTAAGTCGGAGCGAAACTCCGCCATCAGCGCACCGAGCGCCGGGGAGGATATCCGCGGCTCCGGCGCCGGCGCGCTCAGAAGCCGCCTAGGGCGAAACATTAAAGCGCTAGGGTTCCGCAGGTTTTAGTCTTTGGCTCCATTTTTCATGGTGTCTTTTTTCTGGGCTGCCCTCAGATCCTTTGCTAAAGGTTTGACTTGTAGTGGATGAACTGGAAACTATCCCCACCTAGATAGCCAAGTTGCTGTTTTTGTTCAGTCACTGTTGCTGGCTTTTGGGGTAAAGTGCATGGAAAAAATACCGCAACTCGCGATCCAGGTAGACCCACAAAAAAAAAAAAAAGCTAAGGGGATGGCCGGGAGCCGAGTTTTCAGCCACCGCCTCATCTCTTTGGAGACCGCGAGGTCTGCGGCCCGATGGCCCCGGTGGCTCCGGATCTCCACGTCGGCGCTGGCCTGGATGGGCGAAGCCGACTCACTGACCAAAACCGAAACCCCCTCCGAGGCCAATGATTGCAAGCCTACCCTCCCACCAACTAACATGGAAGTGTCAAAAGGCCCTTTCCAAGTGGAAAGTAGTCTTTCTACAGGGGTCTCTGCACTTCCATGCTAGCTGGTGGGAGGGACCCTCTTTTTGGATCTGCGAGCCTCGAGCAGGAACGCTGCAAGCTCCTGAGAGTCGTACAACGCGCAGAATCCCAGCGCTGTGGTGCTGAGCTCGCTGAGGTCTCGTACCACAGTTGGAATGGCTCCTCTGCTGCAGAAAGCAAACGCCCTGCACGTCAGCTCCAGCATGCGGTGAAGGCCTTTGGGCTCACATGTTTGGTTGATATCGGCCTGATGGTCCAACAACGCCTGCGCTTGCCCCAGGACCTCGCATCCATCGGCGCTCGCGACGGCCAACATGACCAGCGGCGGAAGGCTCCCTCTCCCGGCATTGGGGTCGGCGCGGAGCTCCAGCAGTTTCCGAAGCGTCGCCACCGAAGCACCTTCACCGCAAAAGATGTGGATCGGCTTCATCCTGGATCGGCTCTAGAACCAAATGAAAAACAATAAGCAGAGATGAGTTTGTTTCCTGAGTTGCTCTAGAACTAAATGTAAAACAATAAGCAGAGATCAAATTGTTTAGCATTCGACACGCAGGACGTTGAAACAACACCAACATGTCAAACATAGTCTTTGTGGGCAGCTGAGACACCCTTCTAGTATGCTGCATCTGCCGTTCACGTCAGCCCTGTGCTGAACCAGCAGCTCGATTGCTTTGGCGGATTTACAGCATGCCAGTGGCGTGTGAGACCAAGGCGGTGAGTAGTTGGGGTTTGCACGCAGGTCCAGTAGAGTCTCGATGAGCTCCAGGTTCTGAGAAGCAAAACTTGCGGCCAAATGGAGAGGTCGGAAGCCACGCAGCACGCCCAGCTTGGTCATGTCCGGCGCGGGTGTGTCTAGAGAAGCTTTTGCCACCACCAAGTTGCGAAGCGTCTCAGTGTCCTCTGCCAGTGTAGCACAGGCGACAGGGCTCAAACCCTTCCGGCAAGCTCCCGGAAATGCGAAGTCAAGGCAGAACTGCTCTAAGCTCCTTTGTCGTGGTGGAAGGCCGACCAGCTTCTCAAAGCGTGCGGTGAAGAATCGGAAGGAATTCACATTCCTCAGGCGGAGCTGGGGCAACTTTCTGTCTAACGACCTCTGTATGACATGGCAGCAATGCAAGCGATCGGACTCGACTGCGAAGTCACCTTCTGGCACCGGAAATCGCAGCCACTGGGGGTTCACAAAAGAAGCCACCTCGCCGTTGGGAACAACGATGACTGGAATGCTTGAAGCATCTGAAAGCTGTTTGCACCACATCTCTGTGCGACACCACCCACGGCGCAGCCAGCTGGAATAGTTGCAAGGGCCTCCTTCGCCTATCAGGCTGGGGACCAAAGCAACGAAGACTTGGCAAGACTCCACGTAGTGAGGGATTGAGCGAATGTACCTGACCTGATCTTGTGGCTTCACAGCCTCACAGTTCTGGGGCACACAAAAATAGTCATACCAGATGTAAGCATCAAGTAGCTGGTCGCAGTACTCAGAACCGAGTGTGCTGGTCATTCGGTCCCGAAATTGTGACAGACCATTTTCCTGCACCACGATCTCCCTTGTATGAAGCTTTCTCAGCACTGATTGCAAAGCCCGTAGCTGCTCGCCGGTCTCATCGGGGTGCCTCCTACCAAGCCATTCATGGGACACAAAGATCACCAGGCTCTTGGGATCCAAGGTGTCATGGCAAACAAGCATCCCCTTCTCTCTCAACTGCTGGTGGTGCGGCAGTCTGCCTTGAATTCTCAAGGCATCCCGGACCTTCACCACAAACATCGGAGCATGTTGCTCATGGTAGGAGTTTTCCCGGGCGAGGGCGGAGTTTGAACACCCCATGGCGGAGGCCTGGTGCTCAAGATCCGAACTGTGCAAACATGGGCTGGATACACAGAGCCATGAGATTCGGTGAACGCCCCTTTTCTGAGACCTTCAAATTGGGCGCAAGCCTTCATCCAACAAGATCCTTGCCAGGGTCTGAGCCACTCAAGCAAACTGCGAGGTTCGGTCGGAATTGGATAGGCAGCCAAAACCTATTGCTTTGTTTGTTTTAGAAGCAACTGGTGTGCGAAAGCCTGTTTCACGGCATCCCCTTCATCAATGTGGTTCAAGATGAAGGAGCAAAAATTGGATGTCAGCACTTGCTATTGTTCCCTTATTGGGCGTGTGGTTTCGAGCTACAAGCAAATGGTGTTGGCCTTGTCTGATGCAGGCGCAACTCCTCCAGAACTTCCAGGGATACCCGCGAGAAGCCGAAAAGCGGGCCCGACGAAACGGACAAACCCATCAAGAGTCAGGTGCTCCACAATGGAACCTTGCCGAGCAAAAACGGCTCAAGAGCGCTCTCCAGCGATGCGACTGTTGACCCCCGCATTCATTTGGGTATGGGTCAAAATACAACCACCAGGGTCATCCGCAGGTTTTAGTCTTTGGTTCCCTTTACCAGGGTTCCATTTTGGGGTTACCGCATTCTTGACCCACGGCCATTTCAGCTGGTGATTGAAGATTGTCCTCGCCCTCCCAAAGCACCGAGCACCCGCCGATTTCGACAAGCTTTCGGCTGTACTGAATCTATGAGGGGATGATGTTCGTAATGTGGACAAAATCCCCACTGGAACGATTTCTGGATTTCGTAACTATCCACGGGGTTCCAACGAATTCCCTGCCTTCTACGGGAGAAAGGCAAATGAATTCATCGCAATGATCCGACGGAGCCCTTGCCCCAGCTTCTCTGCTTTTTGCTTTCAGGCGTCTCATGCGCGCGGGGGGCTGAGAAGAGGTGCAATCCCGGAAGATGATACTTGAAGGGGCATTGTACTGAGGTTGCGGCATCTTACCATGGTGACAACCCACAAAAAGCGATTCATGGTGAAAATGTTGTTCTTAGGTGGGTTTCTTACCATGGTGAGATAACCCACAAAAAGCGATTGGTGAAAAATGTCTCCGCGTGGCTTATCTCACGACGTACCCGACGTGTCGAGGCGGGTTCGGGCCCCGAACCTCCAGCGCCACACGGGATTGAAAGGCCTCCGAAAAAAAATGGAAAGGCGGGTGCAAGGGGCAGGTGCTTTTTTTTTGTTATAAAGGGGGGGGGGTGTCTTTTAAGGGGGTTGGTTATAAAAGGGTTTTTTTGTTATAAGGGGGGGGTGTTTTTTAAGGGGGTGGTTATAAAAGGGGTTATTTTGTTATAAGGGGGGGGGGGTGTTTTAAGGGGGTTGGTTATAACAGGGGGGTTCGGGGGGGGGGGGGGGTCGGGTGTGTAAATGTGTAAAACAGGAGCAAGAAGGTGTAAGAGGAGTGTTAACGAGGCAGCAAAAGGGATAAGGGAGGGTCTAAGTGGTAACGGCTAGGTCTTGCATGGCCCGTTTGCCTACTGGCTTCCGGAAGAACTTGGTGTGGTGATTCAAGTGGCATCAGCTGTTTCGCCAATTCTTGCGGATACTTAGGGCAGTTGTCCATGTTGAGCGGGCCTGGTGAATCGTTTGGGGACACATTTGACTATCATGACAAACTCAGCTGAACCGTGGCAAACAGACCTACTATTCCATTTCGCTCCTTTCATGGCCTGTTGATGGCACGCCAAGGCCATGTTCATGAAAAACCACAGTGCAACGAAAGGGCTTTGTAGCTCTGTGGCCAACGTTTCACGAAAAGTTTCCATATTCAGGCACGGCGAATCAAAAATCCTCTTGTGGCTTGTTGGTTTGTCCTCCTACATTGCGGAACCCATCAGGGCAAATAGCGGGGGAAAGTATCCCAGGCATCCCAGGCATACTTTCCTTGGTTCCTAGTTCTAGGCTGCTGCCCGTTCTCAACGGCTGTGCCAATTCTTGCAAAGAATAGAACGATAGTGCTAAGAGAATCTTTACTGGAGAAGAGCGAAAACTCGATTCCTTACCAGGCTCAAGCTCTGAAACTATCCATTGCGCACGGCAAGTTCTTGCTCAGGATCTTGTTGAGCCAGTCGAACCGTATTTTTGCAGAAAGCTGAGGAAACATGTTGAGTTGTGCGGGGTTGTTTGACAGGGAAGCCCCCAAAGATACATGAAGCGGGGTGGGTGTTTCTCCAAAAGTGATCCAGATTCCCTCACATGCGGCACTCTATTGATTCCCAGCCTGCTTTAATCTGCAAACACAGTAATTCAAACACCGGAGATTTAAGAAATACGGATTGGACCCCCACGTAAAAGTACCTACATTGTGGTTCTCGCTCGTGCCCCACCCAGCGCACCTCCAAGGGCTGTGGCTCCTCACACGCCCCCACGGGGAACAACAGCCTCGGCGGTGTCACGGGCAACCCCAGTTTGTGGGGTCCCCTCAAACATAAAACATGAATTGTCAAAACAAGAAAGCGTGAGTTCGGAAAAGCTCAAATCAATCTGAAGATTTTCGGGCCAGATGCGTCAGTCATGAAACCGTGGATATTTTGTGTGGCATGCGCCGCACCTTTAGCATCACCAGCATTGCCAGCATTCCCTGCATTGACAGAATCCGAGCATTGCCAGCATTCTCTGCATTGACAGCATTCCCAGCATTCCCAGCAACGACAGCATTTTTTGGATTGGCCCCTTGCCGGGCCCACGTGGATTACACAAGGGCGCAAATAACTAGAATAGGTTGGCTGCTCCGAAACCAACTTTTGTAATCAAGCGGTTCCAGGGACTTTGAGGAGCCTTTAATCATACCGGTAATTGTTTGATAATAGTAATTGTGAAAATTGTTGCCCTATGGTCATGACAAAAACATATTCGAATTACTTGGCAGTGTTTTGGTTGGATTACCCCTTTTCGGGTGGCAAAGTAAAACCAGAAAGAGCACCCACCCATTTAGGGGCCCAACCTTCAAAAAAGTCTGCGTAACTTCAGCTATGTCAGGGGCCCAACCTTCAAAAAAGAGAGGTTTGAAAGGCAACTCGTACGAGTCCATCTAAAAACAAAGAGAACACGACAAAACGAAACAACTCCAGCCATCTTAGGGCCATTAAACAAAACAAAACAAGAAGCACGACGCCGATGCCACGGCCTCGGTGGCTTTCTTTCTTTCTTGGCCATGGGTCAAAATCCCGTACCTGCATCCCAATCCCCACTAAACTAGACTAAAATGGCTGGTGAATTCACCTACCAACCAAAATGGGATCCTTCAAGCGGTCTTGACCACCACAGCTGAAACCCAAATACACCTAACCCCCAAAATGCAATCCTAGGCCATTTACCACCAAAATTTGAGCTTTTTGGGGGGAGGAGCGTTTTTTTTTTTTAATGTACCCAACAAAACACGTGTAACCACCTTTTTCTCGACTCGCAACAAGCTTTTGGCGTCCGGGCCCCACCGAGGGCAGCTTCGCCAGGTCCAACGGGCCCTCCATGGCCCCGCGGCTGCGCGCCAGCGCCTCCGTGAGGAGAGGAGGAGGCGACCGCGGGGGGGGGGGGGGTCCTTGGAAATGGGTGTGGTTCAAAAATCGGATTTGCTCCAAAATGGAACCCTGCAAATGAACACTTTGGATGGGGGGGGGGGTTTTGGAAGAAGACCTCATCAGATGTTGTTTTTGGATGGATGGCTACCTTTTTAAAGGGACTTGTTTGGTGGGCAGGTTAGCGGACACGAGGGTCATTCGTAAACTGGAAAATTGGCCTTTTGACCTGCTTCCGAAATAGATGGAGCATGATTGGAACACGAAAGGCCCACGGATGGCAGGGCGAGCTCAATGGCGAGACATTCCAGTGAAGAGGGGGCTTGGGACTGGACATACTTAAAACAGCCGTTCTCCAAAGCCACCGCCTTTCAGTGAAGAGGGCAGTACTTAAAACAGCCATTCTCCAAAGCAACTGCCTTTGCTTTGGGTTTTCCCGGCCGAAGCACGGGTCTCGTTTCGACCCTCGAGACTCAGGCGTGCGCCGCCCCAGCCAGTTGCCGCAGCAGGCCCTGCACCGGCGCGGCCTTTGGCACCTGGCTGCCCACCTGGCAGGCGCCTTTGCTTCATGTTGCTACTGTGGCCATGGCTCAGAAAACCGGAATTCCAAAATGGAACCCGATCGGTAAGTGGAAACATGGACCAAAATCTGCGGTTTGCCCTGGCTCTTTAATTTTGAGCCGATATGTGGCCATGGCTCAAAACCCAAAAATCCGTACCCCCAGTGAATGGGACCCAACCCCACCACGAAAAATAGGAAGCCTGAAATGGGGGGTGGATTCACCTCTTCCAAATTGGCACCAAAACGGTTTTGAACCATGGCCATATACTGTGGATGGTGGCGAAATCCCATTTCGCAGCTTGTGGGGAGCCCTAAAATGATTTTTCCCTGTTGATACTGGTCTCAGGTTTGCTCTGGCAGGTCTCTCCAAACTGGCAGGGAAGCAAAAATAGGTCCTGCTGTGGAGGGTAGCGAAGTTTCCGTTTCGCACCCCCGTTCAGGAACCCTGGTGCTGTTTGATTCGATTCCCCGTCAAATGCCAAGAAACGATGGTTTCAACCACGGTTTCAAAGTGGTGCGAACGGATTTCGTCCATCCACAGTTGCTTCTTTTTTTTGGGAGGGGGAGGGGGGGTGTACTTCCCTTTTGAGCCATCCCAAACAGCACTTGGTGGAGCCTACACAGGGAGTCTACACAGGTCGGGGAGCTTTGGGAAACCAAAGCCTTCCTCCCACCGGCCTGTGCCCAGGACCCATTTTTTGCCTTCTTCAGTGGCATTTGTGCCACAAAATCGCCGCGCGGAGTGCAAAAAGGGATCGCAAAAGGCAAAAAAAAACACGGGCTGCGTTGCTCCTGTTGTGTCACACAACCCTAAGCAAACAAAAAACACGTGCCAACTCCGAACTCGGAACGATCTCCACGTCCCCCTTCCTCTTCCGCTACACCTCCTCGCCGTTTCGCCGTTGTTTCCTGGCGCCCAGCCTGCATCAGCGCCGCCTTGTCCCCCACCTTCCACCTCTCCGCCTCCGCCGCCACTGGCAGAGGTGGGCCCTCGGGAAAGTCCGGGTCCGTCACCTGCCGGGCTTCCTTTACTTGGCTCGCAGGGAATCACCCTTAACGTTTGGGGCAGTTGGAGGTTATTCCCTCATTCCCTGACCAGCAAGTTTAGGGGATATCCTTCCAAAAGCGAACCTACAAATTCTCTGAAAGGAAATCGCCAGTTGGATGGTTGGGGGTCATTCCCTCATTGAGAACCAGGAAGTTATTTAAAGAGGTCTTCGGGGAAGTTCTGGGGTGTTTCTCAACATGGGGATTCGGACCCTCTTGGGCTTGATCGGGAATCCAGATGCAAACCCTTGCCAGTCCAAAGAAAGCGGACCCCAGTGGTCAGTTTACAAAAGTATCCGGCCTAGGAGCCAGTGGGTTCGGGATCCAAGCGAGAAAAAAACATAGAGCGCAGATGAGCGTGGGTTCTAGAGGGAAACCAGAGCGAAACTAGCATGTCAGGGTTCCAATTTACATTTGGAACAGTCTGAACCATAAATATTGGAGCTGTTGGCCTAGTTTATGGCAAAAAAAGAAAACAGGGGAGCGAACGGGGCAGAGAAAACCAAGCTGCGAGAAGCGGCGGGTGTTCCGGCGGAGGTCACAACTCACTCCTGCAATCTGCAAAGGGCACCACCAGTTCCGAGGCCATTGCTTCACAAAACGCACTCAAAGGGCGTTGCCATCTGACCCAACTTGCAAAGAATTGTTACACCTCTGCGAAAGTAGATGACACGGGCAAGCAAAGGGATGAAGCCAAAATGGAGGAAAGCCATCTCCTTTCATGCGAAACGCGGGGGCAGCTGTCACCGGGCAGGCCTGGCAGCCCATGACAAGCAGGTTGCGACGACTTGCCACTCGTGGCAAACCCGAAAAGAAAGGTCTTCGCCATGGTTTCCAAGCGGTGCGAACGGATTTCGTCCACCCACAGTAGAGGGCTATCCCAAAAAGTGCGAATCGGATTCTCTTCCCAGGTGAATCAGGAGATTACACTGAAAGTTCAGGATGCCTAAAGGATCGGAGGGAAGTTCCAGGGTTCTTTTCAAGGCAAAACAGCTTCCCTACCAGGAACCCAGCGGAATCGGAAAATGGGCCCTGTCAGGGACCGGTCAGGTTCCATAGTCAGCTTCGTTTTTAGGTGTCTCTGTGTGTGTGTGTGTGTTCGCTGCTGGGCACCTTTCGTTGGGGCTTCTGAGGGGAAGCCAAAAGGAAACCACCGTTTTGGAGGGAAATTCTGTAAGACACACCTGGTCACCTAATTGGGGCTTTGGAGCCCGGTTTGGAATTTAAGGGATAGGAACCCCTACCCTCCAGAACCAGAGCAAAAAGAAACGATCTAAACCACCAAGTAATTAAGGCTTGCCTGACTACTTAAGGGGGCAGGGTACTTAGTAACTGGTTAGCAAGCCTGGTTATAACTCACTGAACAAAAGCTTATAACCAGGGTATATAAGTGGGTTATAACCATGGTTCTTACCCACTAAGTACGATGGGTAATTCAGGTCAGCCTCAAAACCAATGGGCTGGCGAGCCCATGGCTATCCAAAAGCTGCGGCAGAGCCTGAGCCTCTGACCCGTCCAAGGGGTGAGCTTGGGAATAGCACTCTGACTTCAAGACAAGCTCCCCCCCCCCCCGTTGACCCGTTGAGAAGCCCTGTGTCTACGGCAATTTGCGGCCCCCCAAGCCACTGGGCAGCAAAGCGCCCAGCTCGTCGCCTCCACCAGCGCCAGCTCCGGCTTCCGGGGGTGCTGGATCACCTCCAGGACCTCCACCTCTTGGCATGGCTCCTCTTTGGCCCCCCACTCCCTCAAAACGAAGGGTGCCCACGTCTTCCCCGCCCCCCAAAAAAAAGAAAACAGGGAGAGAGGGGGCCATCAAAGCAGTCAGAACCAGGTGTGCCGCTCCCATGGCTTGGGGTTGAGCGGTGCCGGGCGCAAAGACCTAGCCACGCAGACGAAACCGCCACCACATCTGGTCAGCTTGCAAGCCGCAACCATGGTCTGCGCGCCGATGTTCAGGAAAACCCTACTGGGGTTGATATGTTGACAGTTCCTGGGGGTATCCAAGTCAGTGACTGTGTTGTGTCCCTTTCTTCTACCAAGGACGTGATTCTGGTGGCAAAATGAAGAAGACTCTAGA
Organism: Effrenium voratum; assembly: GCA_963377175.1. Classification (NCBI taxonomy): domain Eukaryota; class Dinophyceae; order Suessiales; family Symbiodiniaceae; genus Effrenium; species Effrenium voratum. The sequence continues at coordinate 2,499,675 of CAUJNA010000779.1, forward strand.
AGCTTTCATTATGTGAAAGGGCTAGCCTCGATGAAAACACGCACTTATGAGAACAGTTCATTGTATCCCTTGAAACCAACCTCAAGAGGGGTGCCGAGCCCCAAAATAACAAACGCTTCAGCCCAACCCCCAGGTTCCGGCAGAGGCCTCTGCCAAAAGCTTGCGCTGGGCCACCTACAAAGAGCTGCCGAACCGCCGTTTAGACGCGCTCTGTGAGATAGTCACCAGATGCATTGGATGTGGGGTTACTTTTTGCGGTTGTCCAGAAAAGCATGGTCGTTAGATACATTGGCTTTTGTCTCAATAACAAGAAGCGGTCAAACATAAAGAACCACCCGAGGTCTTCATTGAACATCGCTGTCAAAAAAGCCTGCCATGTCGGATCGCGCTGAGGGACATGTGTGAGAGACCAACGGAAGGAAATGACTCCTGATTGTTTACCGGCAACATGTGGGTTTGGTGTTGGGCCAGGGAAACCAAAAGAAGTTGCCAACCATCTTGGGGTCAAAAGGAGAAGCTGGGAAAATACTGGGCTGTCCAAACTGATCTCCTGCAAAAAGTTTAAGTTTAAAAAAAGAAACACTAAACCAACCACAAACAACAAAAAGCCTACTTTCAAAAAAAAAAAAAACTAAACCAACCACAGACAACAAAAAGCCTACTACTTAAAAAAAACTAAACCAACCACAAACAACAAAAAGCCTACTATTAGAAAAATAAGAAGAAAAAACACTAAACCAAACACAAACAACAAAAAGCCAACTTAACAAAAAAAAAAAAAAGGACTTCTGGGAACCCCACGATTCGTTTTTGGAACCCCGCCTCCTTGGCTTGCTCCACCGGCTTCGCCGCCACGGCCGCGGAACAGCGTTTTGACACCTGCACGGCCAGTTGGGTCGAAAAACGGCCTCCAACCTCAAAGGCGCATTTTGCCAAGGGATGTTGGGACGGACTGAACAACTTTTTGCCCAATAACCATCCAACCTCGAAGGCGCATTTTGCCAAGGGATGCCAAGGGACTGAACAACTGTTTGCCCACTAACCATCCAACCTCAAAGGCGCACTTTGCCAAGGCATGCTAAGGGACTTAACAACTTCTTGCCCACGAACCATCCAACCTCAAAGGCGCATTTTGCCAAGGGATGCCAAGGGACTGAACAACTTCTTGCCCACGAACCATCCAACCTCAAAGGCGCATTTTGCCAAGGGATGCCAAGGGACTGAACAACTTTTTGAACACTAACCATCCAACCTTTGGTGCATTTTGCCAAGGGATGCCAAGGGACTGAACAACTTTTTGCCCACTAACCATTCAACCTCAAAGGCGCATTTTGCCAAGGCATGCCAAGGGACTGAACAACTTTTTGCCCACTAACCATCCAACCTCAAAGGCGCATTTTGCCAAGGGATGTTGGGACGGACTGAACAACTTTTTGCCCACTAACCATCCAACCTCAAAGGCGCATTTTGCCAAGGGATGTTGGGACGGACTGAACAACTTTTTGCCCACTAACCATCCAACCTCAAAGGCGCATTTTGCCAAGGGATGTTGGGACGGACTGAACAACTTTTTGCCCACTAACCATCCAACCTCAAAGGCGCATTTTGCCAAGGGATGTTGGGACGGACTGAACAACTTTTTGCCCACTAACCATCCAACCTCAAAGGCGCATTTTGCCAAGGGATGTTGGGACGGACTGAACAACTTTTTGCCCACTAACCATCCAACCTCAAAGGCGCATTTTGCCAAGGGATGTTGGGACGGACTGAACAACTTTTTGCCCACTAACCATCCAACCTCAAAGGCGCATTTTGCCAAGGGATGTTGGGACGGACTGAACAACTTTTTGCCCACTAACCATCCAACCTCAAAGGCGCATTTTGCCAAGGGATGTTGGGACGGACTGAACAACTTTTTGCCCACTAACCATCCAACCTTTGGTGCATTTTGCCAAGGGATGTTGGGACGGACTGAACAACTTTTTGCCCACTAACCATCCAACCTTTGGTGCATTTTGCCAAGGGAAGTTGGGACGGACTGAACAACTTGTTGCCAACTAATTAGTGGGCTTTCCAAAGAACAAATAACGCTGGAATGTTCCCTTGGATGGACCAAATCCATTTCGCGGCACCTAAGAAGCCCTGGCATGATGAGCACCCTGTACATACCAACAACCAATGGTATGGCTTCAAAGTGGTGCGAAGTGGATTTCGCAACCATCCACAGTAGGTCTCCAACATGGGCTCGCTCTTCCCGTCGGGAACTTCTGGCACCACTTTTGTGAGAAAAGTTCTTGGCAGCCTCTGAAAAGGCGACTCTGGTTCAGGTGTGGCTCTACCTGTTTCATGTTGGATACCTACTGTACTTGGAAATCATGGTTGAAACCATAGTTTGTTGGTATTTACAGGGGAATCGAACCATTCCAAGGTTTCTTGGGTGGTGCGAAATGGAAACTTCGCCCCTCCACACTAGTGAGGGTTATGCCAACCTTCATGGCCACGGAAGACGGGGGGAGTAAGGAAAGTGGGAGGCCCAGCGAAGCGCGCGAAGCAGATGACACGGCAATGTGTCCGACATTTCCAAGGGTTGAGAGAAGCCACTGAAACCCAACCGCGCAAAAGGGAAAATCCGGAGGACGGAGAAGGACAAAACCTCCGCAATGGTCTGCACCAGGCGTTCCCGGACCCGAAGTGGTCTGCACAAATGAATTGGGCCAAACCAACGAGGTGGCTGCGAGCATGGGGGTCAATCCGCCAATGGGTTTTACGGCAGAGAGGGGGGGTGGTGGACTGCTGGGGCAACTCAATTTGCAGAGTGGCTCGCCTCTTTTCTCGGGTTGCCCTTTTGGAATTGAAGCATTTCTGTTTGGAGGCTTCCCTTCGGCCCTTGACCAAAACTTCTCGGAGTTTTACCCAACTTGTGGGTCAGCTTGTTCGCCGGGATGTGGACCGCAGGATTTAGCCGCATGTTTTTACATCCAGGGCAGCCAGTCTCCACATGCAGTTCACAATATGTTTGTTCAGAGTCCCTGTAAGGACAGTACCAGTTCATTCCGATGCCCTTGCAAAGCAGAAGCTTTTCCTCGGCACCAGAAAACAAACCTAATATGGATATGCATCTTTTTGAGGCAACTACCCCCCACCCCTTTTCGGGGTCTTTACGGGGAAAACCAAAAGTCGAGCCCATTCTTTCCAGACATCCGAATCTTTTTGGGAAACCATCAAAAACCCAGGGGAAACAGATCCGGCTTTTGAAAAGAACGATGCTTGAAAAGAATTGAAAAGGAATCCACCCCTCGAAAAAAGAAAAAAAAAGGGTAAAACCGTTGTGCCCTTTTGGGTGGTTTAACCTAGACGAGCCAAAAGGGAGCTCTCCCTCAGGCCTTGGAGCCGCTGCGCCTCCGGATTTTCGCTTGGAAACCGCGGGGTGTGGTGCATTCGTTCGGCTCCCTGCGGGTTTCCCTTTAAACGAAAGGCGGTAAAAAAAAAAAACAGCCAGATGTGGGTCTCTCTTTTTGGGAGTCGCGAGGTATGCGATCCTTTTGGCCGGCTCCAGGGGACTCCAAGACGAAATTGCCAGTTTCTGGGTTACGAATCCTTTGAGACAAACCCACATCGGATGAATTCCACGGTTGCCTTTCCAGTGAAAGCCGCTGGAACGCGATGGCGAAATGAAAGCGCCGAGTACCAAAATGTGAGGGTCGTTTTACGTCGCTTGAGGCGTTTGCCATGTTTTCTGAGAAGAGGAACTGTGGCCGGCTGGAAATGTATGTGTGCGTGTGTGAAGGAGTGCTGAAAACGAAAAGGAGGTGTGTTGGGGTATACGATCCCAATGAGCAGCAAATGTGCCACTGCAAGCACTAGTGCTGCCGATTGGCCGCCACATGCACCAAGCAGGCGCCACACTTTTAGCAGCGCACCCTCCAAAACTGACCAACTGCTCGTATCTAAAATGGTTTCCACTACCCCCAAACCACTACCCCCAGTGGTTTAACCTGAGGGTAGTGGTTTGGGGGTAGTGGAAACCATCATAGATCCGAACTGTCAAACTGTGATTCGCCAGCTGGAGATAATGAAACGGACGGGGCTTCCTGGCAGAGTAAAGGACTTTGATCATGGGTGGAGTCATTCGGAATTTCTACCGCGGATCCGTTTCTCTCATTGCGTGTGCAAAATCAAATGGGTCAAAACAAAACCAAACCTAACTAGGTTTATGGTAATCACCCACTGTGAAAAAACTGGGAAACTGGCCGTAATGATATTTGCTTCACTCAAATTAAGCAAATGGTTCTCTGGTATCATGGAAGTGAGAGAGCAACATGGAGGGTCACAGGCCCCCTTAGCGCAAAGTAGCTTCCAAAAGTCTAAAAAACCTCAACAAGTTTGTAGGCGAGAGGGTACGAAAACCAAAGCCCCCCTTTCCAGCCTCGCCCGCTGAACGCAAAGACATGGGACCACCGCGGCCAGCGGCAGGTGAGTGGCACCTGAGGGCACTGCACCACCAGTTGGGCGGGGAGGGCAAAAAGTGCTGGTGCTCTTTTGGTGTTTGATGGAGCAGTAAGCATGACTCACCAGTGGTCAACTTCAGCTATGAGCTGGCACTGACAACCATTGAGTGTTGGAAACCTGCTTGGAGAAGCCAAACGGAAACCAACCACCTGCAGACTGTTTTCCTGTGAGACACACCATGTGAGTTGCACCAAAACCATTGCACTTGTGCCTGGATGGTCCGGCAAGCTAAGTAAGCAACCCCCATTTCACCCTCCCTACAATCATGGACGCTGACCGGAGGGCTTGGACTATGTTCCATTTGGGGGAGCCTCCCCAAAACCTTCACTTCCATCGGTTGGTAGGCAACGCTATAGCAGCCCACTTAACTTCCGGGCACTCTCAGACCGAAATACTCACTTCCTGAGTTGACTGGCCAGAAAAACAGTACCCAAACTTTTGGCCCAAGCCACGAAAACAACTTCAACCAAGCCCAAAAAGTGGCTCCAAAGTTTAATGAAACCCCCTCCCCGTGCCTGTCCATCGCCTCGGCTGCCGCTTCAGCCTCGACCCCCGCAAAGGGCTTGCCACCGAAGCGGAGACGGAGGCAGCCGCCCCTGGAGTCCCGAGACGCGAGACGAGGAGCGCGGAGCGGGGAAAGCGGAAGGTGGGGTGGAAGTCGACAAGCCAACCAACCAACCAACCCACCGACCGACCGACCGACCGACCAACCAACCAACCAACCCACCGTCTGACCGACCGACCGACCGACCGACCAACCAACCAACCAACCAACCAACCAACCCACCGTCTGACCGACCGACCGACCGACCAACCAACCAACCCACCGACTGACCGACCGACCGACCAACCAACCAACCAACCAACCCACCGTCTGACCGACCGACCGACCGACCAACCAACCAACCAACCCAGCGTCTGACCGACCGACCGACCGACCAACCAACCAACCAACCCACCGTCTGACCGACCGACCGACCAACCAACCAACCAACCCACCGTCTGACCGACCAACCGACCGACCGACCAACCAACCAACCAACCCACCAACCAACCAACCGACCGACCGACCAACCAACTAACCCACCGTCTGACCGACCGACCGACCGACCAACCAACCAACCAACCAACCCACCGTCTGACCGACCGACCGACCGACCAACCAACCAACCAACCCACCGTCTGACCGACCGACCGACCGACCAACCAACCAACCCACCGTCTGACCGACCGACCAACCGACCGACCAACCAACCAACCAACCCACAGACTGACCGACCGACCGACCGACCGACCAACCAACCAACCAACCAACCCACCGTCTGACCGACCGACCGACCGACCAACCAACCAACCAACCAACCCACCGACTAACCGACCGACCGACCAACCAACCAACCCACCGTCTGACCGACCGACCGACCGACCAACCAACCAACCAACCCACAGACTGACCGACCGACCAACCAACCAACCAACCCACCGTCTGACCGACCGACCGACCGACCAACCAACCAACCAACCCACCGTCTGACCGACCGACCGACCGACCAACCAACCAACCAACCCACAGACTGACCGACCGACCGACCAACCAACCAACCAACCAACCCACCGTCTGACCGACCGACCGACCGACCGACCAACCAACCAACCCACAGACTGACCGACCGACCAACCAACCAACCCACCAACCAACCAACCCACCGTCTGACCGACCGACCGACCAACCAACCAACCAACCCACCGTCTGACCGACCGACCGACCGACCAACCAACCAACCAACCAACCAACCCACAGACTGACCGACCGACCGACCGACCAACCAACCAACCGACTGACCGACCGACCAACCAACCAACCAGCCCACCGTCTGACCGACCGACCGACCGACCAACCAACCAACCAACCCACACACTGACCGACCCACCGACCGACCAACCAACCAACCAACCCACCGACTGATCGACCGACCAACCAACCAACCAACCCACCGACTGACCGACCGACCGACCGACCAACCAACCAACCAACCCACCAACTGACCGACCGACCGACCGACCAACCAACCAACCAACCCACCGACCGACCGACCGACCAACCAACCAACCAACCAACCAACCCACCGACTGACCGACCGACCGACCAACCAACCCACCGTCTGACCGACCGACCGACCGACCGACCAACCAACCAACCAACCAACCAACCCACAGACTCACCGACCGACCAACCAACCAACCAACCCACCGTCTGACCGACCGACCGACCGACCAACCAACACCAACTGACCGACCGACCGACCGACCAACCAACCAACCCACCGTCTGACCGACCGTCTGACCGACCGACCGACCGACCGACCGACCAACCAACCAACCAACCAACCCACAGACTGACCGACCGACCGACCGACCAACCAACCAACCAACCCACCGTCTGACCGACCGACCGACCGACCAACCAACCAACCAACCCACCGTCTGACCGACCGACCGACCGACCAACCAACCAACCAACCCACAGACTGACCGACCGACCGACCAACCAACCAACCCACCGACTGACCGACCGACCGACCGACCAACCAACCAACCCACCAACTGACCGACTGACCGACCGACCAACCAACCAACCAACCCACCGACTGACCGACCGACCAACCAACCAACCAACCCACCGACTGACCGACCGACCGACCAACCAACCAACCCACCAACTGACCGACCGACCGACCGACCAACCAACCAACCCACCGACTGACCGACCGACCGACCAGCCAACCAACCCACCAACTGACCGACCGACCGACCGACCAACCAACCAACCAACCCACCGACTGACCGACCGACCGACCGACCGACCAACCAACCAACCCACCGACCGACCGACCGACCGACCAACCAACCCCACGAACTGGCCGACCGACCGACCAACCGACCGACCCAACCAACCGACCGACCGACCGAACAACCGACTGACCGACCGACCGGCCCACCATCCAGCCGACCGACCGACCGACCGACCGACCAACCAACCAACAGCCACATTGGCCACAAAAGGTTTGTCGGGCCTTGACTCAAATGGGTGAGGAAAAGGTCCGGTAAACATGGGATGACCATGGGCTAAACCACCAGGAAAGGCGACTTTCATCACTAAATGAGAAAAGTGATCGATGGCCATCTTGGAGCCAGGAATATTGAGCAATCCCCGAATATAGAAACCCACCAAAGCAGGTTTAAAGTTTGCCAACTCGGGCTTGACAAACTCGGAAAGGCGACATCAATTTGCCTCATCTTTAACCTGCTTTGAAAGAGGCCGTGCTCCGTGCCATAGCACAGTCCCATGGCTCCAACTCATCGAAACCATACTGACGGCGCGCCTTGTTGGTTTTTTCTGCTTGTAACTTGTTTCCTTTTTTTGGGAGGGGGGGGGGACTCTTTTTTGGTTCTAAAGGCAAACCAAAAGGAAGTCTGCAATGCTATTTTGTGAGTCACACGGAATGATTTAAAAAAAACACACACACACACACACACGGCACGATGGGCAACACCCGAAAGGTTCCACTGCCTCGGGGCCAGCTCGGCACGAGCATGGCGGAATTGTGACGCGCAGGCGAGCCAGAAACGTCCAGTCGGTTGCTGTGGCTGCTGCGTGTTGCTGTCTGTTCTGGGATAACGTCCAACCAATCTCTCCAGGGATTTGAATCCTTCCATAAAAAAGGGGAAAAGAAAAGAAGAAAAAACAAACGACGACGGGTGACTTTGAAAAAGGACAGTTGCAGAAAATGAGAATCAGCCCTAGAACTGTTGACGATCTTTGATGATTTAGCGGCATCCTCGTCTAGGCCACTGCTTTGTTGCGGACATGTCCTGCTGGCACTTGCCAGAGTGAAGTAGTAGGAATCTAGCGCTCTCTTTCGCTCTCTCGTCCGACATCATAGCATGCAACGTACAACGCGAGGGTGGGTTGCGTGGCAAAATCACGAGGCACAAACAGTGTCAGCGGACCTGAATCCCATTGACTTTGCCTCTAGCGATTTCATAAGTCGTAAAATGCGTGCCGCTCAAGTGCACCTCCTGATGTTCATCCACCTCACCCATCGGCAGCCCAGCGCTTCCAAGCCACGCGCAAGCGGAGGCGCGCAAAGACGTCAAGCCGCCGGGCCCAAAGGAAGACGTGGCACCTTTCTCGAAAAGACCAAAAATGTGCGGGATTCTGGAAGTCAACTAAGACGCGTCAACCAGGTTAATAATGTGGGCTCCCTGCTGGATTTGGTGCCAGCAACCGGCTGGCACGGCCCAGACCATAGAACTCTCTGACACCCGGACGAAGAACAAGTCAAACGAACACCATCCCAACAAAGTCCCCATGCTTCTAGGGGTCGATTCCTTTTCCATTCTTTTCAGCCATCGTTCTTTTCGAACACCGGATCCATTTCCTCGGATTTGTTTGGCGGCTTTCTGGAAAGAGTCGGATCCCTGGGGTTAAGAACGGACATGGAAGTTGCCAGAATGCTGACAGAAGCCGGCGCGGAGGTGCGGTGCATTAGACGGAAATTCCAGACGCCTGCGTCACTGAGGTCACTGGAATGACGCATTTCGCGCCAAATGAGCCACGGGATTCACTGTGTCCAACTAACATCCGATGTTGGTGAGTGACCCCTGTTTCACCTGAAGAATTGGTTCGTGTGTCTAACATCAGCCCTTTACTACAATAGATGATGTTCATGGATTTCTGCCGCTGAAAACTTCCGATAAGCTCGAGATTACTTCTGCAAAGCCATTTTGCTGTCATGCCACGGGTTCAAAATTATTCCCCTATTGGACACAGGCAAATTAGCATTGTCCCTGAACGTTTGCTTTGAAGTTTCGTGAGTGCCCCATGCGCCTCCCAAATCGACCTCAAACTGGACATGTCCCAGAGAACCTTGCATGCGCGCAGAGGAGCTCGATCTAAGCACGAAGTGGATGCTTGGCCAAGCCGTCACACCTTGGATCCGCCTCTGATTCGTGGCCCGATGCCCCAAAAAAAGGAGAACTAAGTTTTGTGGAATCCGCCTGATAGCTTCCTTTTGCATGGATCAGTACCATGTGTCCAAAGCTAAGTGGCACAGAAACTATGAGTTTCAGCATGACAGACAACCTTTGAAGACAGGAGAAAATCAAGACATGGCTCCAGGCCCAAAAATTGCCGCTGACTCATGCACGGCCTGGATTGGCTATCTATGGGCCTGGTGGAATCTCTCAAAAGTCGAGCCCTCGATTTCAGCATCTTGAGCCATGGGCCATGGCGAAACGAGCCATGGCCCTTGTTGCTGTCTCAGCTTCGATTTTCCTGCCTCTAGTTTTGGCTCACTTGGGCTCTTGAATGAAAGCAAAAGGAAAGTGACAGGGATCGCCAATTCCAAGGGGGGGACGAGTGCTATCCGAAAATTCACCACAATCCTCCTGATGCCCTGCCTCAATACAATCAGGAAGCCTTGAGAGCCGCGGTTACCTTTCAAGAGGCAGTACCATCCTACTTGACGCTGACAAGTAACAAATAACCACGCTGAAACCTGTGGAATCCATGGAATTTCACCCAAATTGACCTGGGATGGTCAAACTGGAAAGTTACCAGCCCTCGCGCCGATTCAGGCCACGTCCTCCTGCTCCTCTTGCTCCTGGAGCTGGAAGTTTGTCACAGGAAAAGTTTGCCGCACCAAAATCGAGAATTGCTGTGGGTGGCTGGCGAAATCCGCTTCGCAGCACTGTTCAGAAACCCTGTCAATGTCAACAAAGCATTGTTTCTGCCGTGGTTTCATAGTGGTGCGAACGGATTTCGTCCATCCACAGTATGCAAGGAGACAATCCTTTTATATTAGTCACAACCCAGATCATGACCGAAGTGGGTTGAACATGGAAGTTGGCCTCAAGGATCCCAGCAACAGGTCTGACTCTTCGCCGAGCGGACAATCAGCACAGAGATTCGAACAACAAGGTCTATAATGTTCATTCGTCGAATGGACTCGCTTCCTGAGTGGATTCGACGAGCAAAGTCCGAACCTTATTTTGCCACTAAAATGGTCTTCCCAAAAGTACAAAGTCCAGGAACTTAGGGAGTGAGTTGATCCTATTCGTTGTACACACAAATGTCGTGTGTGTGCCGTAAGGTTGTGATGGTGGCTCAAGTGACCAAACCTCAGCGGTTGAGTCACAGGGAGCGATACGGGAAGTAACTCGCGTGCTTCTCTGGTACCAGGTCTCTCCAAACTGGAACAAGGGAAGCAAACATAGGGGTCGCGCTGTGGATGGACGAAGTTTCCATTTCGCACCACTTAAGAAACCCTGGAATGATGGTTCCCCTGTAATCACCAACAAGCAATGGTTTCAACCATGGTTTCAGAGTGGTTCAAACGGATTCCGTCCACCCACGGTATCCTGGAAAAGGGAAACCAAAGGAATTCAAAACCAAGTTCCGCCCTTGAGCTTTGATCACTTGGAGCTGCGGGTTGGTATATACCCAAAAGCCATATCCTCGCTTGTACAACCCATTCTGCCCTCAGTCCGGGATTCTTCGTCCAGCACCCTGGTCCCCACTTCAGATTCATAACCGTATGGAGTGGAGTGTTGACCCGCTTTGGCATAGTGTCATTGCCGCCTTTAGGCTTCAAGGGTCGCGAAAGGGCGGCTGCCTGACTCGTAGTTTGGGAGCTTAGTTGAGTTCAGCAGAATGATAGCCGAGTCATTGGTTTAGAGCCGGCGATTCAAGCGGTCCACCCAAAACAAATGAAAAGAATCAAAAGGGCGGCCACGCCTATGTTGGGCACTGTCCCCTACTCAATTTCGTCCGCCCAGGTTTCTGATTGCGGCTCAGTTGAGCAGTGGGGTCGAATTGTGAATGGTAAACCCGAAAATGAAAAAAATGGGCGGCTTCCCCTTCTAAAAATGAACATCAAAGAGAGGGAACGCTCGGAAAACGACTTACTTATTTGGGTGTGGGCTCCAAATTCAGCAGGAGGGGTTACGCAGGTTTTGGTCCATGTTTCCACTTACCAGGGTTCCATTTTGGTACCGGTTTTTTGAGCCGCAGCCCTTTGCCACATCAAGGTCCCTGAGTCAAGAGCCGCCTCTCTTTCTTGAGCCGCTCTGATGGAGGAACCCATGCTGTCTGGGGCACAGGCAGCTTAGGCTGGCGAGTGTCAAGCGTTAGGCTGACCAAACCGAAGCACGCCTCAGGGGCCATTCCTCTAGGCCGACAGGTTATGATTTTTCAGTGGAGAGGGGCGTGGACATCAGAAATCCATGGGGGGTCAGGTCCGAGCATGAGGGAGGCTTAGTAAGATCCCTTGCCACTTTTGAAGACTTCGTGTTCTTTTGGAGGGAAGGGACACCTCGCGCCTCAGCTGCCGCGGGCTTATGCACAAGCGGGTGCCCGAAAATTGGGAGAGGACCGGCCCTTTGCGCTGAGCGGTGTTTTCACGATGGTTCCTGGACTGCCCACTCAGGCGGATAGGACAGCCGTGCAAGCCAAGGCATTTGGAGGGATCGTTTTCTTTTTCCCCTGGCTATTTGTTGCAGAGGTCCGATTCCCAACTTTCGGACACTTTGCTACGAAGGCTCCTTTCCACGGACCCGGACAGACCTGAGCAGATGCTTCCTGTGCAAGTTGCCTCCATGGGGATGCCAACAAGACGTCTACATCCAAACAATGAGGGGATGCCACCCTACACATGAAACCTAAAAGAAGGTTTTGCGGAGATGGTTTTACAAGGAGATTCCTCTCAAACATGAGGGTCAGGCATGAAAGTTGACATCCCCGGTGGGAAGTCAGTGAATTCGAATTTCCACTGGCAGGCCGTTAGGCCGGCGTCAGGTCAAAGCATCTTCAGCCCTGGTGGTGGTGTTTAAAGGGAACCCCTTCCAAGAGAAACGAAAAGGCCACTGGCAGTACCACTGGAGGTGGGATGGTTCTTCCCCTTTTGGGACATTTTGGGACCCAACACGCTGCTTGACCTGCTCTTCGGCCCTCTATTGACCGCTAGAGATCGTCGTCATCATCTTCTATGGGCACGTTGGTGGCCCGGGCCAAATCCAGCTCAGCTTGCCTGGCCGCAGCAGCCGCCATGTTGAAATATAGTACTTCACCAACCGGAAACAAGGGACCCGCAAGAAATGGAACAATCGCTTTGGGTGATGAAAGTCTTCAACCAGCCATTGTGTAACCCATTGAAACCAGCAGCAGCAGCAGCAGCAGCAGCAGCAGCAGCAACAAGAACAAGAACAAGAACAAGAACAAGAACAAGAACAAGAACAAGAACAAGAACAAGAACAA